>RJWJ010000444.1:6609-182381 GCA_004363605.1 Indri indri | reverse complement strand
GGTGATGATGGTGATGATGGTGATGATGGTGGTGATGATGGTGATGATGGTGATGATGGTGGTGATGATGGTGGTGGTTATGATGGTGATGATGGTGATGATGGTGGTGGTGATGATGGTTATGATGGTGATAACAATGATGATAATAGTGATGGTGGTGATGATGGTGGTGATGGTGATGATGGTGATAATGTTTTTTCATTAAATGGAAGGTACAGGCTTCTCAAATAGAATTTTAAAGAGTAGCGCCAGGGGACCCTCTGACATGATGCACTGAAAAGCACACGTCACCTCTGTGGTACTCTTCCCCACAATGCTTAACCTCAACTTAATCGTGAGAAAACATCAGACAAATCCACACTGAGGAACATTCTACAAAACAACTGACCAGTTTGCCAAAGTCAAGAAGGATGTGGAAAGACTGAGGAACGTCCCGGGTTGAAGGAGGACCAGGAGTTCTGACAAGTAAAGACACTGGGTGACCCTGGACTGGCTCCCGTGACAGAAAAGGGCCGGGTGGGACAATTGACAGCATTCGAATAATATCTGCAAATTAGTTAATATACTTTGATACATTTTAATAAATATTCTGTGATTATGTAATATTTCAACATTTGGGGGAGCCAAATGGAGGGTATATAGGAACTCTCTGTACTATCTTTGCAACTCTTCTGTGAGTCTAAAATTATTTCAAAATAAAAAGTTTCAAAGTTATAAAAAGCAGTGCCAAGTATGATGTTAATAAAAATTGCTCCTGACATTTTCTGTATCTGAGGCACTCCAAGGGAGTTTTGTAAAGTGCCATCTGTTACGGGTTGAGTTATGTCCCCTCCAAAGGTTCATATTTTTAAAATCATAATCTAAGGCACTTCAGAATATGACCTTATTTGAGAATAGGGTCATCGCAGATGTAATTAATTAATTACTGGAGTAGGGTGAGCCCCTGACCCAAGAGGGCTGGTGTCCTTATAAAAAGGAATGCCGTGTAAAGAGAGAGACGCCCACACAGGGGGACGCCATATGATCATGAAGGCAGAGATCGGGGTGATGCATCTACAAGCCAAGAAACACCAGAGATTACCAGCAGACCACCAGAAGAGAGGAGAGACATGGAACAATCCTCCCTCACTTTCGCAGGAGGACACTGGTGGCTGGGAAGGGTAGGAGGGAGGGTGGGACAGGGGGATACTAGTTACAGGATACAAAATGACCTACCTAGGAGGAGTAAGTTCTAGTGTTCTGTGCCACCGTAGGACGGCAATAATGTATCATTTCAAATAGCTGGGAGGATATTAAACATTCCCAACACAAAGAAATGATAAATGTTTGAGATGATGGATATGCTAATTGCTCTGATCTGATCACCATACATTATAGGTATTGAAACATCACTATGTACCCCACGGATATGTACAATTAATTATCTGTCAATTAAAAAATAAATAATTCTTTAAAAGAGAAGGAACCAACGCTGCTAGCATCCTAATTTCAGAGTTTGAGACCTTCGGAACTATGAGGCAATGAAGCTCTGTCTTCCAAGGCACCCAGTTTGTGGTGCTTTGTAACCGCAATCCTGAGAAACGAACGCGCCACTCTTTACTGACCTTTGAACAGTGGACATTTCTGGGCAAAGGTTCATGCACCACTCACCTGTGCTAGCTGTTGCCACAACTTGCTATCCGGGGAGCAGAGACGGTCTCCCCAACACTGCCTCCTTCTGTGGCACCTGAAATGCCTCTTCCTGGAGTCAATCCTGTGCTATTTGACTTGTTCCCTGAGTAAAATGTAGCCGAAGCTCAGAGGAGAGAGGAGTTGCCCCTCAATCAGTGACTCCCCTGAGGACAGGACGACCGTGCTCGTGTCATTCAGGACTCTTGGTTACAAGTGACAGAGAGAAAAGGGGATTTATTGGTTTATATATCCAAGTTGCAGACAGAGGAGGGCTGAAGTTCAACTCTGGGATCAACTGACACGTGGACCCAACAACAGATACCTCAGTGGTCCTTCCCAATCTATCTTGACGGCTGTTCCTGTCCATGTTGACGGGACGACCCCCCACATCCAGCAAACCTCCTCACACCATGGGCAGCATGACCTCAAGCAATTCCCTCATTTCTTCCACCTGTCCCCGTGAAGAGAGAAGATGAAAGAATGTCTCTTTAGAAACTCAAGTTTGAAACAAGATATCAGGGAAGGACTCTGATTGGTCCAGCTTGGGTTTGGGGCACACCTGAGACCAAGCACTGATGCCACCCACCATGATCAGCCCTGCCCATGACTTAAGCTGCCCTTGCAGCTCTGGGATGAGAGCTGTTCCAGAAGAAGAAGACTCAAAGATATGGCCACAAGGGGTTCACTTAGGTCTTTGGTCAGTGCCCAACACCACCCCTCTAACAAGCAGTAAAAAACTGGCCTCAAACCAGTCTGTCTATTGAAGCTGGACTCCATCCATTAGTTTCCAAATAACATTGGACAAGTTGTTTTCTTGGAGCTTGAGTTTTTAAATTATTAAATGGGAATAATAATATAAATTACCTCATACGCTGGTCAACCGGCCTCTGTGAGATAATATATACGGGATCCTTGGAATATGTCCTGCCAAAAAGTAGGGGCTCTAAATCATTTCCACCCCATGTTCAGGTCAGGAAAAAAAAATTCTCTTGAGCTGAGGACATTGACATAAGGAAGAAAAGGAGCCAGTCCTGAGCCACGAAGGGGTAGAGGGAAAGCAATGGATCACGCTCCCCCCGTATTCCATGCCATTTGTCTGTAACCATGCCCTTGAAAAAAATATTTCCAAAAGTGAGTAAAGTCCAGGGTAAGATGTAATTGTGTTGTTAGTGATTTGGTTTTTAGAGCTCTTTCCTTTGCAAGGAACAGAAACCCAACTCAAATTAATTTGCACACACCCAAAAATACTGTATCAGTTCCTATGCCTTCAAAAGTCTATGAGCTTCAGGTACTGCTGGATCCAGGGGTTTTTAGGAATGACCCCAGTGACACCTTTATCTCCCTTCCTGGCTCTGCTTCCTACATGCCACCTTCTTTCCCAGGTAGGTTCTCCCTGGGAGGTGGCAAAGCTGGTCTTCAGTAGCTCCAAGCTTGTGTTCCATCAGCATAGTAACCCCAGAGGAAGAGGATGATATAACTCATAGCACCCTAAATTGCATCATTTGCCAATCCCTGAGCTAACTGGAGAGTGCGAGGGAATGAGGAACTCTACCCAGGGACTGAGGGGCCACCTCATTGCAGCTGCCGAGTGTCTGAAACCAGCAGGGATGAATGCTGGGGAGATGAGAGCAATGGCTGTCCACCACCATCATTACAACCACACCCAGACTCCATGCGCCTTCAGGTCCTGCAAGAAGCAGACACCAAGGCAGACTTAGGTGTTTCAGTGATTTCCTGGGAGAATAGAGGAGGGAGGCTGGATACGGGCGGGGAAGTCTTCAGATCAAGATGCAGGTGTGCATAGCACCTGCCAGGTTCCTCTGCACTGTCGCAAGTGGCAGGGTCTCCTTCTCTTGTTAAGGCCGAATAATACCCCATTGTATGTGTGGACCACGTGCTTCTTGCCCATTCACCCATCACTGGACATTTGGGAAGACAAGGGTGGTTGTTGCACAGGTGTCAAGCTTCAATTATGCAAGATGAGTGAGTTCTCGAGGTTTGCTGGACAGCACGTGCCCAGAGTTAACAGTACTGTGTTGGGTCCTTAAAATGTGCAGACAGAAGATCTCATGTGAGGTGTTCTTCCCACAAGTTTTTTAAAAGATGCAGGTCTGATGCCCAGGAAGAGGGGGAGTGGGGCGTTAAGGAGGACTGCAGCGTAGCCTGAGGATGTCTCAGTAGCCCCGAGGAGAGCCCTGGAGCAGAGACTGGGCTGAGAGGAGGCACGCGCAGGCAGAACCCGCTCTGCTCAGACGCTGGAGGAGCGACTGGTCTCAGCATGAACAGCCCGATCGTCACGTCAGACCCGAAGTCACCACAACTAGAGAGCAGTGAAAAGCCAGCTGTGCTCCCTGCAGCAAGCTCTCGAAGGACACCCGCCCCGCATGTCTCCACGGCCACCACAGCTTAAGCCTGCCAACCTAGGACCCCCTAAAGCCTACTTTTTTCCAGTTTTATCAAAGTCTGATTGGAAAATGAAAATTGTATATATTGAAGGTGCACAGCGTGATGTTCTGATACATCTGTGCATCGTGAAATGACTGCCACTATCAAGCTAGTTGAGGTATCCATGAGCTCGCATAGTCACACGTCGAATTCACAGAAACGGAGAGTGCAAGGGTGGTTGCCAGGCGCTGGGGACTGGGGGAAATGGGATGGATTTTGGTCAAAGGGTACAAACTTCCAGTTATAAAACGAATACGTTTTGGAGAGCTAACGGACAGCATGGTGACTACAGGTAATAATAATGCATCGTATACTTAGAATTTGCAGAGAGAGCAGATTCAAGTGTTCTCACCACAAGTAAATCCTACGTACAAGTAAATCCCAAATGGCCTGTCGTTTGTCTGCAAGAAACCTCTTTTTCATCTTTTTACTGAGAGTTTCTGGAAATGTAAATTATTGCTTTGAACGTACTGAGAAATAAATACGCCTAATTTAACAATTTAAATATTTTACTATGTATAAAAACCACATTCCCATCTCCTGAAGACGTTATCTTTCTTATATATTTAGGAATTTAATACGATAGGTAGATAGATGATCAATACATGGGTAGATGGATACATGAGCAAAAAGATGACAAACATTGTCTCCTTTTGTATAAACAGGTACAAACATATTTAAAGGAAAAACATTTATTTTTCTTTTGAGAGCAGTTGGTTGCACCAACTTTCCTTTCCTTGAAAAATGTTTTCTAAATTACTTATTGCAAATAAAGGCAACAGAGAAGTGGAGGGCAAATCTTGGAATTCAACTCTTTTGTCAACAGAGGATAATTGCTCTACCCCAGTGTATCCCTGTGGTCTTGTTTTCAACAATTTAGGAGACCTAAATTTAAAAATCATTCAAGTGGAGCCTAACTAAAGGCTCAGTAGGTGTCCTCCTGTTAAAGTTTGGAAAATATTTGCTTTTCATTTTGGTTATTCTGCTTAAAGTTTCCAAGAGCAAAGATTGTGTGCTCTTCGTAGAAATTTAATTATCAGAATGAGTTATTGGGGTCTAACAGGTCCCATTAAAATTCAGAAAATTCGAGCATGATGGCATTTAAGCATGAAGTCATCCATGGTGCTTGGCGATCCCATTTTCGTGATGTTTTTCACATTTTACTCAACTTATCTTGAGCATGCTGGATTCCATCTCTAACGGCAATGTGCAAATTTGTAGGATAACTTCTTGTATGTGGGTGTTTGTTTTCTCCAACAACAGGCATCTTTAGACCCCAAAATCAGGAAAATGCATTGGAATCTGGAATTCTGTCTCACGTGCCCTGCGTGTATGCCATGCGTACATACATGATGCAGGTAGCTGTACACATATACAATTTCATATACAAACATAATTTGTCTCCAGGTTTTGCATTAGCACCTGATATAGTTTGGATGTGTGTCTCCTCCAAGTCTCATGTTGAAATTTGATCCCTGGTGTTGGAGGTAGGGCTGGTGGGAGGTGTTTGGGTCATGGGGTGGATCCCTCATGAGTGTCTTGGCACCCTCCCGAGATAATAAGTGAGTTCTTACTCTATTAGCTCTCTGGAGATCTGATTGTTAACAAGAACCTGGCACGCCTCCTTCTCTCTCTTGCTCCTTCTCTTGCCATGGGACATACCGGCTCCCTCTTCACCTTCTGCTGTGAGTGGAAGCTCCCAGAAGCAGATGCTGGCACCATGCTTCTCGTACAGCCTGCAGAACTGTGAGCTGAATAAGCCTCTTTTCTTTATAAACCACCCAGCCTAGGGTATTTCCGCATAGCAATGCAAACCAGACCAAAACACCACCTTTCGTGGTCTGTGTGTCACAATCTTGCACATAGGTCAACTGAATGAGTGTCCGGTCATTGGTGTCAAACCAGTTGTGTGTAAAAACATCTTGAGAACTTACTATAAAATACAATGTGGACGCCCAGGCCCGGCCATTGTCCAGTTGAATCAGAACTTCTGGGTGCGGGTCCTGAGCGTTGACATTGCGAAAGCTCCGCAAGCGATTCTGCTGGGAGAGAACCACGTTCTGTGGGCGAAGCTACTACACGACCTTATTTTTAGCCAGCATCTCAGTATGCATCTGGCATAACCCGCAGGTGTGTTTTTCTGGCTAACTTCTGTAATACACACTAGTTTTACTCACAATCTAGACTTGCCAAGCCTTCTCTAGAGCGAGGCATCCCAGAAGCGCCCCAACCACCACGTCTCTCTCTTCCTACCTCCAACTCTGCTTCCCCTGTCTTCCCAGTGTCTCACTCCCTGGCATCACACTCTGAGCACGTTTGTTGTTTTGGTTGCTGTCTGTCTCCCTTCTTAAAATGTAAGGTCCATGAGAACTGGGCTTTCTGTCTTAGCTGTGACATCCCAAGTGTCTAGACATCCTAGAAGGGGCGTGTGGCAGGCTGGGCTTCCCAGGAAGGAGACCTGAGGCGGAGGCGGGTGTGCAGGGCATACGTTAGGGAACGCCCTGGAGTTCCTCTGCTGCAGAAGGAGCAGACGCAGGCAGGAGGGTCAGAGGAGAAACTGAGGCAGTGCAGTCCCCAGGAGAGCTTGGCAGATCCCATGCGGGTTCTATTCAGAGCCGTCCTGAGTAGGGAGGAGGAGTCTGGGCCTCTCCACCTGCACAGGGATCCCTCGCTGGGCGCAGCATTCCTGGAAGGAGAAGCACCTTGGGCAAGGCGTTTCTTCAGCTGCGGGTAACGGAATCAGCCTCAGCTGCTGTGCAGTTTGGACTCGGGGCCAGTGAGCCGTTTGGCACCAAGAGGGAAGAAACGTTTGTTTGCGCAGTATCCTGCAGTGCGTGTTAGTCTTTCCTTAAAAGATCATACAGTGAGGAGATAAAGTGCTCTTGGATGTGAGTGATTGAATATATCGAAAACTTAATCAAGGAAATGTGTGCTTTGCTACAATTTCGTATCAGTGTGATAGGAAAAACCTTGAAGCCAATGCGTTCATTCATTTCATCAATCAATATCCCCCCCCTCCCCCTCCCCCTCTCGCCCCGTCATCATTGGTGGGCAGGTCCCTCGTGCCTTGGCACCTAAGGTCTTCCCTCTAAAGGTTTCTCTGAAGCAAACAAGCTTGTTCCGACTGCATCCTGTCCCCAGCCGACACCCCCTCTACCACTCTGGGCACCCTGCACTCCAGTGACAGGGCTGTCAGCACTCATGACGTACCCTTTTAGGGAGAACTTGGCTGCTTATTTGTAATTGCTGGAGACTAATAATGAGGGAAGCTCTTTGCTAATTTAAAAATTTTATGCTACCAAGATAGGAGAAAACCATGCCGTACTGCCTCATCTTATCAGACTCTTGTAAGACGTATTAAAGCAGAACCCAGCATTAATTTAAGGATGCTAATTCAATACCTAACATAAATCCCTGCCAAGTGCATACATCTTGTGCTGCGATTATTCCCATACCATGCACCCACCACCCTGACGGTGCTGGCACCGTTTTGTTCTTCAATTAGCCAAGTCCCTGTGGTGCAGATGGGACGTTCGCAGCCGTGAGTGGGTTCGTGTGCACGAGATGCTATCTGCACTGGTTCAGCTGAGACAGAAGGAGCCGCTGTGGCATTTCTGTCTGCTGCTTGCAATGTCCATCTCTTCCTTATGAGTCCTCTGAGACGGGGGAGATCCCACGAGCCAAAAAATGCAAATGGATCACTGCTAGAAAAAAGAGAAACTGAGGCAAGAGAAGGGAAGCCAGAGCCCAGGGTCACAGAGCCACCAAAATATTTCCCATTGGCTTTGGAAGGCTGCTGAGACAGGTGCCACAGATACGTGAATATGGAGACACAGATAAAAATAGAGATTTATAAGACATTAATATCCGTGGATTTGACCTCCCTGTGTGTTTTCCCTGGGCTGATTTTAAAGACATGTACCCTGAGCAAGAGTAAAGGAAGACGGGTTGGGGAACCTACAGGCAGAGAAGCCGCAGGACACACACAACCCCCGAGGCCCCGTCATCTCACAAAGAGGCTCGGGTTGGGCGTGGTTCCCCCTCCCCCCACCCCGAGAACGTGCTCCAGCAGAACACCTGCCCCATAAGCCGCGTAAACTTGCAGGGAAATTGGGAAGGGCAGGAACACCTTGTTGCAAGGGGGAACCCCCTCACCGATGAATCGGCCACATCACACTGCTCTGCAAAGTGGTCTGTGCACCAGCCCAGAGCTGCGCGCGAGCCATTCCTGGTCCTCGGTCAGATGGGCACAGACGCGGAGAGTGAGCATTTGGAAATGTTTACGGCAATTCAACATCCAACGTCGTCACATTCCCCAGACACCTTTTAACACATTGACACCCAAAAAATATCAGAAACCTTTCCTGGGGGCCCCGGTGTTTTAGGACAAAAATAGAATAAAATCTTTGAGTGTAATTTAAAGGTAAACATACATGAAAAGACAAAATGTATTGACTTCTATTCATTTAATCCACATTTTTAGAAATAAATTGTCAATATTAATTGTAGCAATAAGAACAGCAACAAGTAAGATTTTTCATATGCTGCACGCAGCCCCAGGGTCAAAACTGGAGAGAGTTAAATGCAACTGTCTTGGTAGGTAGTGTTGATTGGATTTTGCACAACTGTTAGTCTACACCGGGTTGGAAATCAAAAACAAAAGCAAAAAACTTTATCACGGAAGGATTAGGAAGCCCTGCTCGAGGGGAATTGTGTCCTCATGCCGGGTAGCTCAGGGCCGCTGAGCCAGTCCTTGCTAAACTCTGTGAGGGTGGAAGGAACCCAGAACGTTTCTCCACCTTCTCTTTCCTCGTCCCACTGATCCCGTACGATTTCTCGTAGGAGACAGAGTCGCAGAAGAGGGTTTAATAGCGGGTCTCAATTTTTCAAATATCCAACCACGTAATTCCTCTGGAAATGAACACGCTTCCAGGAACCCGTCATGTTATTTCTGGGCGTATTTGCATTCTTGCCTCTGGGGTTTCCAGGAGACATGAAGCATCGTTAATATGACCCAGACATCCTCCCCGCCCCCAGCCATGTCCGGATGGGCTTCACCCCAAAGGCAGACGCTCCGTTTTCTTCCTGTCTTCCCCTTAGGATCAGGTTACAGACGCAGTCACTTAATCATAACGAGGTAGGGAAATGTCATTACATTAATAGCTTGCACCGGAATCCCCCTGTGAGAGGAAACTGAGTTTGTTGGAAGGGGAGGGGAACCCTTTCAAGTGCTGGGATGAAACATGCGTCCACCCAAACACCAGGCAACTCCAAACACTGCGAGAGCGTGTACTCAACAGAAGTTATGTACGGGAATGTTCACGGCAACTTCATGATAACCCAAAGCTGGAAATGACCCAAATGTCCATCGATAGGTTCTATGCTCTGCTGTGAAACACAACAACAAAAGATGAACCACGACGGAATGTATGCACACAGGTACATCGCCCAGACCTAAGGGTGCGCAAATGGTTTAGGGCGAGAGGAGTCGAGGTTATGGTTAACTGGGACGGGGAAGGGTGGAGACGAGGAATGAGGGAGATCGGGGATAGCCGAAGGTGCTCTGTATTTTGACCTCACGCAGGGCTTTGCTGGGCTGCACACGTGCAAACATTCGTCGGGCTGCACAATTAAGATTTGCATGCATGAGAGTGTTAAGTTATCACTCATATTTTCAGAAGTAGAAGTACCTGTGCATGCAAGTGAGTCTTGGAGGTCCTGGATGTGGGTGGGATCGATTCTCATGAGGTCAGGGGAGCCCTGTGCTTGCTGTTCTGGGGGAGAAGACAGAGGGCAGAGCAAGGAGAGGGTGTGAGGCCACGTGAGGGCCACAGAGCCCTCCCTGTAACCCTGGCAATCTGCAGAGAATTTAACAGTGTATGGAAAACTTACGGTGAAGGTATCCGTACTAGTCAGCGTTCTCCAGAAAAGGAGATACGTAGAGATACGTAAGAGATTTATTTTAGGAGTTGGCTCACACGGTTATGGAAGCTGAGAAGTCCCGCGATCGGCCATCTGTGCACTGGAGAACCGGGAAAGCCGGTGGTGTGGTCCCCGTCTAAACCCAAAGGCCCGAGAACCAGAAGTGTCACAGTCCCAGGGCAGGTGGGGAGGGATGTCCCAGCCCAAGAAGAGGGAGAACTCACCTTCCTGCACTTGCTGTTTCATTCGTGCTCCCCGCAGACTGCACGAGGCCCGTCCACACTGGGCAGTACAAATCTGCTTTATGTAGTCCGCTAATCCACATGCCAACTTCTTCCAGAAACACCCTCACAGACACGAAATCCCAGAAATAACACTTTGCCAGCCATGTGGGCACCCTTAGCCCAGTCAAGTTGACACATGAAATCAGCCGTCACAGCGTGTTTTGTGGGGACCAGTGAAGGATCACTTTCTGAGTTGGCTTGGGACGGACCCCAGAGAGCCCACGTAGACAGAACAGAGAGGACAGAGCACCAGGAACCACAGGATGGGGTTAGGGCAGGTGCACTTTCTGCAGGACTTGGAGCTTCTACAGCTGGGCTGGGGACACACGTCTAAGAAAAGAAATACAAAATCATGTGCACAAAATTACCGAGTATTTTTGTAGATTGAGAAAAGGAATGGACAAGTTACAAACTGTCAAAAACTGGAAATATTACAAACCTCACAAAATCTATAAAATAGGACATAATGTCTTTATTAAGTAACTGCTTGAGCCACCGTTCTAACACCTTTTTCTACCTTGTTTGGCTTTGATCAGTCATGACAATGATTTCATAACTGCTTTGCTTAGTGAACGCATTGAAAAATGCTTCCTTAGTTTAACATAGTAAATCAACATTTTTTATTATTGATAGTTTAGAAAAGTTTCTTTCAGCTTTATAACTCAATATTTCTAACGTCACATATATTTTTATGACTGTCCTCAAATTTGGGGAAAACCTATCAAATGTCTTTCTTATATGAGCTGTAAGATTTCAGGGTCTTTCAAGTTTCCTTACAAAGTGACTGATCTTACATGCCATTTGAATTCCCCGCAGTCATTAACGTTAACCAGTTTGTCATCGATGTCTCTGGGGTGCGATGTGCTGTGACTTTTACATCATCTTTGTCACTGTCAGTATCTCATGTCAAATGAGCAAGACATTTAAACACAGAGATTCTGATAAACTCTATTCTGCATAATTCCCACTAAAAAAGAAACCGTAGAGTGTGTTTATTATTTCACACGCTTCTTCATCAAGCACCTTTTTGACCGGGGGGATTTATGTTTTACTGAGCATGGATGAGAATGGAATCCTCCCTCCACTCCCAATTTTACAGGGCAGAAGATTGGAACAATTTCTGCAGTCGAGCCTCTGACTCCTCAGACAGTTTTTGCTCCATCGGGGTTTGACTCGATCCTTCAACAGATATGTATTGGGCGTCGACTGTATACCCTGCCCCAAGTCCTGCAGGCACGGAGACCGATCTGCAAGGTCCCTGCTCTGGAGGAGCTGCTGGTGTCTAGCAGGGAATTCACAGGTGTCCAAACCAGATGGCAGTGCCAGGTCGTGAGTGTTGTGTGTTACTCTCAAGTCTCTTCCAACACGCCCCCTTTACCCAGCTAGATCAGAAAAACTCCTTTAAGCCTTTTTATTTTCCCTCTATGGCACCCACTTTCCTTCCCCCGACAGCATCTGGTATGTCTGCTGTATACGATATACTCAAAGATGAGCGCCAAATATTTAGCTGTAGCATGATGGGGTGCTAGCTCTGGAAAGGCGGTAGGCCACATAACCCAGATGCTAAATTCACAGTGAGGACACAGTTAAACGAATGTCGTCCAAACTTAGGGACAGCCACGTGGGGTCACACTGGCAGGTCACCTACCCAGTGTGGCCCTGCAGCGGTGATGGAGACCACAGAGATGAGGGACCGCTCTCCAGGGCTGCCTCGCAAGACCAGGGCCGGGACAAGCTGGCCTCGGTGGGCCCAGCACCCAAGCACTCTCCCTTAACTCCTCCATCCTCTCCGCCCAGTTCCTAAAGCGAACACTCAAAGGCTCACTCCGGAGCCCTCCCTGCCTCTGACCCTCGTATCCAATCCGTCTGCGATTTTTGTTGACTCCACCGCTAACAGTATCAAGCCTATTTAATCTCCACGGCTCTCCCAGCGTCCAAACCACCAACGTAGGTCTCTCCTGAGTACTGCGTTTGAACTGGGCTTTATTCTTCCACACTATTTGGGGGTCTGTGTGTGACGTGGTCAGTGTGGGGTGTGATGGTGAATTTGTTTCCCTATGGCTGCATTTTCCCTCTGTGGTCTCTAGGAGAGAATGTGTTTCCCCACCTGTTCCAACTTCGAGAGCCCTTCCGCCTCCGTGGGCTCATGGCCCCATCCTCCGTCTCCAAAGCGAGCAACGGTGGCTGTGACTCAGTCTCACGGCGACTCATTCTCACTCCGCCTCTCTCTTCATGACACTTCTGCCCCATTTTAAGGACTCTTGGCCCCACCTGGATGATTTAGGATAATGTCCCTGTATTAAGATAGCTGACTAGCAAACTTTAATTCTATCTTAATTTTTCTTTGCCGTGTAACCTGACTAACACATTCACAGGCTCCAGGGATTAGGACACAGACGTCTTTGGGGAGGCATTATTCTATGAGAGGGGCCTTATCATTTTATAATCAGAAATTTTATGTTATTCTTTGGCTTTTATCTTGAAATAGTTTTAAACTAACAGAAAATTGCAAAATAAGCACAGAAACAACAGAAAAGTATATGCAAATTTTTTTAAAAGTTGTAAAAAATAGTACAGTTTGTGTATATCTTTCACCTGGTCCCTCCTAATGCTGAATTTATATAACAGTCATGCAATTATTGAAACAAGGAAAATAGTATTGATACTACGCTTATCTATCTATATTATCAACTAAACTACAGGCCAGTTTTTTATTTACTATCCTTTGTCTGTTTGAGGATCCAATCCAGGAATCCCAACTGCGTTTAGTTGTTGTGTCTTCTAAGTCGCCACCAATCTGGGACAATCCGTCAGTCTCTCGTAGTTTTTTCACAACCCTGGTGCTTTTGAAGAGCACCCATCAGCTAGATTGCAGAAAGTCTCTCAGTCTGGGCCTTTGCGATGTTTTCTTGGGGTTAGACTGGACGTCTGCTTTTCTAGCAAAAACACCCCAGGGAGGCGTTGTCATGAGGCGTCAGTAAGACCAATCCCTGGTGAGGTGGGCATGGATCACCTGGTCCAGGTGGCGCCTGCAGGTTTCTCTCCTGCAAAGCTGCTTCCTTCCTTTGTAGTTAACCTGACACCATGCAAATATCCTGCTTCTTTTCAGACTTCCGCTCGCCAATATCAGCATCCAGTGACATCTCCTGCTCTTGCCCAGGTAGTCCATCCTCATCATGGAGCCACAGTGGCTTCTTAACAATGTGAGTCGGGCCCTATCACTCCCATGCAGTGCTTCTAATGAAATACAACCTCCTCACCACGACCGTGCAAGCCTTGTGTGATCTGACCCCTCGAAGCTCCTCTCTCTCACTTTGGCTTCAGCCACAGTGTCTTCCATTTGTTTCATTTCTCCGAGATTTCAAGCTCATTTCCACCATTTCACTTTTGCACTTGATTTTCCCTCTTCCTAAATGCTGTAAGCTCAGGTCTTCCTGTGGCCGACACGTGACGTAAGAGTCAGGTCTCGGTTAACGTATCACCTTCCTGCACTGTCCCTCCCCTCCCCACATACCTCCGTAACATGTTGCTCTATTTCATCTTTCTCACAGCCCACGCTATCTGAATGTATGTATTCCCCTGACTACGCTTTCATCCACTTCTCAAAAGCAGAAACTTTCTCTCTGCCGTCCAGGACTCTGTCTCCAGCACCAAGGACAGCGCCCGACTCACATGCAGTACTTGTCAAATATTTGTGGAATGAATGAATTTCCTTAACCTTGTGTGGTCCTGTTTATAGCTCTGGTCAATGCTGCATTTAGATTAATTTTTTCTTGAGACAGAATCTCATTCTGCCGCCCCAGGCTGGAGTGCAGCGGCATCATCACAGCTCACTGCAGCCTCAAACTCCTGGGCTCAAGTGATCCTCCTGCCTCAGCCTCCTGGGTAGCTATGACTACAGGTGTGCACCACCACAACTGGCTAATTTTTCTATTTTTTGTAGAGGTGGAGTCTTGCTATGTTGCCCAGGCTGGTCTCAAACTCCTGGCTTCCAGCAATCCTCCTGCCTTGGCCTCCCAAAGTGCTAGGATTACAGGTGTGAGCCACCACACCTGGCTGGATCATTTTCATTGATCCAAATGACCATTTTTAGACTCCAAGGTGGCTCCTAATTCTAGCACCTCAAGATTTGGCAACCAAGTCCCTTCATACAAAGTGTGGTCAAAAACACCATTTGCATGTCTTGGATGTCCAAGCTGGAGTTCTCCTGATCATGTCAATGGCCCCAACGGCATCCCCTTGGTCATGGAACTCACCCTCCTCTCATAAAACAGCAAATGAATGGAATGTGCTTAAAAGGCCAGGGAAACATAGATTTCATTATTCCTCTTTTGAGACGGTTGTTTTGGGGGCAGGTAAGCCTTTTCCAAGAGCAGTCCATTTGTCGGAACAGCAAGATAGCCCTGTATAAGAAGACCTGCTGTTGGAGAAAGGAGAATGGGCGGTGTGCCAGCAGCCAGACAGCAGAGGTGGACATGCCGTGCGCTCCTTGAAGTTCTCTCCCCCGAGGCCCGCGAGGTGCCCGCCTACGTGAGCTACGGCACTGTGCCACCTCCAAAGCTCTTACATGAAAAGCAACAAGCTCTGTTGGACTTGGAGCCTTGCCTGGAATGGCCAGGACATTCAATACCTTCCACGGCCCATTTCATTCAAGGGCATTTCACCAAAGATCTTTTTTCAATATCGAAACAGCCGTGCCAACTATGTTTAGCTTTGATGTTAATTGGAAGCAGCAATGTTTAATTCACTGCCCTCCAAAAGTCCCTCGGGTTGGTTGTTAAATGTAGACGTTATCAGAGAACACATGCCGTCCCGATGGGCCACCGGCCGGCTTGAGGTTCCTGTTTCCAGGAGCCACTGGAAACCGGAGCTGCCCCAGCACACTCTCTGGAGTCCAGCGCTGCATACGAGACAGACGAGGAAAGACGGGCACGCGGCTACCCTTGCTCCGAGGCAGTGGCGAGGCTGGAGAGGGGCCGCTTCCTGGACCCCAAGAGCTGACCGAGACCGTGTCCCGGAGCTGCAAGGAGGCTGCCCCGCAGCTGCTTCCTGTTCTGACCACAAGGGATATTTCTTAACAATTCAGACAGCACCTTTTCCATTTCCACCTGCTGTGTTTAAAGGAAAATTGGTGTCCATTCTCCGTTTATCTAACCATCGTTGTCCAAAGTATGGCCTTGATTCTTAGACTTCAGAATATTAAAAATCTGAAACTTACCCAGAAGGATTTTGAATTGTCTGTAAGCTATATTTTTCAAGGAAAAAGCACAGAACGTGGAAAACTGGCCATTGTGTTTAAAAAGAAGAAGCAAGTATATGCCCAAGTGCTTGTATATGCATAGGCGGGCTCTGAAGGAGGCACCAAAGACCGTTAACGATGGCTGCTTTCGGGACTCGGAACCGGGAGCTGAAGCCGGGACATCAGGGCGGGGCTGGCGTCTCACGCACTTGCTTTTCTCTCCGGTTTGACATTTTCAGTCATGAGCCAGTATCACCCTCGGAAGGTTCACTGAAAACTCACAAAATGCAGATTTATAGGAGAAAGGGCATACAGATTTAATAATATGCACAGGGAGAAAATCACAGAGTGATTGCCCCACCACGCCACGGGGTACGGATGGTTACACACCCTTCCTCTTACAGGAAAGAGAGATGGGAAGTGCGGGTGATGTTAGGGAGGGGACCAGAGGTCACCGCGTCCTTCTTGGGCAGGTCCAGGCTCTAGGCAGACAAGGGAGTTCAGGGGATAAGTTTGTCCTGTGTTTGGGAGAGACAGAGGCTGCGAGGAGAGGGAAGAGGGTCAGAGAGACCTGGGGGCTGCTTCTTCAGTTCGGCGGGTCGGGGCACCATATTTTGGGGCGTCGGTTTCTGAGTCCACCACCAGCAAGTCCCTAAGGCCAGCCTGGATTCAAGCCGAGGGGATCAGACGCCTCCTCTCCAGCGGGATCACGACAAGGTCACTTTGGAGAACAGGACGTGAGTAGGTGGCAGAGATTGTCGTGGCCGCCTTCGGAACGCAGAGTCTTCCACACACGTTCCCGTCCCTGGTCTCGAAGTTCTGTGTCCAGAAAAGGGAACAGTCATGACGCCAACCTCAAAGGACCTCACCAGCCCCACAGGGAAGAGCAAACGGAGTTAACGGGATTAAAATTCTGCTTCAGCCGCCTCTAAGGCTCACTTCTTAGCACGGATCCCAGGAGAACAGGCCTCTGTGCATACGGGGTGTAGACAAGGACGTTCATCACCGCATGGCTTGAAAACGCAAGATACGGAGAAGGGTCTGCTAATTCGCAGAGTCCCCTCGGCTGTGTACCAGAGATAGTCACAAAGCTGTGGCATACAGTTGTTGCGGGGCTTAAACGAATGCATTTTGGAAAAGTGCTTAGAACAGCGGTTCTCCACTGGGGGGATCTTGCTGCCCAGGAGTCCCTTGGCAACGTCTGGAGAGATTTTTGGTTGTCACAAGTGGGGCAAGGTTTTGCTAAACACCTTGCGATGCCCAGGATGGGCCCCTACAACACAGAACTGTCCGGCCCAACAAGATAACAGGGCGGAGGCAGAGTGAGACACTCTGGCCTGGAACCACACCTGGCACGTGGCAAGCACAGCTTGGGCTGGTGGTTATTAATTTCCTGCCAGAGTGCTAGTTAGTGGCTGCGGGAGAACAACTGTGATCTTATGGCACAGGCCACATGGTGGGTAATTCTGAGAACAAAGGCAGGGGAACAGCCCCTGAATGCACGATTCCTCTGACCCAGGAAAAGGACCGAAAGTGGAAATTTGGGGTTGTGTAAAAATGTTCCGTTTTCATTTAAAAATAACAGAGCTTCCTGGTAATTTAAATTTATGATTTTTAGAAGAAAATAGGCTATAGACTATAGACTATATATGGAATCTTCTGGTATAGATGATTCCCAAGACAGCAGACTGTGCCTGCTCCATGTTATAAACAAGAGGCCCGTCGTGGCAGACACAGAAAGAGCCTCAGACGCCTTCCAGAAGGGCTCTCGCTCGGCCTCGGGGAGCATTGGTAGCAGACGTCCTCCGGCTCTTAGCTCCCTGGGGTCCCTCAGGGTTGAGATGAGTCAGGCTCTTCTTGGGGTAGCTCCAGCTAAAGCCTAAGTCGGCGGTTCAAGGGTCTGGCCATTTCTTCCCAGGTGGGATGCCTCCCGTGGGCATCCACTCTCTGCTCCGGACCTTGCAGGTGAGCGGGCAGAAATGTGCTCCGGCCTTTATCTTTCCCTTTCTCCTTCCCAGACATCCCTGCCTAGCTCACCTTCCGTCTCAGCTCTGCTTCCCAGAGACGTCCACAGTCACACCATGTCATGTGACGTGTAAGGGGGCAGCCCCGGAGCTGGAATGGCCTGGATTCAAATCCCAGGTCCAGCGCGTCCTAGCTGTGGGAACCTGAGCACATCACCTAATCCCCTTGTGCCTTGGTGTTCTCATCTGTGCAATGGGTATAGTAGTCATTCCTACCTGGGTGGGTTACCGTCGGATCCAAACCAGCCAATGCACGTGAGCACGCAGGAAGGTTGCCAGACAGACAGCTGTCCTCGGTGTGGTGTTAACCGTCGCCGATATACGCAGCCCCCGCTCTCGGCACCGCTCTCCCTCGAGTTCCCTGCCTCCCCCAGCTCCACCCAGCCTGGCAGTCCCCTGGCCCAGGACAACAGTGCCTGGGGATTGAGCAGACAGATGCCTGTATTGCTCTGCATGGTGGGCAGCATGGTTTGCTAAAGCCGCTGCGACACGATACCACAGACCTGGCGGCTTAAATAACAAAAGTTTATTTTCTCACAGTTCGGGAGGCTGGAAGTCCAAGGTCAAGAGTGCGCAGGTTTGGTTTCCCCTGACGCCCCCCTCCCTGGCCTGCGGACGGCCACCTTCCCGCTGCGTCCTCCCACGGCCTTCCCTACGCGGGTGCATGTCCCTGGACCCCTCTCTGGGTCCTAATCTCCTCTTCTTGGCAGGACACCGGTCCTATCACATTAGGGCCCTCCCTGGTGACCTCATTTTAACTTAATCACCCCTTTAAAGACCCTGTCTCCAAATACAGTCAGTTTCTGAGGTGCTGGGGTTAGGATTCCAACATACGCATTTGCGGGGGGACACAATTTGTCCCATAACAGGGGCATTCAGCGCTCCAGTCGACTCTATTTCCCTCTGAGAGTCTCTGCTGACCGGAAGCATCAGCCTCGGGCCCCTCTGAGGTGTGTCCCGGCCACAGAAGGCCGTGGCTCTTCCTCCTGCAGCGTGTTCACTTAAAACTACCTCTCTCGGCTGAAAAGTGTCTCTTGTACATTAACAGATACCCCCAAGTCAGGTAAAGTTGTTTCCAAAAAACATTAGCTTAGTACAACATGCTAAGTTTCTCTTCCCACAAATGAGCCTAGTGTAGCAGGTCCCTCGTGGCTGCAGGGCACTGCAACTCAGTTTTCTCATCTGCAAAGTGGGGCGTAACAGTCCCTGTCTATTAATAATAGATTTGTTGCAAGGAGCAAATGGAATAAGGTCTCAACACTCAGCACGGTACTTTGCATGTGGCGAATGATAAACATTAGCCACCAGACTGTCACTGTGGCCACTATTATTAATATTGCCATCGCAGTACTGGATACAGATTAACCACAGAAAGCCACTACCTAGTGTGAGATTCAGATGCAAGTACGATGTCTTGTCCTGTGCGACGTCTACTTCTGCCGAGTTTGATGGGGAACAAAGACAGAATTTCAGTATCCTTAGCTTTCACTCTTGGGGGAAAAAAAAAAAGGAAAGAGAAAAATACTAGAAGAACATAAATTTTACCACGAATGTTGGTGATATTTAAATAAGATTTAAATTCATACAGCATTTAAACAGAAAAGAAGGAAATGGCATTAAATTCACATAAGTGCCGGATTATGCGCCCAGAGTCAGAAATATTAACTATATCCCCGTAACAGACCAGCGCGACTGGCTGCAAATGGATTGTGAAGGGGGTTCAGGAGTTTTAATAGATCATCCCTTCCAACCGTCAGCCTTGCAAAGCGGGAGTTAATAAATTATTTGACATGTACAGTTCGTCATATTTTAACAAGAAGTAATGAACAGGTCTTGCCAGCTCACCTAGACCGTTACATTTCTGCAGTTCATCTCCCAGAGGGGACTTTGGAATGGCTCACAGTCTAACGCGGTGGACAGGCTGTGGGGGGAAGGATGGATGTCAGGATGTGGGAAGGGGAAGTTCTGCCCCATTGGATCTTGCGGGAGCACATTTCCGCCTGTCTCTGCAGCCCGGGATGTGTCTGGGGCCTGGATCCACACTCAAGGGACTAGGCTTGTGTCTTCCTAACTGAATTCCAAACCAGCTAGGGTACGGTTCTCCAGAGCTTAGGTGAGCTTAGGTAAGGTCCTTGGAGCCCAGGTGAGCTTAGGTAAGATTCCAGGAGCCGAGGTGAGCTTAGGTAAGATTCCAGGAGCCGAGGTGAGCTTAGGTAAGGGCCCCAGAACAAAGCCTGATATGGGTGCTCATGTGCCTATGACTTGCGGTGGGAGGACTCCCAGGAGAGGCTGTGGGGAGTGAAGGACGCAGGCAGGGCCAGGAGGCTGTGGGACGAGGGTGCTGTGATAAATTCCCACAAGCTCAGTGACTCAAAACAGCAGACACGTGCTGTCTCGCAGTTCTAGGGGCCAGAACTACGAAATCGCGCTCCTGCTGGAGGCTCCTGGCCTCTGCCAGCCTCTCGTGGCCACAGCCCTCCCCGGCTCGTGGCTGCATCACTCCGGCGTCTGCCTCTGGCTCCGCATCACCTCCTCCTCTGTGAGTGTCAAATCTCCCCCACTCCCACCCCTCTCTTCCAGGGATGCTGTGAGAGCATTTAGCCCCCCCTCTTGATGATCCAGGACAATCTCACCTCACAACCCTTAACTTCACCTGCAAAGACCCTTTATCCACATAAGGGAACATTAACAGGGGCCAGGGAGCAGGACCTGGTCTCTTTGGGGATGTTTTTCAGGCAACCACAGACAGGGTGCAAGGGACGTCTAGGCTACACTCTGCTCCCCCAACCCCAGGAGCTCTGGGTTAGGAAACATACCACGGAGGCATCTTGGGGAGGCAGTTCCCATCAGCCACGGGAAGGCGTCCAAAGAAAGGCGCAGGTGTGAGCTGTCAGCCGCCAACACCCACAGCAGCCAGGTGGGGTGTGCCCCAGCTCTGCGAGGGAGATCTGGTCGGGGCACAGTATCTGCCGCGCAGGGCAGCACATGCTCAGAGACCACCTGTCCTGTCGCCGGAGCTTCGTGTCTCCAGGGGGCCCTTGTGAATTGAGGGAGTGTCAAATGCATGAAGAACTGGGGAGAGATGAAGCTCCTCACTCCCCGGGTTAACACGAGTACTTGTATCAAAGCAGCAAAGAGAAACCAGCTCCTAAACCGCAGGTTTTTGAACCAAGTCCTTCTCTGTCTCATTTCCCTCATCTGATGGATGTGGAGTTGATCGAGATGATCTCTAATGCTAATTTATGATCGAACATTCTAAAATTTGGAACAGGCGGCCTAAATTAATGCAACCCAATATAGATTAAACAAAAGAAAAAGGACATGTATGGACCCACAGAACTATAAATTCTAGGGGAACCTGCTTCAGGCATAGCTGGATCCAGGCGCCAAAGTAATGTCGTCACAACTTGCTGTTTTGCCATCAGTAGACTCTTGTTCTGGGTGGGCTTTAATCTCTGTCAGGTTCTTTAAGTGGCTTCTTTTCACAGCTCCGGGGTTACAGCTAACCAGCTTACCAACACCTCTTTCCCAACACCTTCAGTTAAGGTCCCATTAAGGCTCTCATTGTCCTGGCTTGGGCCACCTGCTGACTCTTAAATCAGTCACTGTGGCCAGTGGGCTCTGAGTGGCCAGGCTCGGCCTCCGCAGAGCCGCATGGACCAGGCGTAGAGGAGAGGAAAGCGACTGCCCACAAGGGGGCAGCATGCCCTTACGAAAGAGAGAACCGCACCTGGACGGACCAGGCAACACCTGCCCACGGTGAACTTCTGCCCCGGCGATCAGGAAGACTCCCTGAGAAATCCTGTTTGCACCGGAGCCGTCTTCCCCGGGGCAGGCACGGTCGAGTATGTTGTCTATGGATGTTTTAAAATTACAAGAAAGCCCACTAGCAAATGGCCTGTGGCTCGTTATGCCACGAGCCGACAATTCTAAACAAAATCTCCATAAAGCACTCCTTCCTGCTGGGGCAGGCCACGCCCTCCCCCCCACCTGGGCACACCGCTGATGTGCTCCCCAAAGCCGGGAACCCCTGTCAGAGACACATCTTGGGCCCTTAATCAGGAGTTGTTTGACTGTGAGTCCCAGAGACCTGCTCGAACTCACAGGAGCAAAAATAGAGAAAAACTGTGGACAGACACAGGAGGCTCTGGAGGGATCTGAGAGCAGGGAGACAAGTCGGGCTCATGACATGCCAGACACGGGGGTAGGTGCAGAAAGCAAGGTGGCGGGGGCTTTTCCTCTCTGCCCCTCCTCTCTCCCTCCCTCCTTCCCTCAGGTGCCCACTCACCCCCATCACGCAGCGATCATCCCTGCGTCCGTCTCCAGGCCCCCTTTCTAGGCTCCAGTTCCACGTGGCCACGTCCTCATTTCTTCCCCTCCTCCCAGTTCAAGGACTTGGTCCTGGTGGGCTTGAGTCTCTGCGTGCCGACTCCAGTTCCTGAAAGAAAGAGCCGGAGTGCTCGGCTCAGGCCGGCTGTTCCTGGCTGCCCGGTCCCCGTGGCCAGGGCGGGGAGAGGGGGTCGTGGACCTCCTGGAGCCTGCCCCGGGCAGACTGGGCAGCCCCAGGGCAGGGAGCACAGCCGGGCAGGGGCCTCGCACGGGGTCTTCTCATTGAAATGCAACTGAAGATGCTTCTGGTAAATCATCCGTGACCCGGCCTGGCACAGAATGAGGGGAATTTCTCGCACACCTTCTGCAGTACCCGCAGCAATAATTGTTGGATTCTCTCCCTCTTTCTGCTTCCTCTGTGCAGGCTGGGACATATCTGGTAGCAACAAGGGCCGGGAGGGCTCCGCAGGCAGCAGCACGTAACCTGCGGCCACCTGCGATTAGTCACCAGATCTCCGACCCCTCCCAGGCTGGAGGCCCCTCCCTGGAGAGAGGCGGCAGAGATGGGAGATGGAGGCTGGGAGATACAAAGTCACAGACACGATAAGGGATCTGTCCATTTGCTTCACCGCAGGAACCCGTTTACTATCTAGATGTATCTCATGGAGTTGTGTTGCACATCTCAAATATACACAATACAATTTATCTTAAAAGATTTAAAAAATTCCTAAACATTAGATTTACAAAAACATGTGATTCATGAGCATTGATGTCACCGAGTACTTATCTCAAAACTTCCAAGCACATGAGCTCAGCAAAGCCCCTTTGATTCACCACCAACGTGTGTCCCCCGTGAACCCTCAATCTTTGCATTCTGCTCAAATGCTTCCCGGCCTCACCCGACCTCCTCCAAGGTGAAGCTTGCCAGGCTGAGTGGCTCCTCCCTGAGTCTTACCCCTTGGCAAATGGTTGCAATGGTTAGAAAGTCATTAGCATGAGGAGGGAGACATCCCATAACTCGAGCGTCCAGGAGCGATGTGTGTGCAGCCTGTTTATAGCAGAGACCTCTGGCCGCCCCCGCACCCCTGGTGCAGACCTCAATCACATTCCTGGCTCGTTTTGCATTTGCAAGAATTAGAGTCTTCGTAGCCGCGTCCTCATTATCTTATCTGTCTTCATCTATCTTACTCACCCAGACACAGTCCACCGAATCCGTTCATTTGGGGCCTTCCATTTTTATTAATGCTGCAATCAGAACATGTTCCATGCATGTTGCAACAGTCAAGGTAAGCTCAGGGAAAGTGAGACAACAAATAGCCCAAAATCTCGGAGACCTAAGAAAGGTATAATTCTCATGCATGCTCCCTGCCCATCGTGGCTTTGCGGGAGGCTCTGTTTGTCACCGGCACTAAGAACCCAGGCTGATGAGCAGCCACCACCTCAAACAACACCAGGAACCTTGCCAGAGAGAAAGCGAGTGCTGGATGGCCCCTGATGTGAAATTAAACATTGCCGCAAGGAAATGGCACCTGTCACTCCTGTTTACAACGTATAGGTCAAGATGGCCACATCCCCATCCACCAAGAAATGACCTACAAGGACGAGACTACCACGGGCCTGAGGAAGAGCCAGAAATCATTAGCAAAGAGTTCTGCTGACTGTCTCTGTGCACAAAGGCAGCCTATGGCTATGCGGGCAACTGGAAACTGCAGGTGTGAATGTCTACACACTGTCTGAACATAGCATTTGCTTCTATTACTTGACCTTAACAACACTACACATGCACACACACGTGCACACACACACATGTGCACACACACACACACATCCCCATCTCCACTGCACCCACAGACCCAGAATTGCAGTTCCAAGTCCTGGGAACCAACAGCTCCGTCTACCCCCAGTGAGAACGGACGGTACAGGTGTGAAGACCTGCTGTTCTCCGCTTAGCTGCCTTATCTTTCTGCCAACGTCCAGCTCCCGCTTCTTATTACCTGGAAGAATAAACGCTGAGTTAAAACGAAAATGAGGACTTGGTTTTACACTCCTAACTATACCCGGTCCGCCCAGGCACCCACTTCCTCCAGCGGAGGGGGATTTCGGTGTCCGGCTTGTCTGGAACAGGCATGAGGCTCCTTTTCGTAGAACGCCTGGTTGGGCAAGAAGGCCCGGAAAGTTCAACTCATCAGGGAGCCTGTTTCTCGGAAAACGAGTCTTATCGGACATTTGTGTCTGTATTTCTTTTATTTCTTCCCCCCACTTCCCCCTTTCTTTCTTCCAAGAAAAGTCCACTCCCCTGTGATGATTCAGCCTGAGCTGGAAATCGGGGACTGGAAAGAGGAAAAGCCTTAGATTAAAGACTCCCCGGCCCCTGAAGCAAGGAGAACCGTAGCCAGGCCACAAATTACAATCAAGCCACCGGAGCTTGCAGCCCGTCCATTCGGCTTTGCCATCAGATTTAAGTACGTTTGCTATTGACAGAGATCGTGGACGACAAACACCTCCAACTCGTAAATGCATCTGGCTCCACATTTCTCTGCGGAGTTATCGATCAGCCCCTGGAGATGGAATCGCACGAGGGCCCGTCTTGTGCTTTTCGCATGTGTTGCCTCAATGCGAACATAAAAGGCCCCTTCGTCGGAAACGCTTTTTACGATGCTCGAACAACCTAGTAATTTCTGCTTTGCTTTTCCTCACACCACTTTAAGTGCTAACGGGAGGTTTGCAGCCTCTGAAAAGGCAGACTGTGAGAGAACGTACAGGCGGGAATGATACCGCCTGTGGAGAGAGGCCGCAGGCGCCAACTGGGGCTGAATCTGGTCTTTGCCACTTTCCAGCCGCGTGTCCTCGGGAAAAGTGACTTTGTATCACTGGGCCTCAAGTTCCTCCTCTGTGAACTGATGGTAATAATAGGACCTGCCTCCTGGGGTGGTCGTGAGCACTAAATGAGATGGTACCTGGGAAGTGTCCAGCTCTCACCCTGGCAGGTGTTAGGTGCTCGGTACACGGGGTTCCCGTCTCCCTCCAAGCTTAACCCGCGACGCCCCAGTGGGAAGGGGCACACTCAGTGTTCCACGTGGCGTCCCTTGCTCCCTCTTACAGCTGCTGTAGCAGGTACCGCAAACCTGGTGGCTTTGCGAGAGAATTAGCACACGTTTATTCTCCCCTAGTTCTGAGGTCAAAAGTCTGCAACCAGTTTCACTGGGCTGAAACCAAGGTGTTGAGAGGGCTGCACCCTGTCCAGCCGCTCCAGGGGTGCATCTGTTTCCTTGCATTTTCCAGCCTCCAGAGCACCCGTCCTGGGCCCCTTCCTCCACCCGCAAAGCCGGCAGCACAGCACCTTGCTTCTGTGTCTGCAGGGCTTCTGCGGCTGTCATCCACTCCTTCCTTCCTTACTGTAAGGATGGCTGGATTACGTTCGGGGACCACCCAAATAGTCCAGGATAACCCCCCATCGAAACATCCTTCATTTAATTGTTTACAGCAGCCCAGATATGGAAACAACCTACAAGTCTGTCAACAGATGAATAGATAAGGAAATGTGGTATGTATACATGATGGAATACTATTCAGCCTTCAAAAAGAAGGAAAGCTTGCCGTTTGTAACAACTCAGATGAACCAGGAAGATGCTGTCCTGAGTAGAACAGACCAGACACAGGATGATGCCAACGCTGCACCCTCTCACTCCTAGGTGGAAATTGAAATTGTCAAACTCATGGAAACAGAGAGTAGAACGGTGGTTCCCGGGGCTGGGGGTGGGGAAAAGGAAGAGATGTTGGTGAAAGCTACAAAGTTTCAGTTATGCAGGTAGATACAGTCTAGGGATTAAATGTACACATGGGATTGTATTTAATAATACTGTATTGTATCCTTAAACTTTGCCAGTAAAGTAGATCTTAAATGTTCTCACCACACACACACAAAGCAGCTATGCGAGGTGACGGGTATGTGGACTGACTTGATCATGGCAATGATTTCACGTTGTACGTGTATGTAACTCATCACGTTATACACCTGCATAAATACATGCAATTTCATCTGCAAATACGTATTTGCCAATAAAGCTCGGGGGTGGAGAAAAGATCCTTAATTTAGTCGCATCTACGAAGTGCCTTTTGACACACAAGGCGACACTCACAGGTTCCGGAGATTAGGACGTGGATCTCTTTGGGACCCGTGTTCAGATTACTGCCTTCTCCCAGAGACTCACCCCAATTCTTGTTTAGGATGAGAAGGACTCACAGCCCTCCCTTGAAAGCTGGAAGACAAAGACAGGACCACAGAGTCCTTTCTGTGACCTTGGTTCTTCTTGTGAGCGTTGGCGTGGAGAAGGTCTGGTGCCGGGGCAGTAGCCGAGGTCCTGGCTCCGGAGCCAGACTCCCGGGGCTGCCTCCTGCTATGCCCTTCCCAGGGGGGACCACAGGCGGGTTCCTTTACTCTCGGTTTCCTGGGCTGGAATATGGGAACAGCAGTGATACTGGTACTGTGGCTGTTCTGAGGGTGCGGTGAATTAACATGCTCGGGTTTCCGGGGAAGCAGAGCCTGCGACGTGGATTTGAGAGCAGGAGAGCAGGGGTTTGCTTGGGGAGCAATCCCTGGACGCAGGCTGAGGAAGTGAGCAGCGAGGCAGGACACGGGGAAGGGGGAAACCAAACGGGAGGTGTGTTATTGGGCCAGTTAACATGGTGAGCAACGTGCATGGACCCCACTGAGCCCCTCTAAGGAGCCGCGCCGAGTGTGCCTCCGGATCCAGCCCACACCCGAGAGCGAGCGCTGTCGGCCCGGGATTTACTGAGGAAGTGCTCGGGATGCGCCTGCCCGGAGTGAGGAGGGCACGGTGGGAAAGGAGAGAAGCTACGCGAGGGTGGTTCCAGGTGAGGTGTAGCGGGATCCCACGCGGGGCGCTGGAGAGTGATCCAGCCACCTAGGCGCCGTCTTGTCCGGAACACGCAGTGCGAGTTGTCGGCCACGAGCCGCAGCACCAGTGCTGGGTGCAGCGAACCGGTAACAGGGACCCCGGGAGACGGGGGTGGAGCTCGGATAGCATCTGTCATAGCGGCACCTGCTAGACTCAAAAGCAACAAGTGACATCTCCTCTACCTACACTAGGACTCGCTCCCACAGCAGGGACCCCAGACGGCCCTGGTGCTTCCCTTTCCTCCCCCGTGTGCCGTCCCGCGGGCTGTGGAATAGGGTGAAGACTCACCCGCCCGCCCCCCGTTTCTCTCCCTCCTCTTCGCAGGTTTCCGACAGGTGCGACTACGTCTTCGTGAACGGGAAGGAGATGAAAGGCAGGGTGAACGTGGTGGTCAACTTCACCTACCAGCACCTGAGCGGCGCCCTGGAGATGACGGTGTGGGTGCCGCGGCTGCCGCTGCAGATCGAGGTCTCGGACACCGAGCTCAATCAGATCAAGGGCTGGAGGGTACCCATCGTGTCCAACAAAAGGTGGGTGCGTCCATCGGACTCCACGTCGAATGTGCTTAGGCTCAGAAGGGAACTTACAGGTGGCTGGTTTCAGGTATGGCTGGATCCAAGTGTCCTCACGATGTCTAAGGACTGAGTCTCTCTCTGTCCCTCAGCTGTCTGCTCTGTGCTGGCCTCATCCTCCACTGGGCACCTCTCCTGCGGCTCCACACTCCCATCCTGTCTCTGCAACTCCAGCAGAAAGAACACCCTCTCCTTCCCGATAGTCCCAGCAAAAGCCCTGCATTTAAGTCTCATCTTCACGTGGGCTGTGTGCCCACCCCTTACCTAGTTCATGCAGCCAAGCAGATAGAACACACGGGTGGCTGGCTAGACTTCAGCCACAGTCCCCTGGCCAGAGCTGCAGGAGATAGAGGAAGAGTCACCCCTGCCTGGACCGATGGCTCGGTTCCAGGACAAGGGGAGATTGAGGTGGGGAAGGAGCGCACAGCAGACGTCCACTGGGGGGGACACAGGAACAGATGCCGCCTGACCTGGGCTCCAAGCTCTCGGCCTTGGTGAAATGAGGTCCGGGTTTGTCCTCCGTGTGTTTGATACATCACTCTGGTGGTGTTTGGTAGTTATAAGGTCTCCATCAGCCGCCGTCAGGTGAGCACCAGGTAGAGGGAGCTGTGGAAGTCAGGCCTTCTGCTCCTAGACCCTGTCATCTCAGAAGACCCCGTGTGTGAGGACTCGTGCCTTAGGGACAAGTAGAACACCGAAAGTGGTATGTGCAGAGTCGGACAAGGAAATGCTCCTGGAGTCTGCGTCTTCAGCAGGGGTGGAGAACTGCACTTATCTGAGAAGTAGCTTTTGTGTCCCTTCCCCTGAGAGTCCGCTCCTTGGTCCTCGTGAGCCCTGGGGGGAGGATGCTTCAGGGGCCGAGGCCGGGGTCTCACGTGGATGGTTTCAGCGGTGACCCTTTTATAAATCGCCGGGGTGTCTGGTGTTGAGTTGGGAGGGTGAGTTGAGGAGTGAGTATTGACCCCACAGAAGGGGACACTGCAGGGACAGATATACCAAAGAAGCGGCTGAGTCTGATGGCGGCACGTCCCAGAGGCTCTCGCGGCTGTCAGGTTCAGATACGGCAGCGGGAGGTGAGCAGAGCCGCTGTTGCTCTGATGGAGACCACGGTAGCGTCACAGAAGGGCTAACGGCACACGAGACATCGGATGCTGAGGGGGCAGCTGACATGTCCCCTCAAACCACCCCGGCCTCGTCTGCCTTTCTCCTCCCACTTACCTTTCCTCGGGCTCAGCACTCGCCTCCTGGGTGTGCTGGTTTTTAAGGGATATGGTAGTCACCCATATTAGTTACCTACTGCTGAATAACTCAGTGGCTTAGCCCAAAACTTAGTGGTTTAGACATTATCCCAAAACTTAGTGCGGCTTGGAAGGACGTGTATTATTTCGCAGTTTCTGCGGATCAGGAATGCAGGCGTGGCTCTGCTGGGTCCCCTGAGCTGGGTCTCTCCCAGGCTGCCCTCCCGCTGTCAGTGGGGCTGGGGTCTCATCTCAGGGCACCCACGGGGAAGGATCGACATCTGGGTCCCTCACGGGGGCGCTGGCAGGTCTCAGTTCCTCGCCGGCTGCTGGCCAGAGGTCACTGTCAGGTTCTGGCCAGGGGGACCTCTCCACGGGGCAGCTTGCCTCACCAGAGCGACCAAGTGGGAAGAATCAACGGCAGAAAACACAGGCAGGACAGACGGCATAGTCTTTTAAAATCTAACCATGAGAGCGACCGTCTGATCACTTTGGCTGCAGTTTTCTCATTGGCAGAAAGTCACTAGGTCCAGCCCTCACTCACGGGGAGGGGATTTCACAAAGTAAATGCCAAGAGCTTGGAGGGGTCTTTGGGGACAGCTTAACCTCTGCCTGCCACACCAATCCATTCCAATTGGTCAGTGCTCGTGCCCGACCAGTGGTCAAATCCTCCGAGTGCCACCTCTGCATGGCTGGCTGCGAACCCCCAGAGGGCCAGGCTCACGGCTCACTCACCTTCACAGCGGTACCCGTCTGTTAACCTGAACTGACTCCTCGACAGGCCGGCTGGGGACAGTGAGGAAGAGGAGGACGAGGAGAGGAGGGGCCGCGGCTGCACGCTGCAGTACCAGCACGCCATGGTGCGGGTCTTGACGCAGTTTGTGGCGGAGGCGGCCGACGCCGGGGCCCACCAGGCCCACCTGCTGGGCTCGGACTGGCAAGTGGACATCACGGAGCTGACCGGCGACTTCATGCAGGTGGAGGAGCCCAGGATCGCCACGCTGCAAGGGGGGCAGGTCCTCATCGGGCAGGAGCTGGGGATGACCACCATCCAGGTAAGGAACCCCCCGGGCAAGGGCCGTCTCTCCCCTGCCCCCGCGCTGCCCAGAGGTGCATTCAGTGGCTTGTCACTGCATAGAACAGTGGCTAATTTTAGGTGCGTACGTTTAGAGAAATGGTCAGGGAAACCATGTAAGTGACACAGTGATGTGATGAGAATCTTGAAATTCCTCATGTATTGCTTACACATGAGAAGCCCTGGACCGGTTCCTCTGGTCAGTCGTGTTCGAAACTCCAGTGCATCATTTTCCCCTAACCGAGGTGGTGTCACCATCTTGGTGAACAAAGCCCTGAGGTGAGCTCGTCTCGTCTGAACCGAGGGCGTGAAGGAAGCATCTCCTTGCTGAGCCACTTGTCCTCACTGTGCGTCGTTGCCTAAAAGCTTCTGTCCTCTCGGGATGTTGCAGCTGACTCTACCGCGTCTCAGCCCCAGTTCTGGTGAGAACCCGAGCATCTCAGAGATGTGCCAAGGCAGGAGCGAAGATACTATGACTCCATGGGTCTTGCAGGCCCCTCCGGCTGGGGAACGGGAATGGAGATGGCCAGTGTGCAATGCTGGGGGGTTTTGAAACAAATGTTTTTACAGAACAGTGTTCTGGGAAGCTTGCAGGGGGCTGTCATTTGCCTTCCATGTGAGAACAAAGGAAAACTTTATTCCTCAATAGCTGCCTGTTTAGAGGCGAGGTGATCATCTCCTTAGGCAACCTGTGAGGTATCTGGGGCAGCTAGCAGTCCTTATAGCTGAAACTACATTGGATCATAAAAGATCTAAAATATCCATTCTGGGAAATTGGCTGGTGTGTTGAAAAGATCATTTTATTCAAGGAGGAAAACAGATGGGTTTGGGCTGTAGACCAGGATATCTAGAAGCTGGGGAGGCAATATCCATGAGGGGAGCAGCCTGGACCTGAGCCGAAAGGTGGCGATTGATTTTGCACTTAACGTTGGAGATACAATAGGGAGTAGTGAGGACTGTGGCAAAGTGACAACCTGCTAAAAAGCTGCCCAGAAGAAATGCAAGCCCAGTGTGGCCACATGTTACAACTTTTCCAGAAAAGCTGAAAATCTATCTTTTTATATGAAATCTTCTGGCTTTTGTACAATTATGATCATTAATTCCATTTTAAAGTATCACATATGGCAAACAAAACATACCGCCCTGTAGATAAGAGCTTGCAACCTACACAATAGACAAAGAAGCTGAAAGACCTGAATTCCCACAATAAATCCATAGGCCAAACTCATGCTAATGCCTGGAGATTCAGACTAAGATGAGAAATTGGTATTAACCACTCACCCCGAGTGATAATTTATGTGCAAAGAGGAAATGACACAGTATTCAGAAATCATGTATTAGGGAGGAAGAAAAGGGCCAGCTTCCCACACCTTAAACAAGAAAATTGAGACCCTTAGTTCTTTCATTTATTCTGTGTCCTCCCGAGTTATAAATTCACTTGTCCACTTCCTTCTGGGGATCCTGTCTCAAGCTCGCTGCCATTTGAATGATCACAATCAGACCCAGAAAGCGAAGACGGTATTTAGATAGAAGTATCCAGCTGTGGTTCTGGGCTTAAGGAGCCCCCAGAAAACTGTTCTTTTGACTTAGAGCTTCATAAACATCCCCAAAAACTTGACAAGAGAACTAGGTCAAGCAAGCAGGTGGATGGAGGAGGAACCCATTTCATCCTGGAGGTTAAAGATCCATGGACAGCGGCCGGAATCAGAGCAGGGAAGAGCAATGCCACGGATGCTCTTCAGAAACAGGATTTCCTGTTCAGGGTCTACGTCGTACATAAGCCTCATTTTCCAGGTCATTACAGGTGTCCCGGGGAGAAATGAGACTTTGGGATATTGGCGCCAGGCATAGACACTCAGAGCTGTGCTCATCAGAGTGTAACCAGCACCACTGCTCAGCGTCTCTCAAGGCATCCAGTGTGGACTCCTGGTATCACGCAGCCCGACCGAGATGGTCCATGGACCAGCAAGCTCCCCCTCCTTATAGCACGTGGGTTTTCATGTGCGAGAGAGAAACATATAAATATGGTACCAGGGTATCAAGCCCATTGTTCTTTGGTATTGTGAAGATGTTTGAAAACAAATCGTTTCAGTAAAATATATAATTTTAAACAAAATACACATTAAATAATAGCTGGGCAATCTGTGCGGTAGAAGAATCACAAAGTTAGCTCTCGGATGAGAATGGTAATTCCTGCTACCAAGGGTGAGGGCGGTGCATGGTGGGAAACGGAGGTTACTCGGGGGGTGTGGAGCAGATGCCGAGCCCTACCTGTCCACTCCTCAGCACCTCCTTGCTGGCAGGTAAAAAGCGTGTTATGTTTTCTCCAGCAAGATGTGTGTTTTAGCAGGAGGCGTCAGCGGGGAAGACCCGTTCTTGTCCCTTCCGGCCCACTTGTCAGCCCGTCCCTGCCCTGCGCGCGAGTCCCTTGTGCCATTGGAGGAAGCACCAGGACCACAGAAACCTTTCCTTGTCCTGTCGCTTCTGCCCTCCAGATCCTGTCTCCACTGTCGGACGCCATCCTGGCTGAAAAGACCATAACGGTGTTGGATGAGAAGGTGACCATCACGGACCTTGGGGTCCAACTGGTGACGGGGCTGTCGCTCTCCTTGCAGCTCAGCCCAGGGAGCAACAGAGCCATCTTTGCCACCGCGGTGGCTCGGGAACTTCTGCAAAAGCCCAAGCAGGTATGGAGGCAGGGCTGGAGACGCGCCTCGGGTGGGTCACGCAACGGGAGTCTCACACCAGGTGGGTCTCGCACCAGGTGAGTCTCACAAAGGAGTGGGGTCACCTGTCAGGTTTATCAATCTGCAAAGGACGCCAGTGACGCAGATGACTGCCCTGCCTCATGGTTCCTAGCTCCCCCCAAAGATGCAAAATATAAATGCATAAATAAAGATCGCAGCAATTAGAAAGTTCCAAGCTCCCTGAGGCGGCAGCACCAGAGAAGACCTCCCGTGTCCACAGTACGGCGCCTGCACTCGGGCTCGCACCCTCCGGTCTCCCCTGGCCCCGCGGGTGGCCGGACCCCCACGGCAGTGGGAGGTGGCGGGAGGCTGGGCGAAGGCCCGGAGGAAATGCCACAGCCTGCTGCCAGGTCCCGCAGGAGCTCGGGGACAGCCTGGGCAGTGGTAAGAGACTGGAGATTGTCCCCACTCCAGTGACTGCGCAGCTCAGGCAGAAATAGAGAGTCCCAGGTGATGCCAGGCATGACTTTAGTTTATCTGAAACCACTGTGTGCTAATACAGTGCTAAGTGTGTGTGTGTGCAGTTACTGTGCGTGTCTGTGCATGTGTCTTGTGTGTATGTATGTTGTGCATGTTCTATGTGTGTGTCTTGTGTAAGTGTTGTGAGTTGTACGGGTATTGTGTACATTGTGTGTGTTTGTGTTGTACTGTGCCCATGTGTTTGCATGTGTGTCCCATGTATGTGTTGTGTGTGTTGTGTGTGCCTGTGTGTACGCATGTGCGTGTTGTGTGCATGTGTATGTATTATGTATTGTGTGTTGTATGTTTTTGTTGTATGTGTGCTTATGTGTATGCATGTGTGTATATGTGTTGTGTGCATGTGTGTGCCGTGCAAGTTTGCGTGTTGATGCAATGATTTCCAAACGAACGGGACTGATAACAGGGGATTTGTGTTTGTTCACTTCTAACACGGTGAATAGACGTTATTTCTTAGAGGGAACACACAGATGTGGGTGAGTCTTGCCTAACAACACAGGACAGTAGTCCCGGCCATTCCCTTTCTTTGCACCCCATGAAAAGGGACCGTCCTCACACAGGATGCCGGGAGCCCTCTGGCCCACATGGAAGGTTTTTCTGGCAGCTTCCGTTGTGGGTCAGGAGCCTGTTCTCCGCAGCTCCCCCTCCGCAGGACAAGTTACCAGACTCGGCCGTCCCCTCATGCCCCAGCTAAGGCTGTGACCGTGTTCAGAGCGGGAGGAAGCGCTAACCAGGCTTGCCGTGGGGCACGAAGAGCCTCCCGTTTCCCCACCTGCGCCTGTCACATGAGGCATCAGCTGATCTCTCAGCCCTTACACTCCAGTCCTTGTGCGCAGGGTTTGGGATTAGCAAACACTTGAAAGCGGATGATCAGGAATAGACATGAATTCTTGGCCAACGCTAATCTCCTTTTTGTCAGGGAAGGGAGCCAGCCAAGAGGCAGGTTACAGACAGCCAAGGAGAGATAGCCCGAGGCCTCTTTCTGTCTTTACAGGATGATAAGATCAGGCGACAGCCAGCTAGGAGTTAGGGGAGTGACCGGATCCAGCTAGAAAAAGTTCAAAGAGCTCATCTGTTTTGCGTGGAGCTGCACACACTCCCCTGCAATCTGCAGGGCGCTTACCCCTCCGCGCAGTTTGTCTCTGGCTTGGTGGTTTCAAGAAATCCATAGCGCGTTTGAACGTTCTGCTCAGATTTCATGGCAGACCAAGAGAGCCTGGTAACTCAGTGCCGTGCGCAATGACTGTTGCGCTGTGTCTTGGCCGGGTTTTCCACGTAGCACCTGGTCCAAACCAACATCTGATGAAATAAGTACTTACTGGCTAAGCCGATGGAAGGCACAAAGGCCACTGCCACTTTGGAGGTGCCTTTCTTCTTACTTCCAAAGACCAAACAACAGCCGTGTAGGATTGACTTCTGTCACTGCTAGGGGCCGGTGGGTGCACCAAAGAGAAACACTCTCAGGCAGGCGTCGGTGACAAGGGGTGTGTTCGGAGGATTAGGGGAATCTCATAGACCCAGTTGTATGACCTTGGAGGAATCGGAAGGTCAACAGTCTCTCTCACGTCCACTCTCTCCCTCCCCTCTGTTTTTATTTGGGTCTAGTTCACTGTCCTTCTCCTCTGGATGAATGCTGTGCCCACACACTGCCTATGCATGATCTAATGTGGTTGTTCCAAAGCGGGGCTTCATTCCCCAATTTTATACGACCTCCCACTGCTCAGGTTCCCACACCTAACTTCCTTAGTCCTTTCTTATTTGAAATGAGAGAGACAGAGAGAGAGGTGGCGGCCGGCTCCATGCTGCTGAGATTGACGGCTCTAACAGCAGCTCTCTCCCTCGCCCGGCCGGCCGCAGCCAGACAGGCAGGGTCAGACGGCTCACAGAGTGGTCCTCACTCCGGGCCTGGGGTGGAGCAGGTTCTCCAAGAGAGGGGGAGGCAGGAATAGCAATGGTCCTGACACTTCGCTGTCAAGCACAATGACATCTTCATTAAAACGAAAGGCTGCCTTAAGTTGGACGTGACCTCCCGTGATCTGCCTGGTCAGACTGTTCGCAAAGGAAGGTCCAAACCAACACAGTGAAAGAGGCAAGGGGTGGGGACGTGTGTGCACCTCGGCCCGACTCCCGGTCTCCTCCAGCCGGGCTGGCAGGAGGGTCCGGGGTGGAGGCAGAGACAGACTTTCCAGCCAGGGGCGTCTCCGGCTCTGGCTGGCGGGTCTCACCTCACGCAAACCCATCCCTATAGACCCGGGGCCACTAAAACCAGAGCCTGCCGGGGCACCCCTGTCTAGACAAGGGGCTTTAATCCGTGCTACGGGTAATAAGTGGGGACTCAGCATGATGCAACTTAAAAATAACGTAATAAATATTTTTCATTTAAATGTGTAACGCTTGTAAATGATCCCACTGACCGGTAATCTCCTTCGACATGCAATTTATTACTGTGCAGAAGTAGATTCAGAACAGCCTAAGGGTCCATCTTGCCTTTAATGCCTCCAGATTAAAAAATAAAATCAGGTCTCATTAGGGAGTGTGCACATCTGTCTTGTTTTGTCGTTAGCATTTTGTTGTTGCTGCTGTATTTTGCTTCTACGTCTTTATAAGAATTCATTCTGTTTTATACCCTTGGCACCTCTTATCCCTTATTTCTCCACTGTTTGAAAGGTTTCCCTTTGTTCTTGTAGTGATATTTCTGCCACGACGTGTCTGTTTTGCCTTGGTGCTCGGTGAGCGTCCGGCCCATTCTGATAAACTTATCCTTCTCAACAGGAAGCCGCCATCAGTTGCTGGGTCCAGTTCAGTGACGGCTCAGTCACGCCCCTGGATATTTACGACGGGAAAGACTTCTCCTTGACAGCCACGTCCTTGGATGACAAGGTGGTCTCCATCCACCAAGACCCCAAATTCAAGTGGCCTGTAATCGCCGCTGAGACGGAAGGGCAGGGCGCCCTGGTGAAGGTTGAGATGGTTATCAGCGAGTCCTGCCAGAAATCCAAGCGGAAGAGCGTGTTGGCTGTCGGGACGGCAAACATCAAAGTGAAATTTGGCCAGAACGATGCCAACCCCAACGCCAGTGACAGCAGACACCCTGGGGCAGGTGTTCACCTGGAAAATGACGTCAGTGAGCGAAGGCCCAAAAAGACCTGGCAGGAATGGGAGAGCCCGGAAGGAAGGTTCTACAGCAGTTCTTCCGTGGGACTCATGGAAGGCAGGGGCACCGCCACGGAGAGATCAACCTTGCGGAGGAAAGACCAGGGAGGTTTCTTGGATGGTGACAGCCACCTGCAGACCCTCCCCGTCGACCTTACCAGCTTCCCAGCCCAGGTGGACCTCCCCGGAGGCCACGGGGAGATGGACGGGAACGACCTCATGCAGGCGTCCAAGGGGCTGAGTGACCTGGAAATCGGGATGTACGCTTTGTTGGGGGTTTTCTGCCTGGCCATTTTGGTCTTCTTAATAAACTGCGTGACCTTTGCGTTAAAGTACAGGCACAAACAGGTTCCCTTCGAAGAACAAGAAGGGATGAGTCACTCCCATGACTGGGTTGGGTTGAGCAACCGGACAGAGCTGTTGGAGAATCACATGAACTTTGCATCTTCCCAAGAGGAGCAGATCACTGCCATTGACAGGGGCGTGGACTTCGAGGAGAGCAAGTACCTCCTCAGCACAGACTCCCAAAAAAGCATCAACGGGCAGCTGTTCAAACCTTTGGGACCCACAATCACAGACGGGAAAGATCCGAAAAGTGAGCCCCCAGCATCCCCTACCTCAAAAAGAAAAAGGGTGAAGTTCACCACCTTCACCGCCATCTCCTCGGATGACACGTGCCCCGCCAGGGATGCCGTGGCCGTGGGCAGCGAGGATGACATTAAGTGGGTCTGCCAGGATCTGGACCCCGGGGACTGCACGGAGCTGCACAGCTACATGGAGAGGCTACACGAAAATGTGTAAGCCAGACACACACGGACGCCTGCTCTCACTCACCTTTCAGCCTTTAATTCCAGGATGTGTAGCAACGGTGCGCCAGGGAGAGAAATGGAATGACGGGGCAAGATAGGGTGACGCTGTCCACAGAGTCTCAGAAAACAACCCCAGCTGGGCCGGGGAGGCCCCGAGCCGGCATCGGTGCGCACGTTCCAGCCTACGATGTCTTGCTTAAAGTTGAGAGGTTTATTACGCTTGGCAAGATTTTTAAAACTTGGAACAAAAATGAGATCTGAGTCCCTAAGCTTCTGAGAGCTTCCAGGAAAGAACAGCCTCTCTCTTGCTCTCTTTTGTTAATCGAGGCAATTTGGATACTGTAACATCCACATGTGTGGATACTGTAATTTGGATACTGTAACATCCATCCTCCAATATTAAAAGCGCGATGCGGGTTGGGCACGCTTGGATCAAAGGGCGGGAGCGTGTCACGCGACCTGCAGTGGCGGATCTCACTGCGAGCAGGACCACAGGCAATCAGGCGCCCAGGCAGCTCCAGGAGGTGTGACTGCAAGTTACTGTCTCTCAAAGTTCGGGGCAGGGCCAAACCAGATCGTGGACAGAGCAAAGCAGTCGCTGACCAGGCCTGAAAGGGGACAAGTGACGAAATACCTTTGTAACTACATGCCAAGAGCAAACACACACACACACATACCCCCTCTGAGCAGTTCAGAGCATTTCTTTCTTTGTAAACTAAGGATACTGGGCATAGAATTTCAGTCAGGTTCAAAGAACCAGGCTTTTTTTAGCAAGTTCGTCGTGTTTAAGTTTGCTTTCCTCCACTGTGTTGCCACCTCTCCGAAAGCTACTGGTCATCTGCAGGTGAGGGCAGGGGGCGCCGTTCTCCAGTATTTCCTGAGTCCCTTCTCCCCAACCCGGGCTTTGTGTCAACTCCTAGGTGACGGCACATGCTGCCCATCTTTGAAGAGGCTGGTCTTTGGGGGTCCGTGGGGGGGGCAGTATTCCCAGGATTCAGCGCCAGGTGGTGGCCCTTCCTCACCTTTCCAGACAGACGAGAGGGCTGTTTTGCGATGGTCTGTCACCATTCATGGTGGGTCTCCTGTCTAAGAACTTACCTCAAGGCTGTTAAGGCAAACCCAGGTGTCCGTGTGGAAGGTGCCAGGTGCACCGGGATTCCGGGTGTGCGGGGGGTGGATCTGGCAGGAAGCCTGGCTCCCCCCCCACACACATACACCTGGACAGCACGAGAGGCTTCTTCGCCTTGGAGGCTTGGAGGGATGTGAGGCCCCAGCGCAGGTGGTGGGCGGGCAGGCTGTGCACACACCTGGCCCTAAAGGCAGCCTGGAAAGATGTGACGTTGCTTAAGTTTGAAATGACTGAATATCTCCAAAATCCCCCAGGTGCGAAGCCCAGGAAGCTGGAGGGGGAGGAGAGATTGGAGGATTCTTACCCCATCTCACGCCGACTCCAAGGCAGAGAAGCGGGTGGGATAATGGCCAACTCGGCATTGTCCTGGGAGGGACGGCTGGGGGATGGGGAGTCAGAGGGGCCGGGCAGTCTCTCTCTCTCTCCCTCTCTCCCTCCTTCCTCCCCTTCTCTGTCTCTCTCCATCCGTATCATTGCATTCTCCTCAGATGACGTGTGTGCAAATCCCACCGGTTCACCCTCTCAACCTTAGCACTCCCCCCTCCAGCTGTGGTGCTATCAGTTTGCTCTGAGACTGGGACCCCTGTAGCCAGCACGTCACCTGCTCCCGTCCCCAAGTCTGCTCCCCCCGTTTGCTTGGGTGATGAAACGGTTGCCCCTTTTCGATGATAATTCTTTGCTTTCAGCAGCCTCCTTGTATTTCTTTCCATTCTCACCCTCGTGATGTTGCGTTTAACGCCGCAGCCACCGCCCGCGCCCGGATCCATCCACGTGTAGAATGTATTGTAGATTGTAAGAATGTAATATATATTTATAAACCTACCGACTGTAAATATAAAGTTTGCACTCTGCGGCTTTATGTGTGTCCGTTGTCTTTCTACACGCTGACTCCCTCCGAGGGGCTGGCGTCGGTGGCAAATGGCTCTCCAAGCGCTGTGGCTTTGGGCCAATGACATGCAGATTTAAGGATCCCAGCACAATCCAATTACACCCTCACACCGTGCGCTGCTGCTGTCTGCGATGAGATGTTGACACATGATGACAAAGTGCATCGTGTACTAAGTATCTCTCCTTCAGGACCTGAAAGGATCTGCAAATAAATCACGCATGCAACGCTCTCCTAAAAGCCTGCTGACTGATGGCGGTGAGTGCGAACCGTGGCAGGCGAGTGCATACTCCAGCCTCCCTTTGGTTGGAGCAAGGAAAATACTGTGTCCTCCCCTGGGGTCTCAAACGTCCATGCTCAAGGTAACCCTGGGCTGGGTTAAAAAAGTTTGATACTTTATTAGATTCCTTCATCGAGTGCAGCCCCGACACCGCTGCAGGTAAAGAGAGGTTGCATGAGATCCTTGCATTCGTGCAAAGCGTAGCAAGTGTCGGATCATTCATTCATTCAGCCAGCACTCACTGAGCAGCTGCTCTGCGCCAGGAATGGCCGTAAGCCCTGGACACAGAGCCGTAAACACGGCAGACACACACGTGCTCCTGGAGACCTGACTTACCTCTGGCGGGGGCGGGGTGGGGGGGTGTCACAAAATAATTTTTGTATAGTCCTAAGTTTTCTAGAAGACAATAAAACAGGTTACAGGATAGAGAAAAATTGAGCCAACATTTGACACTTTGATGATTTCACCTAAAAATTCAGGACTTCTTTTGTCACTTGCAAATTCAGACACTGGCGAGAAGGGGCTTGCAATCCGTCTCTGCGTGACTGGGCGGCGTCAAGTCGGGGGCGCGAGTCCCCTCCACCCGGGTGTCTCCTCGACTCACGGTGTCGATTTCATTTACGATCTCACTGCTGTTCTTCTCATAGACAAATATTGCTCCCGAGTCATGTCTCTGCCCCAAAATGGGGGAAACAAACAAAGACAGAGGGAGCTGTGTGTTTCGGGACAGGTAGGAAGGAGCACGTTGCTTTAGGAAAGAGCAGAATGTCCCTCCCTGTCCCCTTGGCCAATATGGAATGTCATTGTCTAAAGGACACAGCTTTGCCATTGTACGGCAAACTGTAATGTGACCTATGTGCCCAGAATTCGAGACAGAAATGGCACGAAAGTCTTAACTGAAACTTCCAGGGTGTCTCTGTGTGAATAAAGGAAGTGACAGGGGTCTCTCTGACCCCTGTTTCGATCATTTACGCCACCCGAGGGACCCCTGGAGGCCCCGAGGTTCCCGTCCCCGGGAAACCAGGTTCATCTGCAAACTCGGGAGAGGACGCACTTCCCTGCGGCTGGTCCGTCCCCCGCTGGGGGTGCTTTGCTGTAACAAAGTCCACACGCTGGGTAGCCTGAACAACAGAAATTTACTGTATCACTTTTCTGGAAGCCCCACGTCTGAGGTCAAGGTGTTGGCAGGTTGGTTCCTTCTGGGGGCTTCAAGGGAGACTCTGTTCCAGCCTCTCCAGCTCCTGGTGGCCCCAGGCAGACCTTGGTGTCCCCTGGCTGGTGGCCACATCACTCTAACCTCTGCCTTCTCCTGGTCTGTCTGTGTGTCCGGGTTTTCTTTCTTCTCATAAGGACACCAGTGGCTGGATTTGGAATATGCCCCAATCCAGCACAACCTCATCTCGCCTTGGTTACATCTGCAAAGAGCCTATTTCCACATGAGGTCATGGTCGTGAGTACTGGGGGTTAGGGCTTCAACTTGTCTTCTTGGAGGACACATTTCCATCCACTCCAGGGAGAAAGAAGTCCCCGTGGGATGGGAGACATATGTCTTGCTGCTCGCTTTAGAGAGAATCTTTTCCTTGCAAGTGATTTTGTTGAAAATATTAAGTGGGCTTATGGAAAAATTTAATGGAAGGAGTGAGGGACAAAGTGTGTCACTTCCCAGGAGCGAACAGTAGAGGTGCGTGTGTCTGGTCGTGGAACGGCCAGCCCGGTGCTCTCTCTGTCTCCCTGTCTCGCTCTGTGTTGGCCCATTCGGCTCCATTCTCAGGCAGAGTCACCCCCAGAGCGGCCTCTGGAAGCCCCAGACGGTTAGTTTCTCAGAGCGCAGACGGCAGCTGTCCCAGTACCTTCAGGAAACACCTTCCTTGGCCCCGGTCAGCCGGCGGGAGTTGCTTGCTGAACATAGATGTGTCCCCTGCCACGTCCAGGCCTTGGTCACAGTGTCTCCCCAGCCCCGGAACCTGGGGCAGGGAGGAGGAGGTCCTTACCTGAACCATGTCACAGGGACTCAGGGCGGGGCAGGGTCGGATTCCCAAGGCGAAATGCAGAGCCTATTGCCATGAAACGGGGAACAGGTGTCGCCAAGCAAAGCGATCAGCCCACTGCCCTCTTCCCGGCTGCTTCCCGGCTTCCGCGCTCCCCAAGCTCTATGCTCGCAAGCTTTGCTTTCTAGGCATTCAGGAAGACGCTGGAGCCACATTTAAGGGGCCCCAGGAAGTTGCGGGCCATGGTGAAGAGTGAGGACAGGCGCCCTTCACAAACAACCCACGCGGGCCCACCGTGGAAACCCTCTCCTCTCGGGCCGGGTGAGTGAGCCCCTCGGGGCCAGCACAATTTCTGCTTTCTTGGACAGGGGACCATAAACAGCTGCTTCTGATGTTCCATCAAGCCTGACCACCCCAGTCATGCTAATGGACTCAAAGCACCACCGCCAATGATTGTCTGATAGCTTTGGAAGCTTCTCTCTCCCCCTCTCGGTCCGCCTGCATCTGGAGCATTTAGAGGCTCTCAGATGAATCTACTAAGTGGGCAGTCGATGCTTTCTAAGTGAAAATTAACGGGCGACCTTTTAAAAACATGATTCATGGCCAGGTGTTGTGGCTCATGCCTGTAACCGCAGCACTTTGGGAGGCTGAGGCTGAGGGGTATCACTTAAAGCCAGGAGTTTGAGTCCAACCTGAGCAACACAGCAAGACCCCATCTCTACAAAAAATTTTAAAATCAGCCAGATGTGGTGGTACACACCTGTAGTCCCAGCTACTCGGGAAGTCGAGGCAGGAGGGTTGCTTGAGCCCAGGAGTTGGAGGTCGCAGTGAGCTGTGATCACACCACTGCAGTTCAACCTGGGCAATAGAGTGAGACCCTGCCTCAAACAATAAAATCATGAAAAATAAATAAAAACATGATTCGAATCATGTCACTCTCAGCTAAAACCTTCCAATAGATGCCCACAATTTCTAGAATGAAATCTGGACTCCGTGCTGTGACCCAAAGGTCCCATGTGACGTAGGGCCACCTTTTGTCCACCCACTCACGAAGCTCCAACCCACTGGTTTCCTTCTGTCCGTTCCTCTAACGAAACAAGCTCACTCCCCGCTCGAGGCCTTTGCTTTTGTTGCTGCTTCTTTCTGGAACTCTCTTCCCCCAGATGTTCGCAGATATGAGTCCTCCTCATCATGCTGGGAGACCGTCTCCGAGCAGCCTCACGCCCCTGCCGTTCCAGACCTTCCCACCTCCCTCGTCTCACCCTGTGTCTCCAGAGCTCGTAGAGCACTCTGGAATTGTCTCTGCATAGTGTTTGCTTTCTCGCTCGTTGTGTCCTCCCTAGTATACTAGAAAGCAACTTCCAGGAGAGTAAGGATATAGTACAATTTGTCCCCTGCTCTATACCTACTAAAATCATGTCTCCAAGAGTCAGCAATCAATACGGACTGTTTTGGGTGAGTGGTTGGACGTTTGAGTGGGTGGTTTGGAAGGCGGATGGAGGCCTTGCAGTTCCGGTGGGGGTGCACAACCAGTTCTGGGCAGTGACTGTGAATGGTGACAGTCGTCACTTCCAACGAGGGCAGGGGAGAGCCGGTGTGAGTTCTCCGTGTGCGTGTTGACTTGCGGCATCACAAGAGGGAACCTGGATCCCCAAGTCATGGCTGGGAGGAGCGTGGCCCTGCAGGGCTTCTGACGCCCCACCCGGCAGGACCTGCTGCTCTCGGGTGGTTCTCCAGGTTCCCAAGGGGCCTTTCCCTGGCGGTGACTGTCACTGTGATTTACCACTGGGAACACACTTGCTGGGCCTGCAGGGGCCCCGGGGCACAGCTCAGGCACCTGTAAGTGAGAAAACTTCCCAAATTATATTTTTCTCCATGGATAAATAAACACAATCTAAATCTTCCCAATTTTAAAAAGCCTCAGGGAATATGCAAAACTCACTGTTGTTCCTTAGGTATTTGAAAATAACTGTGGTTAAAAAAAAAAAAGGCTTAAAGTTTAAAATCATGTGAGCCTGTGGCCTAGTGAATCTTTCTTCCCCACTTTTGAGATGCTTTAAAGTATACGAAGGTTTTAAAAATAGTTCCTGTCTGTCTTGCTGTCCCTGGAATAACCAGACATAATCAATATGTGCTGTTAGAATTTTCCGGTGTGGATGTGTAAGTGGACAAATAGCCCAGCTGTGTGTGTCAGTATACAGATCTCAGCAGAGGGGGTGATGTGTAACTAGCGGCTACTACTCATGTTACTGGCCCACGTCAGTGGGTCTTGGTAACTGTGTTGGAGGATGTACCTCATTAGGGATTCCAGCCTTGAACTTCAGGCTGCAAAAGTCAAAGGCATTTTCTCAGAGTCACATGCTAGCAGGTGGCAGAGCTAAGCGTCAAAATTCACCTCCTGACTCCCAGGCCAGAGATTATGGGTTAGGGCCGCAATAGCATCCAACCCCCTTTTTCTAGTAACACCCCGAATTCCTTGGGGCATCACCTCCCTACGACGTGTGCATTCTTGGCGGGACAGTAAAGGCAGGTGGCTGACCTTTGACACAGAAGTCAAAGGGTCATCTGGAGACTGCCTGGCTCAGAGCCTTCCTCTCAGCACAGCGTGCCCGACCAGCAGGTGCACACACCTGAGCTAGGCGAACCAGGTGGATGCTTTTTCTTGGGCGTTGACTCCCAAATAAGTGACCCAGGGACAGGAGAAGCAGATGAAACGCAGCCATTCCATCGGGAGCTGCCTGGCTCAGCCGTCCCTGCTGGATCCGTGCCTGCAGCATCCACTTTCCTGCCTCCAGAGCCACTCTGGGCCCTGACTGTTTTTTCCAAACCCCCCAGTGAGCCGGTGAGTTCCCCGTGGCCCCCCAGGAAGTCATACTGCACTTGCAGGAATGAGCCTCTGCTTGCAACCAAACATCCTGATTACATTGGTCTTTCTATCTTACGCCGCCTGGTAATAAAAGGACGTTTCTGTCCTCCCAGTGTGACATCCAGGCCACGGTCAGCAGGGGATCTCTGATGTCCTACGTTGTGATAAGGCCCCACATCCTACAGGGCACAAGCTAAGCTTCTAAGGAGAAAAATAGAGACATTTATTTCTATTTCAAGAAATAGCTTAGGAAGAAACAGTCCAAGCCTGGTGGGTGTTTATGATTCACGAGGTCATCTGAGGACGCGGGTCCCTCCTACCGTGAGGTTCTTCTGGAGAACTGGATTCCTCTCTGTCCCTGCCCAACCCCAGCACGACTGACACCTTGGGGCCGGGTCATTCCTGTGGTGGGGGCTGCCCTGCGTGTCCCTGGCCTTGCCCACCAGGTGCCGGCGGCACCTCTTCCCACCGCGGCTTCCCGTGGTGGCACAGCTGCTGTCGCCTCCTCCCGGCCCACGGCAAGGGGGGGGGAGGAAGAGGAGGCAGGAGGGCGTGAGCAACTTCCTTCCAGAAGGACATGACCCGAAAGCCGTACCCCTCACTTCCACCTGCACCAACTTGTCCCCAGTCCTCCCCTTGCTGTAGCGGCCACAGGCCGCCTGAAGCTCGGGGGTCCTTTTTATTAACTGGGCACAGGAAGGATGGATTCCGGGGACGGTGCGCAGTCCCTGCCACAAGCCCTGACAAACTACTCTGAAAGCCCATTTCATGGGGTCTCCCAGGGGTAGTGCAGGAAGGCACGAGGGTTCAAGTTGTGTGGGGATAACTGTGTGTGTGTGCATGTGTGTAACACACATATATACAGCACATAGGAAACATTTATATGCATAATACATGTCCATATACTTGCACGTGTTCATAACACACATATATAACACATAGATTGATGGATAGATTGATAACTGTCTTTTTATTGTGTTCTTCAGGGACGAGGAACCTAAAATGGGTAGAGGTTGTAAGAAAAGTCAGTGGGCGTCATCTTTAGTGAGCAAAAGATACCCTTCGGCGCTGCGGCGAAGCCCGTGGGTTCGGCGCACGGCTTTAGGGTTGTCGGAATTTGGACTTGAGCTGGCCACTACCGCTCACCCATTTTACAGAAGAAACAATTAAGGATTAGCAAGAGCAGAGGCTTTGAGGGTGGTCAGTCGCTGGTTGGAGTCTACGCTCTTCTACTGCCCAGCTGTGGAAGTGGGCTTCCTCCCTCATCCCCAGCGATGATTGCCTTGTTTACTTGCTGTCTCGATTATTTTATATGTGAGGTGTGGTGACTATTGTCCGAACATCACAGGGTTGTGCGGAGGAGTGATGAAATGGTGCACGTCGCCTGGCTATAGGGACCCCTCAGTACCCAGGAGTTATTATCGCTGCAAATATTCATGGGTGTTGAGGCATGGATTACAGCCTTGGACTAGGTCAGTGGTTCCTGAAATTTACCTGGAGAGTTTTTACAAAATACAGATGGAAAGGCCCCCCTTTTAGAGATTTTGATAGTTTGGGGTCAGAGCCTAGGAGTTTGTGTTTGTAAAAGTGTCCCCCAGTGGATTCTGATACATAGCCAAGTTTTGGAAGCGACTCTCCAACTCTGAGATTTTGTATGGCAATTCTTCAACTTCACTCTGCCCTTCCATCTTCATTCCAGAATCCCCGCCTCCGCCCCTTCTCTGGCCATCAATAAGCATTTACAACTCTCTGCCATCCTTCTTCCTTCCCGTCCTGATCAATAGCTCTCTTCTTAGCTTTTGGCGTCTCTCCGTATACGCTGGGTGGGCTCCCAAGGCCAGAGATGGGCCAGGAATCTTCTTCTTAAACAATAGCACCGACCTGCAGGGTTCTGCAATCCTGAACCATTTTGCAGTGATTTGATTTAACGCGGCCCTGTGCTCGGCGGATGTGGCAGGAGGAGCCGTGAGAGGCACACTCGGTGGGAAGCTGTTGCGAGCTGAAGGTGCAGAGGCGTGGTCAGCAAGTGGGCTCGGTGCAGAGGACAGCCGCCGGCCACAGACGCTGGGGCCTCCACTGATGGATGAGCCTCCAGGAGCAGGTTGCAAAGAGCTCTGCTCCTGTACGGAGCCTGCTTGCGGTTACTCAGATACCTCGCCAAGTGACCGCCAGAAAAGAGACAAGAATTCCCTCTTCAGAGTACACTAGGTAATTTATTCTACAGTTGGACCCACACATTTGCACATAGACAGATGGAGGCATAGGGCTATTTCTTGCAGAGCTCATTGCAGTAACAAAACACTGGGAACCACATAAATGTCCTTCAACAGGGAACTGGCTAAAGGTTTCGTGGGGTTCTCTGGGGCTATGACCCGCTTGTCAGGCCCCGGGGACTCAGCACAGGCTTCCAAGGCCCCCAAGGGCTGGCAAAGGCTCCCCTATATAGACTCCATGAGCAACTCCAAGCTTGGAGAGCTGTGTGGACTCTACGGCCCAGAGGTGTGGACTGGTATGATGGATTGATCACAAAAAGGGGCTCCAATTCTTCTTCCCATGTGCAAACCACTTTTTCTTTCCTTTATTAGTTTAGAATATTTAACTGATAAAGAAAGATTGTATGTACTCAAGGTACACACCGTGATGATTGGACATGATGTATACATCGTGTATGGTTTTCAATGTAGCTTTGCACTCTTCCTATCCAGGGGTGTAATGAAATAGTGGTTGCATTTAGGGTGATCCTGACTAGAAACAGAATGAGGCAGCCCTCAAGAAACACTGACAATGTCCTATGTCTTGATCTGGGTGGCGGCTTCGTGGGTAACTACACATACAAAAATTTATAGTTTTGTGCATTTTCCTGTATTTAAATTATACCACAATCAATATAATAATGATAATAGAAAGTATAACCAGCATTATGCTAATAATTACGAAAACTAGAAAAATAGACTACAGTTTATTGAGCACTTACTATGTGCTGGGCATTGGCCAAGGGTTGTTCACACATTTCATTCTCACAACTACCCTATTAGATGGCAACTTTTACAAGACCTAATCTATAAATGAGAAAATTTAGGTTCAGAAAGACCATGGGACTTGCCCAAGTTCATACAGCTAGTTCATAGCAGACCTGGGATATGAAATTAGACTGCCTGGCTCTAGAGCCTGTACCCCTAACCCCTGTGCCATGGATAGATGTGGGGTCCTCGCACATGCTTGTGTGCTCTCTTTCTCTCTCACACACACACACACTCAAAGTGACAAACACAACTTGTAGCTGTATATGTATGTCTACTGCAGATAGGACTCAATTTAATTTCTTCTTTTTCTATTTTTGTTTACAAAGCATTCAGCTGTTCAAATGAGTCTGTGACTTCTCAGTGAGTTAGTAGAGTCTTCCTCAGCTGAAAGCAATGCACGTTCCCTGTCATTTATACCCACAGACCAAATGTCCTGTGTGCAAAGTTATCATATGAATTGTAGCTTCTCAATCTGTTTGCTGAGCTGGGCTGGTGATCATGCATTTATGGTCCAGAGGCTGAATCCAGAACTCAGTCATGACCACCAGAGGCAGAGGCCCGTGGACGGAGCTGTCCACGGTGCTGACTAATGCAGTAGCGAATAAACTGGGCCGTTTTCGCGCATCTAGAGGCAAACCTGATATTTCCACTGGCTCTGAAGAGAAAGAGATGGGGTTAAGACCATTTGAGAAAAACTGGATTTGATTTCCAAATTGGCCATATCAAGGTGAAGTTGGCCAAGCTGGAAAAGCTACAGCTGGAGACAAGGTACCAAGCTAAAGTTCAAGACCTATGACGACCAGAGGCTTAGTTTAAAAAAAAATTAAAATTATAGAAAAGCACTTTAGTGAATAAATCTTATACAAGTTACAAATTCTGCAATAAACAAAAGGACATATTTTCAGAAAAGGTTTACATAGGTCTGCTCAGGAGGACGTTCATTCAAAGCTGTTAATTTCGCATGGGAATGGCCAACAGACATGAAAAAACGCTCAACATCTCTAATCATCAGGGAAACGCAAATCAAAACCACAACGAGATATCACTTATCTCCAGTGAGACTGGCCTTTATCAAAAAGCCCCAAAACAATAAATGTTGGCATGGATGTGGAGAGATAGGAACACTCACACACTGCTGGTGGGACTGCAAACTAGTGCAACCTCTGTGGAAAGCAATATGGAGATACCTTAAAGAGATACAAGTAGAACTACCATTCGATCCAGCAATCCCATTACTGAGCATCTACCCAAAGGAAAAAAGACATTCTGTAAGAAAGACATCTGTACTAGAATGTTCATAGCAGCACAATTCACAATTGCAAAGATGTGGAAACAACCAAAGTGCCCATCAATACAGGAGTGGATTAATAAGATGTGGTATATGTATACCATGGAGTACTATTCATCCATACAAAACAATGGCAATATAGCACCTCTTGTATTATCCTGGATGGAGCTGGAGTCCATTCTAAGTGAAGTCTCACAAACATGGAAAAACAAGCACCACGTGTACTCACCATCAAGTTGGTATTAACTGATCAACACTTAAGTGCACAGAGAGTAGTAGCATTCATCGGGTGTCAGGCAGGTGGGAGCGGGGAGGAGGGATGGGTATATACACACCCAATGGGTGCAGTGTGCACTGTCTGGGGGATGGACACGCTTGAAGCTCTGACTCAGGTGGGGCAAAGGCAATATATGTAACCTAAACACTTGTACCCCCATAATATGCTGAAATAAAAAAAAAATTGCATCGGAAATGGTAGCAATGGTGTTCTCCCTGTCCAGGACTGTGGGAAATCCCGTGGGGTTTAGCAAGCCTCTTGCACCCCCAGCTATGTGACTCTGAAGTAGCTGTGAAGTATCTACGCTATAACCACCTTTCCCGGTTTCAAAAATGACTTTTAGTAAGCCACAGCTCCTAAATCTCACGTGCCATTTTGAGTAAGATTTTAGATATTTTCCTATGTTGTCCACAGATTACATGAAAACAACAAAGCATCACCTGTGCAAAGTCATGTTCAACTATTCAGTGGGGTCTTTGGACAGAAGGAATCCAAACTCTACCGGGCACGAGAAGAACTAGACATAGGATGCCTAGCCAGGACCCATGCAGAAGGACCGTGGCCACCAGGTTATTGCTAAAAGCAACAGATACTTTCTCCAGTATTTTCCAAATATGCAGATTTAGCCTCCTTTGCTACATTAATGACATGACAGCATAGAGCATAAATGCAGTCGAAAACTGGGTAGCAGAATTGCCCTCAGATACTTTGGGGGGATGACTAGGGAACCCCCAGTAGCACCAACATCAACCTTATCCACTAAATAAGCCACTTAATCTTGTGGTCCCACATATCTGCTGTTCTCCAAAGAAATTTAAATCACAAACTTGGACTCATTGTTGTTTTTCTTTTCCATGCCTCTCACATTTCTTCCCCGTTCTTGGGCTCAAAGAATTACTGAAATTAAACGTAGCCACTGAGGCTGCCTTTGGTTTCCTGGTACGTGATACGTTACAGCGGCACCTTCAGACTCAGCCGTGCATCAGAACCGCCCCCGGTGTGTGGCTCACACAATGGTTATTGCTGTAAAAAGAGACCCAGGAATGAGCTCGTGCATTATCCACTTCATTTATTTTGATACAACATTTGGAGCTTCTTCATTAAATTTGCTTAGAATGTCCTGTCATTTTTCCCTCTGCCAGCTTCTGTTTCACACAGATAATGTAACGCACAGAGGGTAAAAAAAAAAAAAGTTTCCTGTAGAAGGAAATAGAAATTATTTAACTCGATTTATAGATTGGAGTTAGCTGCTTTTTTCCCCTTCTCTCAAAGAATCCAAATAGCATGAAACATTTCATTAGTGAACATATCAATGCATTTGGCTACTTAACAGCTGAGGCAATTAAGCTGCTGCTCTCCCAGAAGAAAAGAGACACTGTTCGGCTTTGTTTGGGGGAGGGGTTTTGTCCAACTGAAGCCAGCTCCGACAGCAGAAATGCTAACCAGGACGCCCACATGTGTGTACTTTCAACTTTCATCAATGTGAGAGACGGAAATCGTCAAGTTCTGGGCGATCTTGCCTCTCCGACTAAGCAAACAACTCAAGACCAGCGTCTGTCTTATTCAGGGACTGTTGTCTTTTTACAGTTAATGAATGTGACACTTGTCGCTGAGAGATGCTAGACAAACAGGAATGGGATTCAAGTGAATTTAAAGGTCCACAGTCCCAAGTTTACGATGGAAAAACCAACCCAGGGAAAACAACACAGAGGAGACGAGTTGGGGTGACAGCGTATGTCAGCCTTCCTCGCTGGGTGTGCTCCTCGTGAGACGCACTGTTCCAAAATTATCCAGAGATGGATATGTAGGGAAGACGATGGAAACAAGAATACCAGTGTTTTTATTTTTATTATTATTATTATTATTTACTTCTCCAGCTTTCAGAAAAAGAAAAATAAATTCTATAGTCGTGAAAGTATGTCCACTTGCACTGGTCACACAGTTGCTCATGCCAGTTCCATTCTGACCAGGCAGTGTTCACACTAGATATTAAATATTTTGAATTAAATCCCGGTGTCAATCAAAAGAGTCAGTCCAAGAGGAAGTGGAAGGCATCGGGTCTTTTGCTGTTAGCATCTGCTCTACCTTTTTCTGGCAACAGCATCCCAAATTTGTTTTGGGGGAAATATTATGCTTTTCCCCTATCAGATGCAGTCTGCTGGGGCTATCGACCAAGGTGGCTTAATTTCTTCCACTCCGGGATGTCCACATTGGTGCTCTGGGGAAACCAGCCATTAACTCCTGTTACCTCTACCTGCCTCAATCCTAGCACGCCCATTGTAAGCCTAGTTTTTTAGCCACTTTTCTATTTTGTAAGATACCCAAGAGCCCTCTAACAAAGCTCATTCTCCTTCAGGTTAGTCAAAATCAATTTCTGTAACTGGCAACTCAACCCAAAGTACCTAGGATGAACCCCAAAATATAAGTCCCTTAGTTTTCTAGAAATGATGTAAGTCAGCCCATGAGATACTATTAATAAATCTCACCCCACAGATGGAATTGGATGGCCGGTTGCAGGAATGCTTCCCGAAGCAAACCATCCTGAAAAGACAGCTTGGAGACAAGTTATTGATGAGATTAAAGTGGCCCTCTCTCTGTCATCTGGAAGCATCATCTAGGAAGAAAATTCTGTAGCTGTAAGACTCAACATGTTATAAAAAATCTGCTGACAATAAAATATTGACTGTGACAAATGTGAGCCTCAGGGAAGAGTGGTCTTAAATGAAATGAGTTTTGGGAAGAGTTTAATTAATCTTTATCTCCAGAACTGTGCCGAGAAGCGATTGCTTGTTTTACTAAAAAATTATTTTCTAAAGGTTTGTGTGCATATACTGAGAGACATTCCATTGTCTACCTTTGTTCTGCTTTCTGGTGAGGACAACCCTCTAATTTCTGCAATGATAATCACGATGCCTGCATTTATCAGGACCCTATATCAGTTGTACACGACAGAATCCGGCTGAAATGGTTTTAAGCAGAAGGGGGGGTTCACAGGCACGTGTGAAATAAAACCGTGTCCGGAATGCACCAAGACCGAGATGCTCTTTGTCATCTGCCTCTGCTTTCCTCTGAAATGACACTACTCTCATGTAGCCTCTTTCCACGTGGTAATTCTCCTAGAAGCTTCAGGCTCATGTTGTCCCAATTTCAATCTCTAAAGAAAGATTCTCTCTTCCTGGCATTTCCATGGAACGTCCAAGGATTGAGTCTCATTGGCTGACTGAGTCGTGTGCCCATCCCACGGCCAATCCCTGTGGCTGTTGGGATGCGACCTTCTGATTGGTCAGGGAGGAACCGCACCTCCCTTGCTGCAGGTGGGCGAGCTTCCCAGGGACCCCAGGGAAGAAGGGATGTTTCCCAAAGGAAGACCAGATGCCATTGGCAGGAGAAGAGGCAAATTCCAACGTCCACTGGCTTCTTATCACAGTAGACAGGGAGGTCTGGGGTTCATTTCCAAAGTGGCTTATTAGTCATTGTCTTTGGAGGTTTATGAAGCATTCTTGGAAGTCGGAGAAACCAACATTATTTTGCTGGACCTGAAGTCTCCCTATTTATCTCCCACCTACAAACCAGGAAACTGAAGCAAGTGTGATTTCAAATCTTTGGAGCTGGAGGGGTCCTCCTCCTCCTCAGCTTTTCCTCTCCAAACAGCGGATTCCACCTGTGGTGTGGGAGTCTTCACTGGCAACACCTTCACACCTGCCTGTTAGTCCCCCGCTCCCCTTGGGCCACACCCCCAAAGACCCAACTCCATCATCCTCTCTTTTGAAACTTTTCTCGGCAGGGCGTGGTGGCTCACACCTGTAATCCTAGCACTCTGGGAGGCCAAAGCGGGAGGATCGCTTAAGGTCAGGAGTTCGAGACCAGCCTGAGCAAGAGTGAGACCCCTTCTCTACAAAAATAGAGAAATTAGCCAAGTGTTGTGGTGTGCACCTGTAGTCCCAGCTACTCAGGAGGCTGAGGCAGGAGGTTCGTTGGAGCCCAGGAGTTTGAGGTTGCTGTGAGCTATGATCACATCACTGCACTCTAGCCCAGGTGACAGAGCAAGACCCTGCCTCAAAAAAAAAAAAAAAAAAAGAAAAGAAAAGAAATTTGTTCTCATCTAAGTAACCATGAATAGTCTAGTGAGGAAAGAGCAGTAGATACATACAAAGCATCAACTGTATATTGTAATTTGCCCCGTTTTCTCCCCTAAACATGTCTGGTGTAGACCACATAACCAAAAGCAGTGATTGTGATTGTGGAAATCCCAGGATTGGACAGGGAAGGGGTCACAGACCTGTAGAAATTCTGCGATGCTGACGGGACGGGGGCGCTTTGGAGAGCAGAGCAGGTTTACCAAGCAGGAGCTACACTTCCTCCAAGGCCACTCTTTGGGATGTCAGGTCTGACCTCCAGGGGCTGCTTGGGCATTCATGCCCAAGAATGAGCCTCACTGGTCTGACGCTTCCCCAGTGGGGACAAGGAGGCTGCAGCCCGTTGCAAACAGAAAACTAAAACGACAATCTCGCGCCTTGAATCTTAGTAGCCACGAGGCGTTTCACACGTGCGTTGTTTTCCCAGTGCCATCGGGTGCGGGAGACACACGTGTACACAGGCGAGTGTCTGTCTGTGCCGTGACACAGGTGCGTGAAGGGCGAGTGTCCGGAGACACAAACTCTTAAATCAGAGGATTAATAATGCTTGAGGATTTTTGACTGTGCAAAGTGCTTTCCTTCGCTCTCAGTTTCAGGGTAAAATCTGAGTGCGCCCTCCCCTTCCTGGCAGAGACAGCTCCTCACCGCGTCTGGCCACGTCTGCAAAGAATACACCTCTGTTAGGGGTTTCTGATGATTGTGTTTGCTGATTATAACGACTAACCCTTAATAAAAGACTCATGGCAAGAACAGGCTGTCTGGAGCTGTCCTTTCCTGTCTGCGTTTCACAGAACAGGGAGAGAAATCCATTTGCCTCTGCAACGTGCCGGGAGCTGCGGGGCAAGCCCCTCGCACCAGCTCGAAGGCAGCATCCTGCAGCGACATAAATTTCCCGCGTGACAAGGTGGAAAGCTTCATAGGCAACGGCAGCCCAGATGCTTTGTCATCCTGATTGCTGTGCGGACCACGCCTGCTCAGGGGGGCCCTCCGCTGAGTTATTGCAGAAACTGCGGCTCGCCTGTGCGCAAAAGGCTGCAGCCATGTTCGGCTGCCAGAAGCCGGTTTGCCCATGTGTGCCGGGCACAATGGAGAGTTAGGGGCGCTCTGGGGGCTGGGAGTCAGTTCACAAAGGCAGCCATGAGAAAAAATGTCACTTCTGAAAGAAGATTTTGAAAAAAACAAAAATGACCTTTGAGCGGATTTGCGGCTGTTAGTAGGAGAGGGGCCATGACTAATAGCTTCCCTTGCCGGATCCCTGGGGCCCCTGGCAAAGCGGCTGGGAAGCGCTGACCAGGGCTGTTTCCTCGTGAAAAGCGGAGAGATCCGATTGATGATTAAACGTCGTGCCAAGGTGGCTTCCTGACCTTAAACAGTCCTTAGACTCAAACTATCGAAGGTTGTTAGTGGCCAGAAATCCCTGCCATAGAAATTCCTTTAAGTGAAGGTGCTTCAGGTCCTAGGTGAATGCAGACGTATTGCAGGAAAGAGTGACTTTAAACCACTGTTTTTGAAATGGCCCAATGAAACTGGCTGCCCTTACCCAGCAAGCCTTAGCGAGAGGACGCAGAGGACTGGAAAGTTTACGCCAGGGATTGAGAAAGGAGAGTACAGGATGGAAAGGCCTTGGGTGAGGTCCCCACTTACAAAGGAGGATACTATTTTCCAGGAATGAAGAAAGGGCTTTGCTGAACAACTAAGGGTGGCAAAGAACCTCCAAGTCAAGTAGAGACAATTCAATTCGATGAACTCATGTATACTGGTTCAAAGGAAAAGAAAAACAGTAGAAAGACATAAGAGGACAAGATGTGCATGCCAGTTCTCCCGTTCACAGGGACGGTGACACGGGGCCCCAGCACGGTATGTTGGCAAGGGATTGGCAGGATGGTTTTGAAGGATTGAGAGCAGAGACCCAAACAGTTATCTGTACACCAGGTTCTCACCAGGATTATTCACAACAGCCAAAGATCAAAACAACCAAGTGTCCATCAACAGATGAATGACCCTGAAATAAACCTCAGATTATACGTCACTGGGATGTGGGTGGTCGTAGTTTCCTGCAGCACAAATCAGCCTAAGCTGACTGATGTAGGACTCCCATTGTGGCCTCTGTTGTCCATACGGGGTCACTGAGGCACAGTGAGGTTAAGAAACTCAGCCACGATCACAAAGCTGGTCACTGGCAGTGCTTGACCTCACACTGGTGGAACCAGGGTCCCAAACAGACTCTAGCAACCATCACACCCGACCTCCTCACTCTGACCGCTCCATTCCAAAGGCGACTTCTCCTTTCCTGGGAAGTCCGAAGCTCCCAGGTTCAGTTTTCCCCAGACTGTCCCCAGATGCCCAGAATGTTCTCTCGCAGAACCCCAGCTTTGTTTCCTGTCTGGGGAAGCCGGCCTGCGTGATGCCCCGGACCAGCAGGACCCCCCAGGGCTCATCAGAGCCAGGCCTGGTGAGGGGAGGTTTTCTGCAGAGGGCTGACTTATTTCCTTGCCTCCTGCAGAGTGAGCTGTGTGGGTCAGAATAACGTGCCCAGCTCTGCTGAAGAGGAATTACGCCTCTGTGGCTCCCCAGAGGACAGTGGAGACCCCAGTCCGTATGTAAAACGTGGCTGCCGGAATGTTCTGTTCTGCAGCTGTAAAACCAGCGCAGAGCTACCTTATTACCCGGTTTGCAGCTGGCCGCCTCCTCCTTTAACTGTAAACTCTCCTGACGTCTCCAACTGAGATAATTATGGTGCTTAAGGGGACTTTTGGCCTTGCTAAAAATACTTGGCCATGTGTGCCCAGCAAGGAATGCTCTGACAGGTGATCCGGTAAAGACTCCGGCGCCTGCACTGGCTCCTTCACTGGGGGCCCTGGCGGCTGCTGTCCCCTCCCTCTTTGATGTGTGTCCGTTTCTCCCATCTCCACGTCCTCCCTGAACCCACCACCCCTGCTTCTGGAGTCAGCAAGCATAGACAAACCCCATCCTGCAGCCTTGCACTGTGATAAACCGGAACCGTGAGCATGATGGCATTGCAGAACCCTGGAAGTTTGAGTGACTCGCTGGGCTGAGAGTGGCCTTGAGGACGAAGGTGTTCTAGTTAATTACAGGCCAGGTGTCAAGAGGCTGGAAAATGTCATTTTCACAGGGATAAACCACACATAGAACAGAAAAAATTACTCCTAAACATGGGGAAAAAGGGTTCAACCTGACTTCATAATATCACTAGTATAAATTAAAAATAGTTGGAGGATACCATTTTTTGAACCTAGGCGACTGGAACAGATCCCACCGCCTGGTGGCACACTGCATGCATGAAGCTGCTCAGACACAGGGCTCGCACGCGGCCGGTGAGAACGCAAGCTGAGACGAGCGCCATAGGTGGCAATCTGGCAACATCCAGCAACGTCACAAATAGCACCTGCTTTTGACCTGTCCACCCTGTGTCTGTAAACTCATCCTCCCCAAACCCTCGCCCGTGCGGGATGCGCATGTACAAGAATGTGCATTCGCTGTTTCTTTGGTAATAGCGAAAGATTAAAACCGCCCACGTATCCATCAGCAGGAGAGCGGGTGAATAAATCACATTACACTGTCCACTGGAAGACGTAATCAAATGCCGCACAGCTGGAAAAAGAGGAATGAGAAAACGGTGTGCTGGCATAGAAAGAGATATGTTTTGGTGAAAAGAAGGGAGTTACAACACAGTACGTTCGGCAGGTGACGATTTGCGTGAAAAAAGTTAGGGAAATAAGAACGTATGTCATGTTTGCATGAAGGTGCTCTGTAACAACATACAGGCAATTAATTAAAGTAATGACCTGTTTGGGGGTGAGCAGAGAAAGGGCAACAGAGGAACTATCTTTGTGCCATGGGAATGTATTGCTTATTTACAGGGATACATTTAAAAAGAAAGGAATGCCACCTTCTAAACCACGGTGCGTGTTTGAATGCTTCTGAAAGACGGACTGAAGACGGCTGCAGACAGCTGGGCTGTGCCGGTCACGCTGGCTGTCCGCTGGTGTGGCGGGCGGCCTCCAAGATGCCCCGCTGACCCCAGCTCCTGGCGCCCTGCCCGCGCCTGACCCACTCTCCGTGCCTGTGAGCGGCACTCGCTGACTCGCTCCCAAAAAATGGAACGTGGCACAGGAGATGGGGCGTCGCCTCCAAGACCAGGTTATGAAAATCTGTGCTTCCAGCTTAGGTACTTCAGGAGCTGGATTGTGCCCCTGAAAACTCACATGTTAAAGCCCTAACCCCCAAGGTGAATGTATTTGGAAATAAGCCCTTTAAAGAGATAATGAAGGTTAAATGAGGTTGTAAGGGGGGGCTCTAATCCCATGGGGCTGGTGTCCTTTTAAGAATAGGAAGAAACACCAGGGAGTGCCAGTGAGCTCCCTCCCCCCCCCTCTCTCCCCCGTCTCCTTCTCTCTCGCGCGCGCGCTCTCTCTGTCTCTCTCTCTCTCTCTCTCCCGGAGCCCTGCCAGGGGGCAGCTCTGTGGAGTGGCTCAGGACACAAAGGACGGAGGTGAGTTAACAGCTTGGGCAGACCCCTTTCAAATCCAGCCTGAGACGCCGTCACCCCTGGCCAGCATCAGGACAGGCTGAGCCAGAACAGCTTGACTGAGCCTCTCCAAGTTCCCACCCTCAGAACCTGGGTGGTAATAACGTTAGTAGTTTCAGCTGCTGCGTTTGGGGTAATTTGTCACGTGGCAATAGGTAACTAATACATCCACAAACAAAGTACCCCAGACTCGGCAGCCTACAGCAGCAGTACACACTTGCTATCGCACACGGTTGCTGTGGGTCGAGGATTTGGCACCAGTGTGGCCAGGCGGTTCTGGCTCAGGGTCCCCATGGGGCTGCAGTCAAGGTGTTGTCTGGGGACAAGGACTGGGAAGAGACTTATCAGACAGCCACTGTCACCCACTTGGTGTGTTTCCTTTATGTCCTTTTCCTGTGATTTATACGGAACCTATACAAAGGGGAGGGAAACATAAATATACCTGTTGGCAATTTTCTATACCACACTATGTCATGAAATTCAATGTCAGCACCTATAAATCCACCTTACAGTATTTCAACTGTTACGTGGTACTTCAAAGGATGTTTATGGACTATTTATTTAAACATTCCCCTATTGGCATACTTTTAGATTAGTTCCAAGTTTGCACTATTAAAAGTGATGATAGCCAGGCGAGGTGGCTCATGCCTGCAATCCTAGCACTCTGGGAGGCCGAGGTGGGAGGATTGTTTGAGGGCAGGAGTTCGAGACCAGCCTGAGCAAGAGTGAGACCCCGTCTCTACTAAAAATATAAAAATTAGCCAGGTGTCGTGGTGTGCACCTGTAGTCCCAGCTACTCAGGAGGCTGAGGCAGGAGGATCGCTTGAGCCCAGGAGTTTGAGGTTGCCGTGAGCTAGGCTGACACCACTGCACTCTAGCCCAGGCAGCAGAGTGAGACTCTGTCTCAAAAAACAAAAAACAAAAAAAAAAAAAAAAGAAAGAAAAGAAAAAAAGATAGGCAATCTCAAAAAGTTATATACCATAGGATTCCATTTCAGTGACTGCCTCAAATGAAACTATAGAGCACAGTGGCCAGAGGTAAGGGTTGGGAAGGAGAGTGTGACTACAAAGGGTTAACATGAGGAAATTTCCTGTATCCCGAGGGTGGTGCTGGTTACATGAATCTATACAGGTGTTAACATTCATGGAACTATGCATGGATAAAAAGTCAATTTTCCTGAGTGATAATTTCTAAAAAGAAAATTAATTTTTAAAAGTTATCACATGGCACAAATGCTGTTCTTTGGTTTTTTTTGTAAAAAGCAAAAGATTTATTCAATCTGAAGAGAAACCCAGAGTATCACAAGTGCCGTTCTGACCATCTACACCATGAGGGTGTGGCTCTGGGTGGCCTATAGCAAGAGAAATTGGGGAGTCCCAGGGCCATCACATCTCTGATTCAACTATTTTCTGCCAAATTCTTCTCCAAAGTGGCTACGTAGATGGGTTTTTCTTTTTTAATAAATAAATTTTATTGTGTATATTTGAGGTTTACAACATGCCATATTGGGATACATATAGATAGTAAAATGGTTACTGCAAAAGAAATAAAATAACGTGGTTACTGTAGTGAGGGAGATTGACCTGCCTATCATTTCACACAGTTACTTTGTTTTGTAACAAGGGCTGCTGAAATCTACTTACTTAACAAAAATCTCTAACACAATACAATTTTGTTAACTTCAGTCCTCATGTTGTGCATTCCATCTCTAGACTTGTTTAGCTTCCATGTCTGCTACTTTGTATCCTTTGTCCTACATTGTAGCATTTTTCACAGTAGCCAAAATAGGAAACAACCTAAATGCCCACTGATGAATGAATGGACAAAGGAAATGTGATTTTATACATTTGATCCTCACAACAAACTCATAAGGGAGGTTACCTTCATGTCCCCATTTTACAGATGAGGAGACTGAGGCATGGAGGTTGCAGCTATAAAATGGCAGGGCTGGGACTCACTGCAGGGCAGTCTGGCTTTGGAAAGCACAACGTTAGATGAGTGAAGTCAGCCAGGGTTAGAGTCCTGACGTTCCGCACTGCAACACTGCACCCCACGGGTCAGGAATGGGAGGGGAGGGGAGAAGGGCGCCTTCCACAGAAGCGGCAGCCAAGAGTCGGCTCCGCATATTGCCGCTCTTGGAGAAAACACAGATATTTCAGTCTTTTGAAAAAGGTCAAAACTGGGATTTCTTTATGAAATGTCTCAACTGTAAAGTATCAACTCAGATTACTTTTAATAACTGTGTAGATCATATTACGATTTCTGAATTAGAACTAGACAATACCGTGTTTGAAAATATCAGCGCTGACATTGCCAGCATCTTTGTGATTTGTTTAGATCCAGTTTGAGGAGCTCACACCAGGATACCCTCTCTTTTGCCTATTATTGTGTAACAAACCACAGTGAATCTTAGTGACTAAAAATGAAAATGGTTTGTTTATTATTAGGGTTTATTAATGGTAATTTGTTATAATGGTGTATTAATTATCATAATTATTGTGTGTGAGTCACATACCTTAGAGATACATGTGCTTGTGTGTGCACGTATGAGCCTGTTTGCACATGTAAATTTTGATGGATCACTTATGCTAAAGCTATTGCTTCTTGTTTTATTTCCCCAGTGCCCCAGTAATAACTCGGACCTTTCTGTGTTATGAATAATCTTGGCAAATAGTTCAGACCCCGTTGGGTGCCTGCTAAAACTTGATTGAAATGAGCTTACACTATCCATGACCTTTATCTAGAGAGGTGATTATACAAGTAAAAGATTTTTCCTGTAAAAGGGTCGATTTCACACCAGTTCCCATCTCCCGAGAGCCCTCACGGATCTAGAAACATTTCTCTTTCAAATACCCCTTGCATCTTGCTGGGACCCATCCTTGTTTCTCCGCAGAGAAACCCACATGTGCTCAGATCCAGCAAGCACTTACTACGGAGTCCCCTTATTTTTCTCTCTGGTCTTTTTCCCCCTGAACCTTCACCTGTATTGTGGTCAGTGCTGTGTCGAAGGATGGACTAGAAATTTCCAGATGTTGTGCATGTGTGAGCGGAGTGACCAGCTGATCTGTAATGGTCGGTATGGGACAAATAGATGTTGGTTTGGGATATTTCTGGAAGGACAACCCTTGTGATTGGGTTTTGCAAAGCTAATGGGGAAAGTGATTTTCTTGCAGGGAATGAAAAGGAGACTTATTTCCTATTGTGCGGTATCAGGATTAATAATTCATTGATTAATTAGCCCTAGGCTCCATTCGTGTGCATATAAATATCTATTTGACATCTCTACCTGACTATCTAAAAGGCACCTCTAGCTCATCCTAACCACGCAGACTTGATATTTGTTCTACCGTTCATTAGGGCAAGTTCAGCTGCACAGAACAGAAACCCCAGAATAACAGCTGCGTAAATACAACAAGCTCTGTTCTCTCACATAAAAGGCGTTGACAGATGGACAGCCCAGGCCTGACACGGGGACTCCACAGCCATCAGGGCCCCCCACACCTGCTTCTCCCACCTCAAGGTCATGAAATGAATTCTGCAGCACCAACTATCACATAGTCATTCCAGGTAACGAGAAAGAGAAAACAGGGAAAAGTAAAAGGCAGACCCCTCTCAGCTGAGTCAGGACCCTTTATGGGACCTTCCTGGAAGTTCCTTGCAAAGATGCTACTTTTATCTGATTGGCTGGTGCTCAGTCACATGCTCAAACCTAGCTGCAAGGGAGGCCAGCACGTGTGGACTTTTCTCTGGGTAAAGTGCCCCCCCGATAAAGCCAAGGTCCAGGACTGAGGAGGAAGGCAGAGGGGACACCAGTTCGGCCAGCAGCAGCCTCAGCTACACCCTGCAAACTTCTCCCCAATTTTACCCACCGCATAAATAACGCCACCCTCCACCCAGCTGCTCAAGCCAAAACCACAGCCAGCCCTGCTGGCGGCTCACTTTCCTGCACCCTGCATATCTAATTAAGCAGCAGGATCCATCGGTTCTACTTCCAAAATACATCCGTATCTGCCCGCTTCTCTCTGCGTCCGCTGCCGCCCTCGTACCCCAAGCTGCTGTGGTTCCTCATCTGCCTCTGGATCTGCTCTTGGTCTCCTGGAATCCAGTCTCCGCAAAGGAACAAAATCCAACCTTGTCACTCCGGGATTTAAAACCCTCCAGTGGTGTCTCCTCACCCTTGAATTAAAAACCAAAACTCCTGGCCGTTGTGGTCAAGACCCCACCCCCATGGCCTGAACCCCACGAGATCCGAGTGCTTGTCCCACCTCTGCACCCCTCGCTCATGGGCTTCATTCGTGGTGACCTTCCTCTCCTGCTCCTCCAGCACCTGAGCCCTCCCACCTACCACAGGGCTTTTGCACAGACTGCTCCCTGTGTCTGGGTAGCCTCCCTTCTAGCCGTTCACGTGCCCACGCCTTTCCCATGACCCCCATCTCACTGGGGCACCCGCTCTGATCACCTGACACTGGCAGGTCTCACCCCACTCACCCAAGCCCCCCGGCACTCTCTAGCCCTGTTGTGTCTTCTTTAAAACATGTCACTATCTGGAATTATCTTTTTAAAAATGTATTTGTTTACTGGTTTATAGACTGACTCTGCTCCCTAGAACATGAGACGTGCCCCCAACCCTGCTGTGCGGACAGGGAGCTTGCCTTTCGTACAGTTAGATTTCCCAGCGTCTAGAAGTATGTTTGACACATAGCAGGTGCTCAAAAGTTGTTTGTTGCATGAACAACGAATGGATAAATGAGTGAATCCTGGATAAAACTGGAAAAGATTGGAGTCAGAGGGGTGCATCGGGTCTAGGGATAGCACCTGACCATCCACTGGTACAGAACAAACCATGAACAAGAAATACCTAAGAATCAATTTCAAACTAAGTAGCAGATAAGGGGTCTGGGGAGTGGGCTCCAAGAATCCTACCCGGCCACTCGGTGGGACACCCAGAGAGAGCTGTCGACTTTCTAGTGACTTTGTGTCTGACACAAAAGAACAGAAGAAAGGGGGTTACTTCCCAGAATGATGAAATTACACTGGACAACTTAATGAAAAACTCTCAGTTCCCACTGAGGCATTAAATGGTTGATTTCCACATGGAAGCCTCCATCGCTTGTGACAGACCCTTGACAAACTGTTTATTTTTTTCACAGAAATGTTATGGATGAAAAAAGATTAACCAAAAAGATCCTCCCCAAAGTGCAGCCTTGTCTTTGAGCTCCACTGCTCACCAGTGAGGACTCAGCTAGAGGCGGAAGGACAAGAATGTCCAAAGATGGATGATGTTTTGCTTCCAATCATAACCAGCTATTAATTACATGTTTCCAGTTGGCTTTGTCCATGTGGTTCTCCATCACTGCCTTCCGCCAGGAGAAAATAAAACCTCTCCTTTGGAGATTCTCACATTCTAGTCACTGAGGTTGTTAAACAATGAAAGGAGAGTTTAGCTCTGGGAGCTCAGAGATAATTCACATTGGGCTAATGCGGCACTCTGGGGTTGGGCATTAGGCTTTAGATCACTTTGGTCAACTCGGAATTGAGGCCGGCATCCCGAATGTCTGCGATTAATCCACTGAGTACAGTCACTACCAAATGTCAGGATTTAGCTCCATGGGATCTTATAACAACCTGACATGGCGGATAAACTAACAGTCGCAGAACAGCTCATTTCAGCTGGGTGACGACGCACCCTGGCCGTATTGATCCGTTAAGCACCACGCCGTGTTTGCGTGGGAGGTGACTCCAGAGCTCCCTCTTAAAATCCTTGCGGATTTTAGTCGTGTGCCCGTCTGGGTATGGAATGAACGTTTCAACGCTTACCCCTGGAGCGCTGTACTTCAAGCGCACCCTACTTTTATGTTCAACACCTGCCTCGCTACCATTTTATTGCGTACTTCCTAGAAGATGAAATACAGCCTGAAGCCAGAAGCCCATGAGATACTTAAACAAAATAGGGTTTTCGCATTTGATCAAGATTTGAAGACTTTTTAGAAAGAAGTATCTCCAGAGAGACACCTGGAAGGAAGAGGGAACAACGTCCTTCCTTTTGCGTCGCATCCTCAGCTAGTTCATTCCAGAAACGGCACGTTTGCACCCCCTGTTGGCATTCGGACCTGGTGGGAACTGGAGAAATTGTCACCGAGGGGCGAAGAAGTCAGGACGTAGTGATTATTTTTCCTGTTTCTCTCCCTTAATTATTTTTAAAATATCATTTCTTTAACCTACCAAAAAAAAAAAAAAAAGCAATGCTTGCTTCAGAAAACTTGAAAAACCACAGGAAAAATAATGCATAAGAAAATAAAAATCACCCATAACCTCATCATCGAAATACCCATATGTGTAGCAATACAAGTTCTGGCTTTTGCATATATATGCGTCATTTTCAATAAGTAAATATATATGCATATATATGCAAATTGTTCTAAAGAAAGTCGGTTCCAAATTACAGATTACACTCCCACTAGCAGCACGTGTGAGTTTGGAGTTATTAATGTGCTCACATCTTCAGAGGATGCTTTGATGTCCTCCCGTCTGAAGGATCTGCCTTCTAATTCCACAGGTCAGCAAATGCTCTGGCTGGTTTCATCGGGGTTAGGTGTAAAAGGCCCCCAGGCCCCACCCTCGAGTGCCCTCCGCTGCCGCAGCTGTGGCCTCAGTCCTCCACGTTCAGAGACCAGGCTGCGTGGGCGGGAGGCACAGGGGCACCGAGGAGCCCCCGGGGGTGCCACGCACAGTTTAGTCTGCAAACATCGAGGTCCTGGGTGGCACATAAATAGATGATCTTAACTTGGCTGAAAGTGCTATGTGCTGGTGTCGTGGGTTGAAATGCGGCCCCCCCCAAAGGTACATCTACCCCAAACCTAAGCACGTGATCTTATTTGGAACAAGTATCTTTGCAATTGTAATTAAGTTGTGGATCTTGAGATGAGGTTATCCTGGACGTGGTGGGCCCTAAAGCTGATGATGAGCGTCCTTAGAGGAGAAAGAAAAGGAAAAGACAGACATGGGGAGGAGGCCCCATGAAGACGGAGGCAGAGATTGGAGCGACGCGGCCACAAGCCAAGGAGCACCTGGAGCCACTAGAAGCCAGAAAACGCAAGGAGAATCCTCCCCTGGAGCCAGAATGATTTTTGCCAGAGTGTGATGCACATGATTTGGAGCAGTCAGCCACAATGGTTACGGTGGTGACGGATCTTACTTTATCACATCTGAAAACATCACTGGATGTGTATGGACACCCGTGTTACATACCTTTAAACTAGCTTTGTTTTCCCACGGGTCCCCTCGTTCATAGGTTAAATGCAACCTCACATAGTTCCACTTGAAGAATTATATATTTTTAAACATTTTGAGAATTCTGTGTGTGATATTGCTCAGGTGGTAACCGTGAACCGGGTGTGCCGTGGGTAGGATGACTATTAGACACCACAGCGATGGGTTGCAGTGACTGCAAAACACCCTGTCCCCACAGCAGTCCACCTGCAGGCGCTGGTTTGCGGTGACTGGAGGTGGAGAAGGAAATCGCGGCGAAGAAAGTTGAGGATGGAGGCAGGGACCTCATTACCTCCCCCTGCGGGGGCCAGCCCCCCAGGAACCTGCCGTTCCGTCATTTTCTCTAAATGGAAGTTCAGAAAGATTTTGCATTCACAAAATGTATGAGATTATTTTTAAATTCTCGCAAGCAAAAACAATGTGCACTAAATGTGGGAAAGATTTGCATGGTTTTATAGATGCAAATTTCTCAAGCTACATATTCAGGTGTGAGAAAGGTCAGACATCTTTCCAGAACTGTCACCGGTTGGGTCCCTGGGAAGCAGACCTTGAGGTGGGGGTTCTCAGGAAGGGAAGGAAAGGTGTGTGCGGGTTGGCCAAGGCCTCAGCCCCACCCTGCAGGGTGGGAACAGGGACACCAAGGGGTCTTCACAACCCCAGGTAGGTTTCGTCCCAGGGCACGGGTCACACAGGCAGGTGGTTCTCTCCAGCTCAGGCCGTCACCGGAAATGACGGGGCAGGGAGGGAGGGCCGAACACACTCCGGACTCCCCAGCGCTGGGGGGACACTCCCTCCCCGGGGAGGATCTGAGGGGCACAGCACAGTGACCACGATGGTCTCCAGCCCAAACTCTCTCCAGCCCACACTCTGTGGGGCAGAAAAAAAATCTGGTCAATTTCAGGAGGTAAACTTGTCACTTCAGTGTTTTCTGTGCCTTCATTTCCTTTTTAAAAAAAAAATGTTTAATTATTATGAGTACATAATAGCTGTGTATCTATGGGCCTGTGTTTCCTCCTGAGTATGACTCGAACCATAATAGCACCATCTCTTAGCCATGTAAGAATGAGAAAAAGAACAAAACAGGACCGTCTCTCCGTGTCCTCTTAAAGACTAAACAAATATGAGGCACTCAGGATGGAGCCTGGCGCAGAGTGAGTATTGATATTGTCATTATTAAATATCTCAAATATCAGATTTCAACTCCCCCGTTTCAGGGCTTCCTGGCCCCTTTTCCCTTCCCCCCAGCCCCTGGCTCTGTGTTTCTGCCTTCTGTAAACCGATGCGTTATCATCTGCCCTGTGGGCATGTGCCGGGCGCTCCCAGCTCCGGACAAGACTCTAAGGTGCTTGAGTCACCCTGCCTGGGGTCCTGCCTCTCTCTTTGCCCCGGACCCCGGCCTCAGGCAGAGTCCCCCCTCCTGGGCAGCACTTTTCAAACACACACACACACCCGGGTCCACGGCCACGACGACCTCCCTTGTGGGCTCCCACACCCTGGGTCACTGTGCTCCCGCCCCGGTCACCCCAGGGCCAGGGACCAGACACCTGGAGACAGCCCTGCGCTCAGAGCCCACAAAAGCATTCCGACAAGCCAGTCCTAAGCCCGGTCACCCTGCCGCGCCCATCCCTCCCTGGGGAAACCACAATGAAGGGTGTCGCCTGTGTTCCCCCCTCTGTCTGTCTCCTGACAGACACTGCTGCTTCCCGGGGCCCAGCGTGGTGTGGCATGTCCCTCCTTCCTGGGGACTGAGTAACAAACCATCAGTTTAAGGCAGTTGGCTCGGATCTGCTGGCCTCCCTGTACCCCGAGTTTCCTATTAATACACTGTGTTCTAGAAGAGACACCCCAGGAGCATCTCTTCCCCTCCCGCTCCCACGTCGCTGGGCCCCCCACCCTCCCCAAGCTCCACATGGAGAGGGGCGGCCTGCACCTGTTCCCAGGTCGCTGCATTTACCCGATTCCCCCAGATGGGGGGAGGGGCGGCACACACCCTGCCCCACCTGCACCCCCTGCAACCACCCTCGCCCGCCCCAGCCTGGGCCAGCGTCTCACGGTCCCAGGGACTGGCTCCCTCATCTGTTTTCTTTCCAATCTGATCATTCAAGCACAGACATCATGCCTGAGTCCTTCAGGACTCTGATTCTGAGACACGTCCAGACCTTGCGTTTTGAGCGTTAATACCTTTCTCTCTCTCAAAAAAACCCCTACTTTGCAATTCAATAGCTTTGGTTTTCAAGACTATCGTTTTTTCTCTTACAACATTCAAAAACCTCCTCAGATGCTCACAGCCAAGAATTTGACTCTTTATGACCTGAATTTGGTTGTGGCAATGCCCAACTCCACCCCCAAATGCTCAGAATGGTCTCATTTTCATGTGAATTATATGTGCATGTATCTGTGTATGTGTGCGAAAACAAAACAAAGCAAAGCAAACCAAAAAAGCATACTTACCAGTTAATACATCAGTACATTATTATGCTGCCAGAAAATAGAAAAATTTTTGCAGAAGTGATGTCAAAGCTTATGAGGTTTAACCAAAGAGTATTCTAGACTACTTAAAACATTCTAAAAACAATAAAGTCTCATTGTATTTAAGGCCTGGCGATCAAAATTCCCTCTTGGTGCTACTTACTAACAAACGACAATCCTTATGCTATGCAACTCCATTAAAATAAGCATGCGAATATTAAAACTGATTATTTCCTTTGGCCTGGATTGAAGATCTGTGTAAACCACGTGCATACTAAATTTCTCAGGGTAGAGCTGGCACGTGCGAGCCTCACCCAAGTCTTGGGGCAGGAGCTCTTCATAGTGAGTGTTTCCAGAACATAAAAGGTTGGGGGTGGGGGAGGATGTCTTAACCTTCACTGTTTTCTAGAGCTTGTGTGAAGTTCCATGTTGTCAGCACTGAGCACTACTCCTGGCACATGGTAAGTGTTCAATTAACGATCACTGTTACTGACAGGGCTGGAGTGGTGACCCCATCTGATGGCATGGGGCCATACACACAGCTGCATGTTAAGCCACCCCATGCAGGGTAGCTGTTTATGTGGCCCCTGAGCCCTCGAATGCACTGAGACATGAGGGGAGACAGGACAGAAAACCACTGAGAGAGGGGAGCCTTCACCACCTGGAATCTAGCAGGTCTGCGTCTTTGTAAGCTGTTTTTCCAGATATTTCTAAAACTGAGAAATGGGTACCAAATACCAAGTCAGAAAGCTCGTCCACTCTATTGCCCGGGTCCTCATCCTCTGGCTTCTTGCAAACATCTGGCTGCTAACCTTTCTGATTTGGGGGAATGTTTACCATATTTTTTATATTAGATGCTAAGATGAAAATGCTGATTCTAGAGAGGACAGTCTCTTTTAAATGAAGCACGACTCTTCTAACAGTCGAGGCTTTCCAAATGCCTAAGCGGCGTCAAAGGCTTCTACTGAAAAGTGTGACGTGTTCTCTCCCTCTCTCTCTCCACCCACCCCAAGGAGAAAGCTTTTGTCATTTAGCAGAATTGTGTCATTTTCTGGAAAGACATTTTTCTCAGCCTGTATTTTTTTTAAAGATTATTCATGAGTCCTTTTATGAAAGAAGAGGTAGATTGTAAAATAATCTCTTTAAAATAGATTGTGGCCACAGACAGAGATGAAGTCATTCCTTTTAACTGACACCCCCTTCCCACCTTTCTTGTATGCATTTTTTTCCCAGAAATTCCTTTAGCGCCTACGAAGATTCTCTTAGAAATTACATGCAGCATCTTCCATGGGGATTTTATCCTGAGAAGTGGCTGGGGCTTAACAGCCCTGCAGGTCCTGTTCTCAGCGACTTTTGATCTTAACTCCTTTGTTCGAGAGGACCCATTAGTAGACACTTTCAACAAGAATGCGTCAACGCACACGCCAACTGTGCAGCCCCTCTAGGAAGTTAGTCCTCTAAGCTTTGTTCAGTGCTGCACCCACAGCCCCCAGAGCAATACCTGGCCCAATCATGCCAATAAAGACTTGTTGAATGAATGGACAAATGGTTATATAGACACTGCTAAAACAGGACAAAATAAACCTCACAGGAAAACAGAAGATATTTCCGCACTTACTACTAGAGACTCAATTTTGTATCTCAAAACAATGGTTTGGAAAACCAGACATTCAGAGGTTGACTTTCTTTAATTGGGTTCAGGGATTCTCAAACTTGACTGTGCAGCAATCGTGTTGTGCCCGGAGGATGGGCAGCCACTTTACACCATGAGGTAGAGCTGGCCACACACCGAGGGTGGAAGCAGTCTGGATTCCTGACTCCATGGAACACTGTGCCCGCTTGATGGAATCTCTTTGAGAGGAAGAAAAATGCATTCCTCTTCCTTAAGCCACTATTCATGATTGTCTATCTTTTGTAACCAAATGTAGTCTTAACTGACACCCTCCCACTCCATACCAATTTCAAGTTGATTCTTCTTCCTTCCCATTAGATGTTGAAAATGTTTAAAATGCTAACACAATGTAAACAAAGTAAAATTGCAAATGTTGCAAAGATGCAGGCTTTGCTGAAATTGATGAAACAGATCTTGGAGAAGTACTTGAACCACAGGCAGGTGAGGTTCTGGTCACTGGAAACCAACTAATGAGTGAAGAAAAAAACAAAGCAACCCAGGAAGGATGAGAGGACAGGAACTGCAAAAGAAGACTAAAAAACCAAAGGAAGGAGAGAAGCTCTCCATGCGTCTGGGAACAGGGATGAGGTCCTGGCGTGCTGCTTTATTTCTTATTTATTCGTCTGTGTGAAATATTTCTTGGCCTTATAATTTCTATTTGCCTGCATAAACAAATTTTGTTAAACGCAAGACAGATTTAACCTATTTTCTTAATTTGGGGATTTATTTTTCCAGCGCAAAGTCACAATCCAATCTTTTCTTAGCTTGTCCCTGTTTTCCATGAAATTCCGGTCCCTGTTCAAATGGATCGTGTAAGCCAGTAGCTGTCAGTGTAGGCTGCACCTTGGGTCACTGGGAAGCTTCAAGCCTGGGTCTACCCCCGGCCGAGCTGATGCGGCTGGTCTGGGACACGCCCTGAGCACCAGGTTTCTCAGAGCCAAGGCTGGGGGCCAGTTTTTAAGCGGCGTTCCAGGTGTCGGTTGGCTCTGGTGGGGAGGTCGTCCCACGGTGTTCCCACGTCAGCCCCGGCCTCTAAAAGTACAGATCAGAGAGGGGAAGCGAGGAGGGGGGTGGGTGTGGGGAGATGCAAGAACAACAAAAAAGGAAGGAGAGAGAGGGAGGGAGGGAAGAAGACAACTGGCTGGATGGGAAAAGCTAACTCCCCCGTTCAACAGGGCTGCGGTCCCCAACCCCCCGGCCACAGACCAGGACCTGTCCACGGCCTGCTAGGAACCGGGCCACAAGGCAGGAGGTGAGCGGCGAGTGACTGAATCTTCATCTGTATTTACAACCGCTCAGGGCTCCCACGGACTCTGCATTACGGTGAGTTGTATAATTATTTCATTACATATTACGATGTAATAAAGTGTCCAATAAATGTAATGCACTTGGATCATCTCGAAACCACTGCTCCTCCCACCCCCATGGAAAAATCGTCTTCCATGAAACCGGTCCCTGGTGCCAAGGAGGTGCAAAGGTTGGGGACCGCTGTCTGGGCTGCTACGGACTAGCGATCAGCAGGGCACGTCAGCTGCCCTGGAGCCCTCCCGGGAAAAGGTTCTGCGGCTGTGCAAAGGCCTGTTGCTGGGGCCAGCACAGGAGGGCAGTGACCGCTTGCAGCCCAGGCGCCTGCTGAGAGTTCAAACGTTTTCGAAATGCCATCCTGAGCGCGTGTGGGGAAGCCCTGCGGCAGCGTGCCTAGACCTCCTGTGTCGACAAGGCGCCCCATGGGGCCCCGCAGTCCCTCCACAAAGGGGAGCCTACGGGGTCTGTTTTTGCAGACGTTAAGATGCGTGAGGAGCCATTCAGATAGAAGGGGCGTTCTGGCTTAGTGCTGCGCTGGGCGCGTGCGGGAAGGGGATGGAGGTGACGGTCAGGGAGAGGCTGCAAGTGTCAGCTCCTCACCGGACTTTCGGCCAAGTGGCAGAGGTGCGTCTGCCGCATCACACTAGGTTACTAACGTTCCTAATGCATGTTCCCTCCATATTCGAAGGTTATAGTAGCTTAGTTTTACCTGGAAATTTATTCCTGGGGTCCTTCAAACCCGTACATCAGCCAACTAAAAACCACACCCAAAATGTTTCAACGTAAAATGGACCCAGTATAAAACTGGAACTGTCTAGAACACTTACAGAAAAGCCTTGTTTCTGTATCTACATACTTTGGTACTAAGCAACAGCGTTTCCTAACCCTCTTCGTTAGGTGCTGGAGGGTCAGTGTTTCCTTCTCAGGCGCAGGGACTGGTGGGCGGGGAAGGGGACCCGTGCCTCGTGGAACAGTGCTTGCGGTGGGAACAGACAGTGATGCTCTTTGCACGGTGGACGGGGACACTCTTTATTAACTTACAGACACATCCTTCCCCAAAGCTCATGAGGCACGTACACCTTCTCATACAAGGACGTTAACCAGTGACGGTGAGGCTCAGCAGAGGTCGGGATCTGCAAGGTCACCAGATGGAAGAGATTCGAGCTTGCAGACAGTCGGCATTTCATAAATAGCAGCATCACTGGACAGGGTCTGAGACAGCGCCAGGCCTGGAGGTGCCTTGCTGATTCCAGGTTCAGACGGAGCCCCCCTCGCAGGGCTTCTGCCTCCCCTCCTCCCTCCCTCTGCCCAGAAATGGAGCCAGGGTCCTAGGGCCACGCAGAGGCAAAAAAAAAATGGGGGATGGGCATCACTCCCCAGGCCTCCCACCCTCGGTGACCGCCGTTTCCAGTTAGCCGCCTCTCTGGACAGCGATTCTGCTCCGCGATGGAGGCGGCGGAATGAACCGTCGGATTCCCTGGCACGGAACCCAATCCTGTTTGTTGTTCTCATCCCCAGGGCGTCAGAGCTTAAGATGTTTAATTTGACGCTGCCGCTTTTTTAAAAAGGAGATGTAGGTTTCAGCGCTTTTTAAAGACATGCGGGTTGTAAAGCAACAAGTCCAAGATGTCCGAGGACCCGAAGCAAGGATGGGATTGGCTGTCACTCCTCCTGCGCCCTATGGGGTCGGAGGGCGTCCACACGAGCTCTTTTAACAAATCACCCTCCATGGCGGGCCCCTGAGTGGCTTCACCTCTTCTGCACGTCACGAGAGGCAGGGGACGTGCCACTTCTGTCTACGGTACACGTGTCCACCGGCAGGCAAGGATTCCAGAGTCTGGCAGAAGTTTTCGCAGCTGCCAAAGGACAGTGACGACTGCTTTTAGGGAGGATGGGCTGATGTGGCCAGGCCACCATGACAATAACCACTGGGCTGGCCCCTGAGCTGCCCCCTGGGCTGACTGCGTGCCGTGTCCTCGACAATGTCCTGCAGACCCGACTCTTGCCGTGGGTGGGAGGCTGGTGGCCTCTTCCATTCCCCGGCTTCCCGACACTGGAAGGGATGGACAGCCCACCCTGCACCCAAAGCCCCAGCCCCCATCCACCTTTCTAGAACACTCTCCCCATCTCTCAATGACACCATGAAGAGCAAGACATGTGGGGCATGAACTCATTAGAGCACTTCCTGGCATTCAGAGAAAGCCTGGGCCACCTGTGCCCTGAGGGCCCCAAGTTCCTGGCAGAAATGCCACCAGGACTCCATTCATCTGACTTTTCTGGTTTTTGCTTTTGCTTTTGGGACGGGCAAGGATGGGTAGAGGTCCCTGAGAAGCCAGGCGAGGGGGTCTGAACTGTGACTTCTTGAAAATAAACCTTGGTTGTTGGTGCCAAAGTCCCAGAGCAGCTAACCAAATTCTCTCCCAAATTCCCCTGGGAACCAGCTACCCCTCCCGGCCCATCAGCCCACTTTGCTCCTGCACCTTCTTCAGGACCGATGGGTGAACACCTGGGTTGGGACCTGAGCGCACAGGAGGGCTCGGGATGAACCCGGTGTCCTGGGGACTCATGGCCGCCGTGTCCATGATTGCACTGAGACTGGTTTGATCTGCACTGGGCTGGCCCAAGCCGCCCAGGACCTCATCTCTGGGTTTTCACCCTGAGCCGTGCATCCCAGGGCAGGCGTCCGAGGAGATGGGACCCCTCAATCCTCGGGACTCCCCTCGAGCTTGCTGAGGAGGTGTTGGTAGGTGTCTCTCTCCACACGCCGCGAGTGGTGCGTTCGCACGTATTCCTTTCCGCTGGCCACAATTTCCTTCTCTAAGGCGGGATCGCTAACCAGTCTCTTGGCCAGCTGAACAAACTCCTGCAAAGAGAAGAAGAAGGAAAAAAAGAAGTGGAAGAGAAACAGACGTAAGTAATTCAAGGGGGAGTTTGCATGTGCATCCCGGAGCCCGTGTCTGCCTCAGCTCCAGGTCTCCTCTCCACCTCCCGCCCCTGGAGACGATGGCTTTTAGGGAGGGTGGCAGTTCGTGCAAACTCTGGGGTTGAGGAAGAAATAACAGCTATGTACACCCACACGTGCATGCATGCACGCCAGGATGAACATCCACGGAAAACACTGGTGCCACCAACCACGCTGCCCTCACCTGCCTCCCTAGATCAACAGAACCCAGATTCTCAGACTCACAATTTTGTCCCTCCTTTATGAGTGGCGCCTGGGATGTGAACTTGGGTCTTGCCCCAGCGTCTGAGCTGCATCCACTGTACAATACTATTCACACTTGCCCCGTTTAACTTCACTGTGCATGTTCCATCATCTGCCCTGGGCACAGAGCGTGTCTTCACATTATGGGTGGCGTCTGGTATCGTGAAAGGCGCTGGGTTTCAGAGTCAGATCTGCGTTCAAATACTCTACGCAACCTAACTCAGCTGTGTGGCTTTGGGCAAGCTAATCAACCTCTCTGAGCCCCGCATCTCTCACCAATAGAGGGTGATGGGGAGTTGATTGGTAAGCCCAGCCCTGCCCCAAGCCCCATGGGCTCCAGGCGTGAAGACGGGGGACAGCGGTTTAACACCCACACTTTTCTTGCCTTTGCTTCTGTGGCTTCACTTTGGACCACAGGTCTTCTTATGCTCATTCCTGACTGATGCTCACAGACACCGTGAGGGCAGGCCTGCTAGCCAGTGTTTAGTATCAGGGCTCTTCAGAATTAGAAAAAAATGGAGTTATTTTGATTGTTAAAGAGTATTCAGGGAGAGGAGGGGAACATGCAGTATTTATTATGCTTGCATACGAGTCAAGAGCAGACTTGTTTTGTTTTCTTTTGTTTTTTGAGACAGGGTCTCACTCTGTCACCCTGGCTAGAGTGCCGTGGCGTCAGCCTAGCTCACAGCAACCTCAACTCCTGGGCTCAAGCGATCCTCCTGCCTCAGCCTCCCAAGTAGCTGGGACTACAGGTGAGTGCCACCACACCTGGCTAATTTTTAAACTTTTTGTAGAGATGGAGTCACACTCTGTTGCTCAGGCTGCTCTTGAACCCCTGGCCTGAAGCGATCCTCCTGCCTCCGCCTCCCAAAGTGCTGGGATTACAGGTGTCAGCCACTTGCCCAGCCAAGGGCAGACTTCTTGGGCCAGGAGGCCTGGATTTAGATCCGTAACCTACCCTTTATGTGAGTGATGCCAAATAAATTTCTTAACCTCTCTGTGCCCCAGTTCTTCAGCTATAAATTAGGGTTAATCACAGCACCTGCTTCCTCAGGTGTTGAGAGGCTATTAAATGAGTTAATTCAAATAAAGAATTCAGGGCAAAGCCTAGCACATACTTAGCTATCATTATTATTACTATTCCCCCAAAGCCCACGGAAATTCCAAGATGGCAACGATGCCTAAGATTAATATACAGTGCTGGATGTTTGAAAGGAATGTCCGCATATTCTCAAAATTATTGTTAATTAAATGTTGAACGCCTTTTATAGCTAGCAATGTAAAATAGCAATATTCATGATAGAGTAGAATTATTTTTTATGTATTATGTTTATACTTTATAGTAAATTGGTGTTATTTTTATAATAAAATATAACATATTTATTCCCATCTCATAGCAGAACAACATTTTTATTAAAATTATTTGAGAGGCTTACAGCTCTGGGATATTATTTTATGATGCTGGTCGTAGCTTTGATTTACCTGAGGCAGAGACTTTGGGTGAAACCCAACCCCACTGCTTATTATCTCTATAGGTTGTACGGCCGTTTTACAACAAAATCCTCAATGATAGAGTTTCTAGGAAGAGGTTGTGACAAAATAAATTTTTTTTCCCTGTCTGCATGGAAGACTAAACAAAAAACATAGACTTAAATAAAGCAAGGGATATATGGGTAGAGTGAGCAACATCTTGGCTGTTGGCATAACATTAACAGAACCCTGGGCCGGCGGCGGAAAGAAAGGAAGTAGCAGCCTCGAGAAAAGAAAAGAAAAGAAAAGAAAAGGAATCTCTCTCTCTTGAACCCTAAGAGTCACTCTCTGGGGCTCTGGGAGACCCTAGCCCCGCCCTGCCCAGCAGGCATCCGACGCAGGACCCTGTGCAGCTGGAAGGGCCTTGGGAAGAGTCCTTCCTCCCCAGGAAGGGACAACAGGGGTGAGGAGAACTGTTTAGAGGACTGTAAGGAAAGGGGCGGCTTCCTTCCCACAGCCAGAGAGCAGGGAGGGGAGGGAGGGAGAGAGACAGAGACAGAGACGGAGGGAGCGGCAGGCAGCACCAGGGAGGCAGGAGAAACCTGCAGTGGGTGCGGGGTGGTGGGTCCCATCCGTGTGCCCGGAGCCCAGACACAGCCTGGCCCAGCCCAGCCTCCTTCGGAGCCGTCCGTGCAGCCCAGCCGCTGCCCTCCTCCCCGCGGGAGCCCCCGCCCCACACCCACAAACCGCCTCTCAGCACCTGACATGTGGCCTCCAAGCTGCACCTTTAATTATTATTTAAGTTTAGTAGATTGGAATTTAAAATTTAAAACTGATGATTCAGTTATTCAAAAACTTTTAAGTGCGCTGGGAACAGCTTGGATCTGTGGCCAACGGCCTCGCCAAATCCCGTAAGAAAAACGTGAGCCAGAGTGAGGGCGAGATGGGAAATCCTCTCTCGGTGCCCCCGGCCTCGAGCAGGGCAGGAGGGTTGCCGTGCGAGCGGAGTCTGGTGCTTAAAGGTCACACCTGCATATACTGCGTGGCTTCCCCAGCTCTCAGCTCAGGAGCCGTGAGTAAGGCTGCCTTGGAGTGTGGAGTTGTCTTCTCAGGTGAAGGAAGGGATGACATCCCACATCCCGGTTTCCCTCGGTTATTCCCAAAGGATGGGTCGTTATCTCCATTTTATACACTTAGGAACAAGCACAAGATGAGAAACGTGTCCGGCATCACTCGAGTCCAAGTGGAAAACTCCAGATCGAAGCCCAGCTTCGCCAGACCAAAAGTTTGGAGGTTGATATTCTTCCAACACATCTCACGTTTTCCAAACATTAAACTGCTGCTTGACTGCTAAAGTCTTATTGCTCAAGGAAAAATAAACTCTCTCTAGTGAAAGTGTAAACCCAGATGGACACTAAGGAAAGTGCCAGGAACACAACACGCACGTGATTAATGCCAGCTCTCCTGATCCTCATTAGGCAGAAATTTATCTTTTCGCTGTGGTCGTCTACAAAACAAACTGAACCTCCCAGCAAAATGAGCGTGAGCTAGACTTTAAAAGTCTGACCCTGAGAGAGAGTATGGATTCAGTTTCTAGTAAATGTCAAATGGATTTTAATTTTGAAGCTATAAAACGGAGCGATAAAATACCTAGGAAAATAGCTCAACGCTTTTCTTCTTCTTAAAAAGAGAAATAACAGGATCGTTGTGGTAATGAAAAATCAATGTTTAGTAGGTTTGGAAAGCTTCACTTAAATTGAAGTTTTCCAGAGGTTAGGCTTATAAAAATAGAGACTATTCTGTTCCTACCATGGCTGAATATGTTTAATCATCAATTTTTTTTTTTAAATCAAAAATAGACGCCAACAGCGTGATGGTTTGCTGGAACTTTTCTAACTCTACAAGGCTGATGCTCTGACATGCATGTTCCTTCTTAATAAAAGCAGTGCTGGTTCTAATACATATCTGAATATATATATATATATATTTTTAAAATTACTCTTGCCAACACTGGCAACTGACTAGCAGTTAATTGTGCCTGAGTTTCTGCGTTGAGAGCAACATAACCACAGTCCATGACTTATCAAAAGCATGCATTTGTTTTAAAGCCACAGCTCCCACCCTGTGCTAGGTAAAGTCTGTTTGAGATGACAAAGAAAACAAAACCAAACCATGTGTGACATCCGCGTCTAGCGCGCTTTTTCCGAGTGTGTTAAGACACGCAGCCTCCTCCTGTGTGAAGCCAGAAGTTCTCATTTTTTTTTAACATCCTTTGTGAAACCTGAAAATGTTGGAATCAAAACGCATCTGCAGCTGAACTGGTGTGTGCCTCGAAGTGGTGTCTGATGATACGGACGAGCAAAGATGACTCGAATGTACCAGAGACATGACAGCTATTTGCACATATTAAAAGGAGTATCTCACAAGGGGCTCTGTGAAATCACGGTAGCCAAACTGCTCTCATTCCTCCATTCTGCCCGATATACCCATTATGAGAGATTGCTATTCAGACCCTCACTGATAAAGCTGTAGTGGGTTTTTTTGGTGCTCTGAAATTGAGCTATAAAATAAATAGGCATTGCATTTGGGGAGATGAAAAAAACACCATTTTTCCGGAGTGGACATAATATTCTGTGACCTGAAGCTTGGCTAGAGCTGATTCTGGGAGATCCAGGGTGTGCTAAGAAGTAATAAGCCTTTGTCTGGAGAAGCAACCAGTGACTACTGGAAACTCCTAATGCCCCGATACCGTCCTGACTTTTAGGTACCACTCTCGGAAGCAAAGGCCTGAGTGCTGGACATGCCTGCTAGACACACCTGCCTTTTGTAGATAATAAAAGACAAACCCCTGGGTCCTGCCTCTGCTATCTCAGGCTGTAGCCCTATAGCCCAACTCGGGGGCAGAATCGGAAACGGAACTCAGCGCTCCTGTTTCTTGAAACTTCTGATGTTTCTTCCAGTGGCACATCCACACTGCTGCCCAGGAGACAGCCACGCTCCCTAGTGGGTGCCTACTGACTACAACGGGAACACCAAGAGTGAGCAAAAGACGGAACCCCAGACGTGAGTAAGGAAATGCGGGCGAAAACTATTCCCATGAGGTGAACGGAGGGAAAGGACTTTTCCTCACCTGAGGGTCTGAAAACAGCAATCCCGTCACTTGGTGCTTCACGATGGCGGCGTTCCCGGGGATGTTCCTCGCCAGCACCGGCACTTCCAAATCCATCGCCTGGGGACACAGGAGGAAAGAGGACAGGTGGGCAGTCACCTTAGAGCTGCTGTGCCGAGACGGGCCGATTTGCGGGAGAATAACTCCCTGGGTATCTCTGGCGCCTCGCGAAACACGCACGTTGCCAAAATGACGTCCCCATCCCAACACTGCACGTTCAAAATCCTGCTGAATTTTAACTACGTTGCTGTAGTTGGAAGCTCCAAAAAACTGTAACAGTTCGTCTGACATAATTACTGCTATGCTACAGAGAAACCCCTCCCTGCAAATGTTCACCTGACACTTCTTCACCGGCCGTTTGGAGTCTACGTTTTTAATCATGGTCATTACTCTCTCTGATGAGTCATTTGCCTCCAGCACGGGCAGTGTGAACGCCACAAGCCCCAAACATGTCTCTCTGACTCGCAGACAAAAGGAAGAAGGAACATGATCTATCATCCCGATTATTCGGCAGAGCGGCTTGCCTTTCCCAAAGGTCTGGGGACCAGGACGCAATGCCCCACACACAACCGGGCACGCACTGGCCCCGAGACCACAAGAGGGTTCCCCGAACGCACAACACGCAGCCTTGACCTCGGCCACCTGGTCAGGCAGCGTTTTGCCGGCTCTGTTTCTAGGCGCTGAAAGGTTAAGGACGCCGGGTCAAAGGACACAGGTCAGCGGCTGCCTAGGGCTGGGGGGGCGGGGCACAGGGGGTGCGATGTTGCGGGAGGGAAATGGAGTAACTGGTAACAGGTCCAGGATTTTTGGGGGGTTGATCAAAACTTTCTAAACGTGAGAGTGGTGATGGTTCGCAACTTGTGGATGTTCTAAAAACTACCGAACTGCGCTGGGTCTCCGCAGCCTGGCCCAGGGCCAGCTCAGCGCAGGCACTCGACGAATTTGTTGAGTGGAAGAAGGAAGAACAAATCCACCCCTAGTGTCTCCTGACGGCCGTGGCTCTGCGCTGGGCAGCGGGGGAGAGGTCGAGGCCCCACCTTCGGGGAAAACCGGGTTCCGCGGAAAGGATGCAACACTCCCTGACACCCTGATCATGACGCCGTGACGCGCTGGGGAGAGAAGAGACATACGTGGAATCTCAGGGCTGAACGGTCACAGGAAACTAATTCTCAAGTCGCCTCTCTAGAAACCAACAAAATGTGTGTTTGAGAGAAGAGACACCTAAGAAGGGAAGAACTCCCGGATACGACAGTGGCGGGAAGCCGCGGGAGCGGGGCTGGCGCTGCCCTGCGAGACGGGGTTGGGCCGGCGGGGCAGTGTGCTCTGAGTCAGCAGCGAGAGGCCCGTGGAGTGAATCACCGACTTGGAGCAGAGCAGTCTGGGCCCGGCGTCAGGACGCCGCGCTGGGACTGAAACGCTCAAAATGTCAGCACACAAGACGCGTCTGGCACCTGTTGGTGTTTGAACTCACTTGATTTCTTTTAAGATTTTAACTGGCAAGTGAAAATCGTGTATATCTGCAGCATGCCGCACGATGTTTGGATGTCCCCATGCGTCGTGGGATGGCTACGCCAAGCTCACAAACACAGGCATGACTTCACGCGTATCTTTTTGGGCAAGAGCGCTTAACTTCTACTCTTGCAGTTTCCAAGGATATGATACCTTGTTATTAACTATGATTACCATCATGCACGATAGCGCTCTGGAACCTGTCCCTCCTAGTGGGGATTCTGTGTCCTGTGACCAACATCTCCCCGCTCGTCTCAGCCCCCAGCCTCCGGTAACCTCCGTGCCACTCTCTGCTCCTGTGAAAACTCACTCGAATTCTTATTTTCCTCAGGTGAGCCCTTCAGCCTCTTATCAGGGGGATGGAAACTTCCTATTTGTAGACTCTTTGTAAGAGCCTGTGTGGCCAGTCCACCCACCGTCTTCAGCAGAGCTGGCCAAGGTTTGTAGACACACTGCCTCTGGTCTACACTGCAGAACGCTGCCAGATGCTCGGCCGCCAGGCCCCACCCCAAAACAAGTGAAACCCAGTTTTCGGAGGGGGACTGGGCACCCGTCATCTGTATTTATGGTTTCTTTTTTTATTTCTGCATATTTGTATTTATGGTTTTTTAACACATTAACTGCCACACTAGAAAAAAGAATTTTCCCTGGGGCCATGGTATTTCATTAATATGACAAAAATAGAATTAAAAACTTCAAAAAAAATGATTCTTTCTAATTTAATGAAAAATTTATTATTTATTATTGTTTTCTACTTGTGAGTTATATGCAACTTGAAAAATAGTTAACGCAGCTCAAGGTAAAGAGACATGTGAGTTACGTATGCTTCACGAGGCCCCGGGCTCAAAACTAGCGTGAGTTAAATACAACTCACGTGGCAGTTAATGTGGTAAGCTGCGAGGTAAGTCTGATGGACACCCAAGGCTGAAAACCACCGTGTCTAGATTTTTTTGCAGAAAGGTTAGCTTGTATTTCAATGGCCTTGACTGAGAGTGTCAAGTGGCCACTGTGTGTCACACGGAGGTGGCGTTGGCCTGGACGTGCCCCTGATATGCACACATGGCCCGTGCGGACCTCGCATCATCGGGGTTAGGGTGCTTCTCGGCAGGAATGCCAATGGGGGCATTCTGGGCACAATTTTTTGATGCAAAGGACTGTCCAGTACCTTGAATGATACTCCACCTCCCTGTAGCCCCTCACACCTGGATAAACGCCAGTAGCATCTTCCTAATTATGACAACTCAAAAAGCCCTTCACCTTCCAAAGTGAGAAAGGCAAAGTACTACCGTACATGCACACGCACACTTCAGAATTAGTCAAGGTCAAATGACGCATAATCACGTGGCCTTCGAAATGCCCTCACCTGCTTCTCATTCACTAGGGCTCGATCCTGGAAGCTAAGAGGCTGAGAGTCATCTCCTTCCCTGTTCTTTGCTTTAGATGACGGCCCTTTCATTTTCCTGGGCAGTGTGTGTGTGTGTGTGTGTGTGTTCTGCAGAGGGGAGAAGAGCCTAATTAGGAAGAACAGGATGAGAAAATCGTTTTTGATGTTCTTTTAATGTAACTCTCTGCAGGACCCGACTCCCTAACAAGCTCAAAACTGGAAACAACCGGTGAGTTGTCGGAACGTTCACCCTGCTGCCCACACATCCAGCTCAAGTTTGCTTTTTGGAGTTTATCAGCAAAAAGTATGTTTCAGCAAATGGGATTTTTATACGCTTCTACGGGAAAATATAGCTAATTCTGAAAGGTCAAAGGATCACTTCCTTCAAGAGCGGTGGGCATTTATGGCATGATTAGCCACTTGGGTCATTTGAATTGATTCTAATGAAACCCACCCTCACCACTCCTCTGAAATCAGTTGCATTCAAAACCCTTCACCCAAAGGTTATTTTGGAATTTTCGAAAGGAACACAACATCAACATTTTAAGGCAGCCAGAATTGCTAACAGCTGCCTTTCCTTTGAAGTAGATGAGGTTTGACAGCGACTCATCTGCAGCAAAATGCTGTGTGTGCTGGTTCTGAAATCATCCCCGAATTCCACTTTATCTTTCCTTAAGAAGTTGGGGGGAAAACAAGCATATTTACATACAAAGGAGCAATTCAGCAATAGCTCAAGTACTGGCCCCAGAACAATGCACATTTTTAAAGCTAATAGGAAGGGTAAAATGTGTTGCCCCGGTGACTGCGGTTGAAAGCAGATTTGAAAGCGCGGTGGAGATTGATACTAATCGCCGAGCGTGGACGGAGGTGTTGACATCTGGCTGAAGATAAAGATGTCACAGACTCTCGCTATGTGCGATGCTGCTGCCAAAGTGTCCGACGCTGGATTCATTCACGGGTGTGGACGTGCGGCTTCTACCAACTCCCCTGTGTGTTTTGTTTTGGGTGTATTTTTTAATTTTGCTTTTTAAAATGGTGCCAAATTAAAAGAATATAGTAGGCATACACATCAGTCATTTCTTAAATTTAGGGAGAGGATTTTTTTTTCCCTACTTTACCACGTTCTCTGAAAAACTAAGGTTCATAAATTGTACCCTTGGTCAGTAAATTTGGAACATTCAATTGGTATCCAAAGAGAGAACTGGATGTTACAAATATGTATGGTACTGTCATAGCATCACTCTATGTAGACACGGAAATAAGAGATCCACATAGCAAGAAAGAACACGTGAAACCCGACTCAAAGCCCTTGGGAGCCAGCGGCCAAACGTTTTCCCTCCTCAGCGGGTTCCATTGTGCACTCATCGGCCAATGCTTACGCCGTGCCTGTCACCTGCCATGCATGTGCTGAGAGCTACCATGCCTGCAGTGGCTTGAGTTTCAATGACATGAGAAAACCCAGTGCCGAGGGCCTATTTCGCCAGGTGCCAGCCGAGCCCTGTCCTCGAGGAGCTGGCTCTTCAGCAGGAGGAGTCCTCAATGCCATGAGCCAACGACAGACTCAGGGAAGGAGGATCGTTCTGTGTTGGACACATGCTGGTCTAGAACCCAGCATCGAGCAGTGAAGATGCCCTATCCCCAGACACTCTCACACGAGAGGAGATGCTGTAGGCTGTCACCTTGCAAAGAGGTGCAGGGATTGTCACGCCCATCTAAGGAAGAGCCAGCACGGCCAAGCCAGGGCCCACCAGGGTTTGGGGAGTGGCGCTCTCTTACTCAGTCTCGGCCGTGCACACGTGTGCCCTGGCAGGAGGCTGCAGAGGTGCCGGGATGCACACATGGCCGAAGGAGAGGAGGTGATGGGCCGAATGCCGGGTGACGAGAATGGGTCCACCCTGGTCCCAGCCGCCCGTCATCGCCTGCGATTGCCACCCCGTCCCCATCTCCTGCCACCTGCAGAAGTCCAGCCCTTCCTCTCCCTTAAATCCTGGGATGACAGAACGTGCGTACAGAGGGAGGAGAGACCGAGCTAAAGGAGGCTTCTTGCAAAAAGGCGCCTTCATCCATCTCCCGCCCGACCTCTCGTAACCTCAGCTGCCCTTGGGCCAAAGGTGTTTGGGGGGTCAGAGAGGCATTGCCATCCAGCTTTATTTTGCATTGTGGCTGGCAGAGGGAAACAGCAATGAGAAATGCAATGTTTTTTTTTTGTTTTTTTTTTTTAATTCCCGGACAGGACTTTGAAAGTCCTTTCAAACACCAGCGGAAATGCCGGTTTGCTCTTTCAGCTTTGAGACATGCAGAGCTTTATGGACAAAGACGTCGCCTCCACAAACACGAAAAGGAGTGACGGACAGTTTCATACTCCCACTGTCGGTGCTCAGGTTACATAATTACCTCCAAGATCACAGCTGACATGCCTTCGGAGACAGAGCTGTTCACCACCGCGAAGCAGTTCTTCACGGCCGCGTGCAGGTCTTCCTGGGGCATCTCTCCAATCTGTCGGACCCCGGCGGCCCTGAAACGAGACGAAGCGGGGCAGTCTACTTCCAGGACGCCCACGGGGCAGGGAGCTGGGAGGAGGAGCGGCGACTATCTGGGAGGAATACTCTGGATGGCAAAGCGAGCACTGTTGCCGTGGGGTGCAGTAAGGGAAACACATGGGCTGAGCCTGCATCACAGTTCACATCCCTGGCAGGGCGGGAGGGAGCCGGTTAACACGCCTGTTCCTGTCTTGAATGCGCACGACAAAGACACCTGCTCTCAAATACCAGAAGAGTCAGAGAGAAGGTTTTTGATGTTTTCTCTCTATGATCTAGAAAACATTTTTCTAATAGTTCAACCATTTTTTCAAATAATTTTAAAAAATATTAACGGCACAATAAGAACAGAAATCATAAACAGAGAGAAATAGAAGTACTCGAATACAGAGGATAATGCAACATGAGCTCATATTCCCCGCAGAGTCGACAGATATTCTGTCATCCAGGTTTTGCCTGGGTGTGTTTTTTTCGTCAAACAATGTACTCTAAAGCTGCACCTGTCTTTGATACTCTTCCCCACACCCCAAATCCCCCGTGGTTTTGGTACATGTCCTTTCGTGTAACTGGTTATCCTGTTGCATTCGTGCGCCCGCATCTTGGAGCAGTTTAAAGACCCCCGATTGTGCATGGGGATGAAGTCAATGTTGCTTAGACCCCTGCGTGGCTGGGGTGGCCCGTGGGATCCGGCTGGAATCCTGGGGGCTGTGAGGAAATCGCCCTGCAGGGGAATGACCTAGGCGGGGGATGGGTCCCTCTGGCCCCTCCTCCTTCCCATCGCCCCAGTTAAAATGACGACCACGGCAGGTGTGGTTCTAAGGCCACCTTGCCACCAGCAGGATGGGGGCCACAGGCTACATAAAGGCAGAACAGAGACCAAACGCCCCAAGGCCCCGATGTCTCCAGGGAGCCCCCACACCAGTCCTCAGCCGATTATACTCAGGTTTTTGTACGTGAGTGAGGAGACCTCTGCCTGTCTGAGCCGGTGCTCTTGGGCTCCCAGCACACAAATGCGATTTGTGACCAACACACTGACAAGCTGCTCTCCAAAGTGGCTGTGCCAATGTCCCCCTCATCGGCAGGGTCTGAGAATGAGGCAGTTTCCCTCCATTCCTCCAAACTCTTAATGCATTAAGTCTTTTCAATTTTTTCCCATGTCATTAGTAAAAATTATAATCCCAAAGTGGTTTTCATTGACATTTTCCTGGTGACTGGGCAGGCCGTACGTCTTACGCTGTCAGTAAATCAGTTTTCTTGCCTGTAAAATGGGCAGATAACAGTGCCGGGAATCTCCTACAGCCATCGGGAGAATTAGATGGGGTGGTACGCGGAAACCGCGTGGAACAGTGCCCGGGACTGTAAAACATGGACCAGCCTCTCAGGTTTGCCCCGCTGCAAAACGCCCGTCCCCACCCACCTCACCTTTGCACTTTGGCTTTTACTTCCCTCGTAAACACCGGGTCGACCTGCAAAGAGACAAAGACAAACTTCAGCAAGAGACAGAAATGAATCTGTCTCCAGTGGATCCCACATGCCGGCAACAGGGCCGGACTCGGCAATCCAGAGATGGGAAAAATAAGCAAGTAGGAAACAGTACCGCGAGCCCAGCTACTAAATAACGAAAACAATGGAATAGGCAAATCCACAGAGTAGATTAGTGGTTACGGGGGGGGGGGGGAGCAACCAAGGCGCTAATTAGGAGTTACTGGGGCGAAGGTGAAATGGGAAGTGACCACTTAACACACACAGGACATCCTTCTGGATTGAGGAAAATATTCTGAAGCCAGGAGTGATGGCTGCGTAGCTTTGTGAGTAACTAAAACCCCCTGTGTCGTGCGCTTTGAAATGGTGAATTCTATGGCGTGTGAATTCCATCTCAATTTTCCAGAAGGCCAAGGGCAGTCTGTTCATTAGTCACAGTCTAGCATCCCTGAGTCTGGGCTTCACTCCTGTCTGCATCTGGAAGGAACGTGTCCTTCGGGGCAGGGACTGTGGCTTGTCCCGTCTCATCCCTGGAGACCGATAGTATGCGTGTTGAATTCATGCAAAAACTAATGGCAATGTTTTCGAACCGATCTGCTATGCCAGTGATTTTTGCTCCTTGAAGACAGGCCCCTGCGTTTAAGCAAACTCGCGTGTAGATTGTCAGAGGCAGCAGAGACTGGGAGGTCCCTGGACACAGGCCGCCAGCATCCGGCTCATCTCTGGTAAAACGGGAACAGTAACAGCACCTGAGGACTGTTGGGAAGATGGAACCACTTAAAATACATCCAGCGCCCGGTTAGAACTAGGCCCAGGATATGGTCTCTGCTACACCAGCAGAAGGAAAAAGTCAAATGTCAGTGCCCTATTGTAGCTATGAGTTTTTCTCTTTAAAGACATTTCCAGTTAATAGTTAACACTTCCTGGCTACTTGCTCTGTGCTGAATCTGTGCTAAGTCCCTCACATGCATGAACTCGTTTCTCAATCCTGGTATCACCATCTGCCTTTTAGACATGAGGACACTGAAGTTGAGAGAGGCTGTGTGACTGTACCAGGATCGCACAGCTAGAAAGTTAGTGGGCCAGTGTTCAAATTCAGGCAGTCTGACTCTATAGCCTGAATTCCTAAAACCATGCTCCGCAGCCTCTCTGGTTTCTGTTCAAAGTATTTCATCAAATAGCTCATAAAAGGCTCACGTGGGTTATGGAACACCTGCCTACCCACTTATTTATTTACCTGCTGTATCCCAGTTGTATCTGCCTGTGTCCCCAAATTCTCCCTACCAGGAATGGCACCCTCTGTCCCCAAAACTTGTTCTTCCTCCAAGGCACAGGCAGTATCTCTCTGAGACACTGTCCCGTCACCCTGCCCAGAAGCAACATCTCCTCCCCAAACCCTCCTAACACCTCCTACCACACACAGGGGCCCAGCTTTCGTGACACCTGTCTATATCTTCTCCTTGGACATCTCTGCATCCCTCCCAAGGCCATGTAGACGCTCCGCATACAATTCTTTGCCTAATAATATTTGCTAAATGAATAACCATTGACCCTACCTTTCTATTTCCCATTTCTGATTCCTTTTGTTCAAATTATCCTAAACAATTGAATTAAATTATAACCCTAACATCGCATTGTGAAAAAAGTGAACAGTCCAATGAAAACCTTTTGGTGCTACATATTAATTTTCGAAGTAATATTAAATATTTTACTTACGATAACTTCTAGTTAGAAATTTCTCTTGTTTTTTTAATCTCATTGGCATGCCTCAGCTCTCATGATTAACTATTCAGGGAAAGGTAATTTGTCAAGGAAAAAAAATCGAATTGACCACCAAAACGCCTAACACTGTAAGTAAAATGTAACCGAAGGTAAAACAGTGACTTTCAAGTTGAGTCTAAAAACTGCCGTAAGTTTCTCTGGGTTTTACCTTCCACATCAGTTCATTTTCAAATCTCTCAGTGAAGCCAAGTGGAACAAAACACAAGATAGAGAAAAAAAGAAGGGTGGATATTTTTATTTAATGAAAGCACGTGTTATGAAATTTTAAAAGGCGAAGGCATCGCAAGCCACAAAGAAAATTCTCATTTCCTCCTTCCAAGCTTCTTTATTTTCTTGCGAAATATATTGTTTCAACTCCTGGACTTCAGGGAAATAATCTTTGATATGAGACGTTCTCATGGAAAGTCATCAAGCTGTCACGCTCCAGCCAAATGCTCATAGCACGCTCCTTATCAAAGAGCGCCAGAAAATGCACCCGCACCAGAGCCCCTGCAAGCGGGAACCGCATGCTTTTCTGAAACGGTTGTAACCGAGAGATCAAAGCGGCTTTAATAGAAACCAAAGCCACACTCGAACCGTCCCGCAGCTAAAACAGAATCTCAGCGTGTCAAAGCAGCAAAGAAACACAGGCAAGAAAAGATCTTTCATGTAACACTCACAGGATGCGGCCCGAGAGCCAGGCACTGTTCCAGACGCTGCTCAAGTCCTCACTCGTTGACCCCTCACAGCAGACTGCGAGGCAGGTCGAGGTGGCTTCGTCATCCCCATGTCACAGGTGGGGAAACTGAGGCACACGGTGTTTAAGTCATGCACACCCAGGTAGCTGGCTTTAGGGTCCATGACACGCGTGTATAACCATTCTATGATGCTGCCATGCAAAGCTAAACTTTTTGTGATTCTGATAGTTAACAGGTATCAATGGCCGTATGGTCGGCGGGAGTCACCTGAGTTGCCAGTGGTCCGCAGCTGTGGGTGATGGTGTGGATTTCGTATGGCACTGGGACCTGTCTTTTTAAAAAAAGGTGCTTGCTAAGAATGATCACAAAAATAAATATACGTTTGGCTTCTAGAACAATACAGGGCATCAATGATTTTTTTAAGCACTCTAAGAACATCCACTCTACTGTTTTGTAAATGACTGGGAGAGTAGAAAAATACCGATTATTAACAAAAAGCAGAGTGACGATATTCAAATGAAAGCTACAGTCACTGCCTTTGGGCTGGGCCCAGAAACGGTCGGTGCAAACGTCGCCGTGTCACGCGTCCAGCCACGGACTTCCCACTGGCGAAACGCCCCCAGCCTTGGCATTATCTGTCCAGGTCTGTCTTCCGAACTGGAGCATCCGTTTCGGTTCTCCTGCCGGAGCTCACGTTCCTTTCGGATCCCTCCTCACCTCGTCCCACGGGATACAGCCTAGTGAGAGTGACACCAGGTGTGTCACAAAGGGTGGGAGGTGACCCTGAGCCGACACGATCTGACGCCCTCTCCCTCAGCTCTGAACCTTGGAGAGAACGACGCAGAGACTGAGACATGGGCGGGGCTCACTTTTCCCAGGCGTGCTGCCTCAGACGAGGGGCTCCTTGACCCGACTCCCCCCTCTGCGGTGTCCTGGTTCCTGCCCAAATCCCAGCTGGCTGTCCAGCCCGCCCGCCAGTCTCCTAGCGACCACTTGCATTCTTTCAATAAATGTCCTTTTGCGGATGTTGAGCCAGAGGCCGTTTCTGATGCTTGTGGCTGGGACAGGTGACTGAGCAGGTGCAGTGCCCTCACGGGGGTCTCCTACGTGATGGGGCTCCGGGGAGAGAAGGGCACAGGGAGGAGTTGCCACTGTATACACACGGCAACTATTCCCTAAAAATAGACTGGGCTCTCTTACTGGCACACAGGGCTGCCAGGACGGGGTTCCTAACGGTCAAATTAGGAAGCAAGAGAAACATTTTTTCCACTCCTTGCGCTCTCAAAAGGAGGCAAGAGGCAAGGTGGTGCTTTCCAAAAAAAATGGTAGCAGAGACATATCTCCTCCAGGATGTTAAAACCATTCCTGACTCTTTCACACAAAAACAGTAGCGGTGGCAGTGGCAGTGGTCCTCCTAAAAGGCCATTACTTAAGACCCCATTAAGAAATTACTGGCACCCACGGGCTGCAGAGTTACAGGTGACAGATAAACTCAGGACGGTGCCGGGTGTTCCCTGGGCCCCCGCTGCTGCCTCTGCGGCTCCGACGCGGAGTCTTCGTTTCCTGCCAGGTATTCAGCGCTACCTGTGTGTTTCCAAGCCTGCCCCTCTGCAGGTTTCCTGGAAAGGAAACGGGAGCCGGAAAAAGTCAGACACGGAGATCTGAGCATCTTCAGTCCGGCGTCCGTGAATGTCTCTCTCCGGCGAGCGTTCCTTCTAAGCGTTTCTCCCACCTCCACGCAAACACTTCATAACACCGTTTCCCAAACTTTAGCTGTTTGCATACACTTTTGCCATTGGTCACATCCGCACACCACCTGTACTAGTGTTTATTTAATCCTCTGCGTGGAGTCGATTTATTTTTAAAGGAGATTTTCCTAACTGGAAAGCCGGTATCATGTGCTATAAATAGCACGTGACCACAAAAATAAAGACAATGAAAAAGAACGCCATATTATTAAAATCTTTTTAGACATTTTTTGTCACCAGCCCACAGCTCTGAGCCTGAGGCCTTCTCTCCTCGTTCTCAAGAATTTTAGCATCGAACGAAAACTTTTTCTTCCAATGTTCTTCAAACGGAAGGATGAAAAGAGAATTTAAAATATAATAATAACTTTGCCACTAAGGGACTTCACATTAATGAATGCACCAGGAATGACCTTGGTATCACCAAAAGGCTAGCCCGTAACGTCTGTGTGTGTGTAAGAGTGTGTGTTGTCCTAAGCAAACTGCTGGATTTAGGGGTGATTCATGTTCACACGTTCGACATGGCAGCACAGATTCCAGCCCTTGATAGTTGTAATGGCTTATGCGGCCTCTTGCCAGGTAAATGTATTATTTCCAAAAGCCTCTGAGAACACTGAGAAGAGCTTGAGACCCCCACGGCATGCTCTGTGGGTCCCCAGGGAAGCAGAAAAACTACAAGAGGAAGAATCACAAAACAGATGCGGCTCTGAGAAGCTGCGCAGAATTCCATTCACTCGAATTTTCAGGGATGCTCTTATTTCAGGGACATTCCAGTGTAAAGTGAGAAAAAGTGAATTCGCGCACGCATTTAACACTCATAGACTCGACCACCCCTGCCCAGCCAAAGGGAGCAAAGCAGTGGGACAAACTGTTCATGCCGGGTGACAACTCTGCTCGACCTGCAGCCTATACCACTGCTGTAGCCCATCTGGGTCATTGTAGCACAACAGCATGAACTGGACGGCTTATAAACAATGGAAATTTGCTGCTCACAGTTCCAGGGGTTGGAAGTCCAAGTTCAAGATGCCAGCCAGTTGGGTGTCTGGTGAGAGCCCCTCCCTGGTTCATAGACGGCGCCGTCTTGCTGTGGGGGAGGGGCCAGGTGGCTCTCTGGGGCCTCACTGATAAAGGCGCCCATCCGCCCTCACAACCCAATCACCTCTCAGAGGCCCCCACCTCTAAAGACCATGATACTGAGAATCAGGTTCCCACATATGAATTTGAGGGGACAAACATTCAGACCAGAGCAGCCACCCTGGAAACACCTAGTGCATTTTCTTTCCCAAACTGCTTGGCGTAAATATAGGTTCATTCTCATGAGACGGCCAGCGTGGGGGACCCTGAGTCTTTGAACCCCGAGCACTCAGGCCTGGGTGTGTCTGATCCAGGTCTGTTGGGGGATGAGGGAATGTCCTGGAACCGGCACAGAATGAGAGGCTGCATCTCCAAGTGTCTCCGAGGGTTTTTGTCCCCCGGCAATGGCCACCATGGTCAGGTGCCAATGTCTCCCCATCCCAAGTGTGGTCCTCGGACTTACAGATACTTATTCTCCACACAACAAGGCTCCTAAACACAAGTCCATGCTTCATCTGATGGCTGGTTGCAGAAATGGCCTCATGTTTACACGACATCTCTATCTCTGCAAGAATGTATTGTTTGTCCTTCGCAGCAATAAACTACCCATAAAGATTAATCGTAATTTTAATGATCTCTAACCCTGGTCTGGTTTTCATTTTTAAAAAGGAAGACTGACTTCATTTACTTAAAAAGAGAACATACCCACTTGGTTAGAAGAATAACGTAAACTAATTTTAGAAAATGCATGAACAGTATAAAGAAGAAAACAAAGATGAGATAAAAGCTCAGAGCGTAGTAACTTACTTCAGGACCTACGATGACCATGTAAACATTGGGCTCTTCTTGGTGCCACTCTTGGGGAGAAAAAAGAAAAAAAAAAAACCTTTAATAATGGTTTTAAGTCACGGCTGCAATCACAATGAAGTTTAATACGAATTACTCCACAATATATTAATAAATCATATCATATCATTTGGCTTTCATTAATATTAGTCTATTTATATTATATTTATTTAAAATGTGTATATTTGAAATTTTATGGTGTTAAAAAGTAAAATATTTTTTCTGCAATGTTACACATTATCCATATTTCTAACTGATTAGATAACTAGGACGAATAGCCCACCACAACTCAACATGGGATTTAGAACGTACTGAGGACAATATGGATAAACAATGAACAAGACTGCAAATGTACCACACAAGTTGGCACATGAGAAACATTTCCAGATAAAATTCTTTGGGTCTTACAATTATTCACTATTTTTATGAATAGTCACCTCAGAAGCTGTGTCCACAGGACAGTTGAAAACTAAACTGAAATCACTACACAGAGCTGCTCATCCCATAAATTATTTTTCTGATTGTTCTCAACGTGACACTCCAGATGCAGCTCTGTTCGTGTGCAAAGGACAAGGAAATAAAGCTCAAAGTCCCGAGGAGAGACGCCGAGACATGTGCCCAAACGGAATTCTGCAAACACAGGGGGAAAAAAACTCCAGAAAACGTACCCGAAAATGCATCCACCAAATAAAGAGGATCTTTGACTTGTCGAAGTCCACAGATAAGAAGAAACACATGTAAGGTATCAGCACTTTGGTTAATCTCTGGAAGGGAAGAATTCAGGATGTTTTCAATGAGGAGGGCTCACTGGACGCCACAGCAACGATGGTGGCACAGGTGCACCTAGGAAGCAAGGTCTCTGCCTCCTCCTGTGCTGGCTGTTTCTACTCTTGCATTTATATTCACTTCCTTGCAGTAAACTAATCCCTTCTGCCGGGTAAACCTGAGCTGAGCCCGGCTGGTGCAACGCAAGCGTATCTCTGCTGCAAGGTGGAAGGGATGACAGCAAGAAGTGACTCGACTATCCCAGAAATCGGAGCCAGAGGTCCTAGAAAATATTTGGATCCAATTCTGGATAGGAATTGGATGAAACTGTAAGTCATGGTGTTAAATGGGCCCTTCCCCGCCCACTCCCCCTGATGTCAAGCTGAATGGTTCGTAAGAATTTGGAGGGTGGGTGTGCGATCACTGACACTCTACCCTGTTCCTTTGTCACCGTCTGAAGCCCAAAGTGGGAGTGACAAATCACAGGCGCAGGTTTCAAATGCTCTGGAGACCAGAGGAAGACAGAGGAAGGATGCTGAGGACAGCCCATCCCCAGAGTGTGGAGTACGACAAAGACGTACGACCTCGTGAACGAGAACAGATGCCGGATCATAAAGCCCAGAGATGTGGATTAATTCCACGTCTCCCCTTGAGCCGTCACCTACCCCAGCCAGCTACCGGAGCCGCCACCAAAGTCTCCCCAAGCCCGTATATTTTGCACGCATTTACTACTTCTAATTGCACACATTAAGATTAAACTGCCGCCACGGAGGTCTCCAGAGAAGCGCTCGCTAAGGAGTGCTTAAAATCTCCGGGCTGTTCCGTTAATCACTCCACAGTGAGACCAATGAAACAATCAACCCCGCGCCCGTGGAACTTGATGACAAATCGCCCTCCCTTTGGAAATTATGAATCTTCGTTACCATGCAGTCGCGTCCTGTGATAGATTGGAGATGAAATAACCTTACAACAGGCAATTTGAAAGAGGCCCAGTGGTTCTGAATAACAGCACGCAGTTGCCGCGTGATGAAGCGATTGGATCGCGCGGGGTCGTTTGTAATGCCGAGAACAGCCGTGCTGCTGTCGACGGGATTGATGAGCATGCGGGGAAGATTACTTCTAATAAAATGCTTGGAAATGTTTCTTTTCAAGGGAACCCAACACTGACACACAGTAAACAGCGGGGGCTTTGTGTTGAGTTTCTGGAGTGAAAACAGGCTTGGGGGGGGTCCTCCTGCTTGTTGAGGGCCGGGCACTGATTTTGCATTTTCAGTCTCTTGTGAGATGTTTGCGGCGGGACCTACGACTTCAACTGTTCCCGGATCCCGCGGTTTGGCCCCTCTAATGGCAATCAGCATGGCTGTCTCTAGGGAAAAACATTTCTGGTTAAAACAGAAGAATTCTTGTGCTTTGAGTTGCATGTGGTGAAATCCTAGCACTCTGGGAGGCCAAGGCAGGAGGACCACTTAAGGTCAGGAGTTCGAGACCAGCCTGAGCAAGAGCGAGACCCCCATCTCTTGTAAAAATAGAAAAATTAGCCAGGCGTATTGGCGCATGCTTGTAGTCCCAGCTACTCGGGAGGCTGAGGCAGGAGGATCGCTTAAGACAAGGAGTGTGAAGTTGCAGGTGGGCCTCATTTGTGAATAACTAAATATATTCAAGGACAGTGTAGAATAAAACTTTGTTTAAACGTTATGATTACGCTAACATCACCCCATGCATGGCAAACACAATGGCCAGACTCTCTTAGTGCCCCCACAGGGAGGGAAAAACACATCCCTCCAGCACTGCTGAGGGACGCGTGCACCGAGGCCACCTTCCCGGGGAACAGTGTGGCTGTCAACCAGACTTCAACAAGATGAAAAACTCCGCTCTTCAATTTTCACTGTTTATCCTTTTTACTATTTGAACTTTTTATCATTTTTATGTATTACTATTCAAATGTTTTAATCTTAATTGTTTAAACATAAAAGAGCAGTCTCTAAAAAAAATGCTGAAGGAAATGGTTATAGAAGCCAGAGAATGGGAGAAAATATTCACAATACATACATCCGACAAAAGCCTTGTGCCCAGAATATTAAAAACTTCTACAAATCAACAATGAAAACACAATTTTAAAAAAAAGGCACAGGCTTGCTAGACACATCACAAAAGAAGATACGTAGATAGCCGAGGTGCGCGTGAAAAGGTGCCGAACGCCACTAATCGTCAGGAAAATGCGAACTGGAAGAGTCGCGATGAGACACCATCATTCCATCCCCCAGGAAGAGCTAAAATTAAAGAGACTGTCAACAGGACTTGCTGGCGGGGATTCGGAATAACTAGAGCTTTTGTCGATTTCTGCAGAAGTATAACAGTGCACACCCTGGACAACCGGCTGTCTTTTACAATGTTCAGCACGTACGTGACCAAGCTATTCGACGTATCCGAGAGAAATGAAAACACGGGTCACCAAAACCTTGCACGAGAATGTTTACAGCAGTTTTATCTGTAACAGCTAACATCGGGAAACAAGCCAAAAGTCCACCACTAGGAGGAGATGCACAAGGTGGTACTCGGAGTGTAATACGCCCTCCCTAAACGGAATACACCCGGCAGGAGAAAGGAAAAACCTGCAGAGACAAGCACGACATGGGCAAGTCTCAGAAACATTATGTTGAGCAAAGAGAGCCAGACACAAAAAAGTGCTCAGTGTGTGAAGTTCGAGGACAGGTAATGCTAATCTCTGATGACGAACATTGAACAGCAATCGCTTATACAGGGATGAGAATTAAACATAAAAGAGGGCAGGAAAGAACTTTCTTGAGTGGTGGAAATGTTCTCTCTATTGATTAGGGTATTTGTTGCATCGGTACATACATTTGTCAAAAATGTACCTAATTTTACACTTGAGATCTCTGTATTTCACTCCATGTAAACTTCAAAAAAATTTTTTTTAAAAAAAGATGAGCGATTTCTATTCTTATTGTCATGATGAATAAATAAGGCAGGTTAGAGTATTAAGCAAAGCTTGGTTTTGTTTTTGTCTTTTAAAAAAACCATCTCATATACATGTAAAATTGTTGAGAAAGATCACACCAAACATTAATAATTCCTTTTGGGTGCTGAGATTTCAAGTGATCTAACTTTTTGTTTCATTTTTCAGATCTATGTGGTCTCATTGTTATACAATGGTCATTTATTATGTGTGTAATTAGTGCAGTAAAATGGAATGAACACATGAGGTTGTTATTCTTAAAAAGAACAAATGTTGCAGGGAATGATACTAAAAATTTGGGATGTATCCTCCAAGAACAGCAGGAGGAAGGGCCTGAGCTTTCTTCCTCCCGCGCCTGGCCCTGCTGTTCCCTACAGGGATGAAACCACTAACGAGGTTGCAGAGAGGAGGGAAATTAAATTCATTCTCCTAACCTTGCCTTGCCTTGTTCAAATTCATGTTACTTCCTGCCCTTGTTCTACCTAAAACAGCCCATTAGATGTGCTTTGATCAAAATCCCCTAAGAAGGTTTCACGTCTTACCTGCACGTTGAAGAAAGGTGTTCCAGTTAAAGGCGGCATTTGGTGTTGTTGTAATTCCTGGGTCAAAGGAACAAGAAAAAGAAAAAGGTGACTTTGATAAGACTGCTGAGATACAACCAGTTATTTTGTGTTGAAGTTTAAGCAATGGTGGGACTCGTTTCTTACAAAGCTACTGTAAGTTCTGAGGGTTTCAGTGAAGTCCCAGTAATCCCCCAGCACAGAAGGTTTGAAGTGAGCCCGCAGGTTCTGAATGAGAAAAGACCCACCACTTTCAGCCCCCTGATCCACTACTGGACCAAACTGCCTCCGGGTGATATAAACCTTGAGTTCCTCTAAAAAATGTGTGCAAGTAACAGGTTTCTAGAACATTACCAACCAAAACCTAATGGCCCTGATCTCAACCCTCACCGAACCACGCGTGATTGTCTGTGGTCTGTCTGCGTCATTTCCTCAGACAGATGGGTTAAGTTTAACTTGTTGTGAACAAACAAACGTTTTCAGATTTAGAAAGTTCAGAGGCAACATTTAACAGAAAAATCGGGCAGTTTTGTAAAATGTAAATCAAGCCGTCCAACCACCTCTGACACCCACCTGGATATCATTCACACTATAGCAAACAGTGGCTGCTTAACACACATCCTCTCCGAGCCCACCCTGGGCTCAGACTGTCCACACACCACTGGGAATCTTTAAAGACCCACTGAGCAGGTTGGTTCCCCCAGTTTATCCCGCTGGAAACTGAGGTTCAAAGAGGTTAAACAGTGTTCAAACTGGCAGTAGGCTGCATTCAAACCTGAACGCTGCTTCAAGGCCTGGGTTTTTCCTGCTCCAACAGCTAAAAATGTCTTTGAAACCACCAGAGCAATGACACCATGTCTCTAAGACGGTGTGCCCCAGCTAAGGCGGGCCCCTGGGCCTGTGCATTCTTGGTGTTTGGTGTGGTGGAAAAGTCCCCCTGAGACTTGGCCTCCTGGCCTTGGCCTCTGAGCCTACCCAGCGTGAGCTTGGAACCAGTTCTGTTAACATGTTCTTCCTTGGACCTGCTCTCCATGACTTCTACTGTGTAGCACGGTGGCTCACGAAGTGTGTTTCGACCTCGGAGTGTTTTACGACGGGCGTCGGATGCCACCGCAGGGGCAGGACTGGGGGAGGGGAGGGGGTCGGTGGGGGGAGAAGCAGCCCAGGTCACCCCAGCTCGAGTCGACTTAAACAGAGAAGCTCCGTGTTTGGCTTTGTGTCTACACCACCACCGATGGCGTATCCTGCACTTTCTACTGGTAGAAAATGTTACGCGATCTGCATTTTAAATTATTTATTTATAATTTCTCCTATTCATAGTTTATGCTAATGTTAGAAAATAATACAAATGTATCCATTCTACTGATTATTTTTAAGTAAATCTCAGAAATCATATTATCTCCTCCATAAACATCTCAGCATGTGTCTCTAAAGGTTAGGACTCATTCTTTAAAAAAAAAAAAAATATATATATATATATATTCTCTATCCCTTTTCTAAAAAAATAAATAAATAAAAATAGATATATTTAAAAATCCTTACCTTGACTCTGGACATAGATCTTACCCTTAGCATGTGGCTGGGAAAGAGGGGAGAAAGAAAAAAAGAAAGTAAATTTGATCGCCCGTGACAACGGCTTTATAGAAATAAAATGAAGGTCATTAAAAAATCCTCTTGGAAAACATCACTAGGAATTACCTACACAGCTGCTCACAAACTCATCACTCTTTAAGAGCACAGCGTTACCTCTGCTTTTAATGGGTTTTGCCATTAAAAATACAGCATCTATAAGTTAAGAAGCACAAAGAAAAAAAAGTCCCTTAAATTAGGCTTAATGCGAGTTTACGATTTCCCAGCCACTGTGCTAGCAGAGATGCTACCGGAGCTCGGCGGAGAGCAGGCCAGCGACACGGCCCATTCCCTGCCCCGGAGCGGAAGGTGGGAAGCATGGTTTGGGGGTACACGTTCTATTCCCCCTACCCCTGGGTAAAAAGAAAAAAGACAAAAGGAGGAAGAGGAGGAAGAGGAGGAAGAGGAGCTGCCCACATGACGGCACAAGGGGCCGACTCTTCCAGGCGGGGGAGAACGGACTGACCCTGGGACCTGGCGAGGACCTCCCCAGATGCCTCCCCGACATCAAGGACCAAGGTGGCGTTTGCGTGTCTGAATCGGGTATTCCCACCAAGACATCAACTTCCCATCTCTTGCGGCGCTTTCTGGTAGAAGCTCACAAAACTACTGGAAAGAAAAGAGTCCATTTCTCCAGCTTGTTTTGAAATTGTGGCAAAACATTTTTCAAGATCCAGTTTAGATGCAAAGTGGAAATGAGGGGAGAGAGAGGAATCTCTTTTAAACGGCCCAGGCTGTCAAGCAGATGCTGACAGCTGTTTCTCTTACACGATCAAAATTTTGGTGAAAGAGTCCAAAACATGTGTGTCCGGATTAAACATTCCGGATCAATGCATGACGTGGCTGAGCTAGCGGGGTAGCTGGAGTCCCGGAGATCACACTTCCGTGTGCAGGGACACGCAGGGACACAGCAAAGTCCCGGGGTCCCCGTGGAGCCTGGGGCACTGCATGGGGTGTGCCGATCCACTTTGCACTTTGTCCCCAAGCCAGTTTTATTTTGGGGAAATAAGCCAAAGGTGAAACAGCCCTGCCAGGGCAGAGAAGGTCCGTGGGAAGTTGGAGATGTCGCGTCCCCATTCCCAGTCCCAGCTGACGCAAAGGTTTGGGAAGAGGCGGCGTCCAGGCAGTGGGTGGAACACACGCTCGAGCCCTGGGGTGCTTTTGGTTCTGGTTCTGTCCTGAGCATCGCATTTGGTATTTGACCATTAGAAGCACCTGCAACCTCCCAAAGTCATACATCAGTGCCCCTTCCAAACGTCCTTACAACAGTGAGCCTTTAAAAAAGAGTGAGTTCCGAAAATCTTACTAGTTAAAAAAGATAATAACTGTAATGGGAAAAAATGGCTAACAGCAATCGTGTGAAATTATTAATAGAAACTGAAGTTCAGAATCCTGAAATACTCCTTTCGTTTAATTATAATTTCACTGGGAACCTGAAAAAAATATTATTGGAAGGCAGCAAACCCCAGGAGAGCTTCTTTCTTAACCAACTCTGTGCCTAAAACACTGGCCCGGGAAACATCTTTAAGATGGATGTTGAAGTACTGTTTAACTGTATTATCTTAAAGTTAATACAAGTGTTTGACAATAAAATATTCGACGTAATTCTGGATGAATATAAGGTGAGGAAAAATAGAGTTTATATTCTCGCCACTACTTCATTGGGAATATGCTCTGCAATCAGAAACATATAAACTCAAAACGTTGCTTTCAAAAAAAATTCCTTTATCCACACCCCCAAAATTAATCAAATTAGTATCTCAATCCTAGGAGCAGAAGGGATTGACGGTGTGTGGGGACTTCGGGATTTATCTGCTGGTCTTCCTGCATCTCTGAGCATTATTTCTCTAAAATCTATTGAAAACATGGAAAAAAAAATAAGTAAGTACCCAGTCCTATATAGACTTTTAAAACATATCATAAATGGTATTTGAAGATCGTATCGGAGCAGATCGAGGAAACAGAGTTACAGGATGATAGAAGCCTGGGCCCGGCGGGCTGTTTTCAGTGATTGTTATGAAAGGAAGCTGGCACACACCAATGGCTTGTATCGATTTCGAAAAAACATTTTCTGTATTGAAATGTTACAAATACAAATTAGCTTTCTTTGCTCAATATTTATTACTTATTCATTTGCTTTGAAATAACACAGGAGTCGAAGTTCTTGTGCATTGCCCGCCCGGCCAGATGAGCTCACTGAGGCATAAAATGACCACGGCAGACGCGTGAGGGTGGATGGGATGGGAAGATTTGCCGTTTGCCATGTCCATGAGAAACCACCGCCTGCTTGGCCCGTTGCTGGCTATAAAAAGCCAGTGTCCCATTGGATAGAGATCTCTGAATAGGGGTGGCTTTGTAACAGAACCAAGTGCTAATTGGTACCTTTATAATATAATGGAATAATAGACAAGAACAACAAAATGACTTCCCATTCTTTGACAAATGTAACACAGAGGGCTGAACTTCTGAAATTAAACTTTCTGCAAATGGAAACCACAACAGATACTACTTTTGAAATACATGCACAACTTCAGGCTCTGCAGGTGGCAGAGACAGGAATGATTCTCATTTTGAAATTACAACACCACCTCTGTTCATGGCTTTGTTAAAAGTACTGGTAAAAATGTTCATAATTACAAATGGCTTAAATGAAATCATGACCCATACATATAAAGCTCACAAAACGTATCTATGCCACAAAACACGTAGAAATGGGGCACGTTTCAGAAGACAGGGCGTCTTTTTTCTCCTTCTGCTCTTTTCCCTTAGAAATCTGTTTTCAAGCAAAAAAGAAAATAATATCCAGAAGAAGGCAGGGGGTGGTCACATGGATTTGCCACGGAACCCCTGCAATGAACCAAAGGAAAAGTTTTTCGGGAAAAGAAACTACGCGTGGGTGAGATGAGGAAGAAATTTAAAAACTAGATTGGGGATTATTCCCTCAGATCCAGCATGGAGCAGGAGGTAGAGACGAAACCAGCACCACCCCTGATCAGGGCAAATCAAGGGAGGTGAGTGCAGCACCCAACTCCAGAAATGGGAATGTCCACAGGAACGTTCCAGAGAAGATTTTTGTTTCTTAAAACAGTTAAATCTATGGCGTCCACGACTCAGAATTACTGCTGATTTTATCCAGAATGTTCCCCTCCCATCCTCTGCCTGGGCAATGGAGTGGATTAGGAGCGGCAGCACCTGTGATCGTTCTGCGCGTTCGAGCCCCGGGTGAAGTAGAAGGTAAACTCGGGATCCACGCTGTGCAGTGGATGAGCCGTCCATCCTTTCAAATTACTTTAAAACTTCTCAATTCCCAAGGATCGCACATGGAAAAAAAATATGTAAAGAATATTTGCAATTCCACGAAGAAATCTCCAAGGAAAACCCATCTTAATAGAAGTTATTAAAAATGATTAATTTGCTAGAATATGACCAATCCCTGGAGTTTCTCTTGCAAAGTGTTGGTGGGGAGGGTGGGCACACACTTGAGGCCACCTAGAGATGGAACCGCGAGATGAACGTTTTCAGGTTTCCATTGTGGTAGAAACTATGATAGAAGGTGAGGTCTGTGTCGTTCCAGCTGCTGCCAAGATGATTTTTCAGAGCTCATCAGGTACAAAGCGACGGGCCATGCAAGAAGGAGAAGTAGTAAGTAGCTCAAAAGACCGCATGCTTTGACTGCAGACTTCAGGAATTAGTCCGTGCACCACTTGCTCAGGTTAAGCCAGCCCTAACACCCGCATGGGCTTGTTGAGCTCACCTGTGGCATGAACTGTGCATGGGACAGCCAGTGAAATCTCTCTTGCTTTCTGTATTTTAACTTCCAAAAGGATTTTAATGAGTACATGTACATATTGAAAACAAAATTACACTTGTGGGATTGTCTAACACAACTACCTCAACGAAATTATTTTTCTTTGAGAAGCTCTGAGGCAAAATAGATAAATTAGGCCCCAGAAGGCAGTGATTCAAAGTTTTCAAATAATAATAAAGGTAAATAAAAATATCACTAAAAGACTAACAACACCAGAAAACGTAGCTCAATGCCAACCTGAACAACACATATTGATGAACCATTTTGGTTGGACTGTGCTCTTTTAAATTTGGTAACCACTTCAAATAATATTTACTCGAACTCAAGATTTTTTAAAAATAGCTCATAAATATTTGACTTTACATAATCCCCTCTTAGCAGAGTACTTATTAGAAAGAGAGAGTGAACACAGACAGGCATGAGGAGTTTGGAAGACAACGGAGACACATTTAACCATAATCATTGCTTCTGCTGGGAGAAGAGCCTTCCATTAAGACACACAGTTAATTTGTGTTTATTTAATTTTTTGGTGAAATTTTTACATTTCCTGGTGAATGGTTAATTTAGAGAAAGCATTCTAAACTTGGGCTAGAACTAGAAATATTTAAATTTGCATCCTAAACATCTATTACATACTGTAACAAGAAACCAAAATCCTGTGTAGGCAACTTTTCACATTTCCACAATGTGCGTCTTGCAGTCGGAAATGTGTAGTGAATCAAATTCTTAAAAATGCCAAATCAAGGTTATACCATCACAAACCAACAGAGTACCGTGATCCCAACACGTGACCTATATTGATCATGAGTGGCAAATATTAATGACATAGCCTGCCAACCTGGTGAGGAGCCTTGGAGGGACTGTGTAGTTCACAAAGCAGGTACGATGTCCACACTAAAAAATAACAACCTGGTGTGAACACAGGAATCTCAAAAGAGATAAAATAAAACTGCCTTTATTGGAATCCAATCAAACTAATTTGTGTAGAATCAGCCAGAGATAGGTAGGTGAGCACAAACACAGCTTCCAAAATAATGTTCCCCAAAGAGCACCCAGCTTTCTCTGAGGGCTAAAATTAACCCAGGGGTTACAAAATAAATCCTCATCTGGCACATGTCTGTTATGATGTCTCCCATGATCAGATACTGTGTAAGTGCTTGAAAAACCCTAAGTCATGGCCAGGCATGGTGGCTCATGCCTGTAACCCTAACACTCTGGGAGATGGAGGTGGGAGGATCGCTTGAGGCCAGGAGTTCGAGACCAGCCTGCGCAAGAACAAGACCCTGTCTCTACCAAAAATAGAAAAAAATTAGCTGGGCATGGTGGTTCACACCTGTGATCCCAGCTACTCGGGAGGCTGAGACAGGAGGATTGCTTGAGCCCAGGAGTTTGAGGTTGCTGTGAGCTAGGCTGACACCATGACACTCTAGCCCGGGCAGGCAACAGAGCTAGACTCTGTCTCAAAAAAAAAAAAAAAAAAATTAATTTTACTTGTTTCTACTTAGTTCTTTAACCGTGGCTACTGGAAAATTTAAAATTACATGCATGGCTCACATATGTGGCTGTCATATTTCTATTAGACAGTGCAGGTATTGACAGTGTGCCTGTGTTTATGTGTGTCTTCATTGAATTTCCTTTCCAAATTAAGTTTGAAAAAACAGTCTACGGCCATACCTCCGTGAAAGCACCCGATCTGTCTGAAAGAACACACATTTTAGACTACATTTTATGCTCAAAACTGTATTTACCTACATAAACTCTAGATGTGCATATATTTTGTCTTTTGAAATCACAAAAGCAATAAGAAGCAAATGCTGTAATTCTTTCTAATCTGGGATTATTGAAATTTGACTCTGGTTTGGTAATAATTAGGCAGGATTAACTAAAGCGTAACCTGAGCCAAGCCTGCTCACTAAAATAGAGAATGTAAAATTAAAAACCAAAGCTGGCAATTCGTGATGAAGAGCAAAACTCAATCGCTCAAAACCTGTATCACTGTTCAGAATACACAAAGAGAAAATACTCTCTGTATGGAAATCCATCTGAAATAATTATATAAACAAGGCTGAATAATGAACTGTTACATTATTCATACACTTTTTTTTTACTTGCAAACACTAATCACATAAAGATAAGGAGCTGAACTTTATTGAAGAATCATCCACCAAAAAAGTGCAGAAAGGTGTATTAAAAACAGCTCCAGGTGGGGTACAGCAGCTCACACCGGTAATGCCAGCACTTTGGGAGGCTCATGTGGGAGGATCACTTGAGCCCAGGAGTTTGAGGCTGCAGTGAGCTGTGGTCATGCCACTGCATTCCAGCCTGGGCAATAGAGTGAGACCCCAGCTCTAAAAAATTAGGAAAAAAAGGCTGGGTGCGGAGGCTCTCTCAGCTGTAATCCTAGCACTCTGGGAGGCCGAGGCAGAGGATTACCTGAGGTCAGGAGTTCGAGATCATCCTGAGCAAGAGCAAGACCCCGTCTCTACCAAAAATAGAAATAATTAGCAGAGAACTAGTAAAAATAGAAAAATTAGCCGGGCATGATGGCGTGTGCCTGTAGTCCCAGCTACTCAGGAGGCTGAAGCAGGAGGATCACTTGAGCCCAGGAGTTTGAGGTTGCTGTGAGCTAGGCTGACGCCACGGCACTCTAGCCCGGGCGACAGAGCGAGACTCCAAGTAAGTAAATAAATAAATAAATAAATAAATAAAACTTTAAAAATGTATTCAAAGGTTAATATTTGAAAAATCAATTTCATCAAGTATCACTTCATCAAGGACTTTTTAGGTGACACTGGCTGGCGTGGGTGGCAGTCACTATCCCACGATTACCAGTGAAGATTCGGGCCACTGCTTCGTTAGTACGAAGGTGGCGGCAGTTTTACTCATCGTTACCTTTCACACCATGAAAAAGGCAAAAAAAGGTCTCAGCTTGATTATGAAAATGGATTTGATTTTGTGGAGGCCTCGAAAGAGTCCCAGGGGTACCCAGAGGTCCCTGGGCTCCATTTTTGGAACCCCTGGTTTAAAAAACTACTTTAAGAAAGCAGAGGGGTAGTCAAACAGGTACAATAGCGAACACGAGAAGCCAGGAAGCCCATTGGGTTTTTTACTCCGAGATTCACAGCTCATTCAGCTGCACTAAGCAATGCAACCTCGATTCCCTGCCTGGAAAGCGTCTGGCGTGCAGAATAAAGCTACGCAAGCTCCGGCCGCGAGGACCTTCAGATTTGCCCGAGTCTGGTGTTCTGAGCTTTAGGAAGGGACCACTGGCCCCAGGAAGGACTGTGCCGACCTTGTCCCAAATCAGTGGCTTTCCAAGAGATAAATTTTGAAAATTGAAATTCTGTAAAGAATGGGCCAAGCCTGTAAAATCCCACCCGCAGGAATAACGCCCGCAGATGACAAGGTCATAGGCTCTGTGGGCCAACACGGCTGGTGACACAGGCTCATGGCGGGTCCCCTCTGAGAGTGCAGCCTCCTCCGCCAGAGGAAACTGGCCCTGGGCTTTTTCTTTAGAACTGCCACTGCTGGCACCAGCTCAATGGGGTCTTTACATAAACTCCCCACTGAGAACTCCCCCAGCTCAATCTGCCTACACCCTCGGTCACAATGAATACAAAAGTCACTGAGCGAATTACCTGGTAGATCTACAAAACCCTGACTCCCTAACACTCTTCAAATAAACAGTCCCACCCAGGAGACCACCTCTGCCATCTAAGAGATTGTCCCTCTCCGTGGACACCAGGTCACTGCAACATGCACTGTGCAGCCTGTAAACCATCCCGGCTGAGAACATAAACAGAAAACAGACGAAACGTTGAAAGATTTGGCCACTGGGCTATTTTTGTTATTCAATAACAACATAAAAAAAAAAAAACCCCAAAAAAAAAAACCTTCAGTGATGTTTTTAGACTATCCACATGCAAAAAACATCAACATATGGGAAACATAATACACCGACATGTCTACAGCAGGCATCGTCCATGGGACACCGTCAGTTCCGGGGAGGCTGCCTTCCGGTTCCCAAGCTCTGCGGTTTCACCGGCGCAGCCAAAGCAACAACACGAGATCAACACGTACCCACTGCACGTGTGCTGTCTCCCTCATCGGCTCCGTGAAAGCCACAGCAAACCTGGTAAAAAAACAAAAACAGCGGAGACAGTTAGGCCAGGACGCAATCAGCATAACCGTGAAGCTGCTCTTCGGAACAAACTAGGAGAGACAAGGTAAGACATTGCATTTAAAGTGCAATCGATCTTTATTACCTGTGGTCATTGGCCATTAGGTTTAATCTTTACTCACATCAAAAAAAAAAAAAAAAAAAGCTGTGTGTGTAAGAAGTAAAATAAATGAAGCCCCAAACTTCCTACTTTTCTCGTTCCTTCCATGTGAGGTTAGAGAGGCAGGGACAAGGTCAAAAAGCTGGAAATCCAGATGCAAGAGAGAAGCACGCCTTGGGGAAGCCCCTGCATGGTCAAGGGCAGACTCCGCTCCAGCAGCTTTGCCAGAGCAAGACTCTCCTGAATGTCCACGGATGAGAAATTTGTTCCTGCTTTTTTTATTTTTTTGCGGTACTTCATTTTATACAAAATCTGCTCGTCCACTTAGCAATATTTTTTCCAATATGTACCTGGATGGTCCTTTGCAAAACAATTTCTGAAAGTTTCCAATACTCTTTCATTTTGATATTTATGATATAATTGCCAAATACTTGTAATATTTGTAAGTCAGAAAGATGATGCTAAAATAAGTTCAAACGCTGTACTATATAGGATAAAAGTTTAACATACTAACAAAGTTCAAAAGCACACCCTATAGGAAAAATACAACCATTGAAAAGTATTCAATTAAAAACGAAGCACTCATTATAAAGCTAAACAAGTTTAATGCTTTGTTTCGTAGAAAAGTGTGCTCTATTGTGTCGGACAAGAAATCTGTGATTCATGCCTCTCTCCTGCCCACTAACCTTGATCAATAACTCCCCCAAATAAAAATCGATGTTTGTTTTAATAACAATGCAGTGAGTAATACTAATGATAATACCATAAGATGAATTCATTCAATATTGTTTCTGGTAAACAGAATTATTTTCCTTCTATTAATACAAGGCAGGGTATTGCAAATGACGTGAATCTAAAGGTAATAAATTTTAAGAGTGTAAGAACAGCGACAACAAGAAAACTTGTAATGACAGAACACCTTTGAGGGTAACCCCAGAGTGCCCTAACGCCTCTGTTCATTGTAACACACACATGCACGAAACACACACACGTGCACACACAGTGTGTACTCTGTTTTAAAAAGGTTGCCCTGCCACGACATGTATGTTCAGAAAGTCTGCGGGAAGAGCTAGCTTCTTAAGTATCATGCATCCTCTTGTAACCCTGGGTTTGTTTATTATTATTTTTATTTCAACAGATTTGCAGGGTACAAGTGGTTTTTCTTACATGGATGAATTTCGTACAATGCTGAAGTCAGAGCTCTTAGTGTACCCAACCCTCGTTTTAAGAAGCAAGACCAACACCTACATTACAGAAAAAAAGGAACCTTAGGCTGCACAACGGAATTTCAATACTGTCCTTGGTTTGGATCCAGTGACATAAAGACTTCCCAAATTCCCTTGCCAGAGCTGCCCAGCCGTGAGACAGCTATAGACAAGCCACAGAAAATTGAAGGTTGGGGATCTATGGGGTTAAAATCGATTACCTGTTATGTTTTGTTTTTTTACAATGATTCAAAGATTTAAAAGAGCTGAGAGGATACTTAGACGGTACTCGTTGGGCTGTCTGTAAACTTAACTCAGGGTTATTTATACACAGGTGAGGCTTTCTTGTAGCACCAGCTGCCAGCGGATGCTTGGAGGGGCAAACTGCCAGAAACCCCTCAACCTGTCTGTGGAATCACTCCAGGAAGCCTGTTGTCACCTCACAACTTTATCATCAGAAAAGTTCTTTGTTTCAATCTCTATTGAAAAAAAGAAAGAAAGAAAGAAAAGTGCTTTGTTTTGGGTACATATGCATATTTAGTTCTTTTGATTTAATTTCCTCTTCTTTCACCATTTTTATAGAATCCTGGAGGATTCATATTGCTTTCATCACTATTTTAATTCTCATGATTGCGTTTGTCAAAGAAGAAATTGGAGCGATTATTTTTTTTTAACCAAGCCTTCCAATTCACTCCAGAATGCTGTACAAATGTGATTTTCTAAATATGCCTTGTCAAAAGACACAATTACAACAACTTTAAAGATCTTAATTGGCTTTTATTAGCTGTTCAAGTGTCGGGCAGCACCTCATTCCACAAAACGGAATGAGCGTCTTGATGGGCCGAGCGGAGGAGGTTGGCTTTGTAGACAGAGAAGGACTGGAGACAGCGGAAACAGAAAACAAGACGCGGATGGGCCATTTCAAAGTCACTTTCCTTACAGGATTAAAGACTTCCTTATTACGCCAGTGCCGGTTGCTGCAATCTCCTGCCTTTTGGAGAACTGGCCCATTTCAAAGCTCAGTTTGATGACAGGGCATTTGGCAGGAGTGACTCCCTCCTGGTTTGGTCTGGTCTGCCGGGCCAAGTGCAGGAGGCTGGTCCAAAGCAACAGCCTCCCTTAAACTTAAACCTCGCTTCCCAGCCCTAGCGGGTGGCTCACATCTGCCATCCGGCACTTTGGAAGGTGGGAGTGGGAGGATCGCTGCAGCCCAGGAGTTCAAGGCTGCAGTGAGCTGTGACTGAGCTACTGCACACCAGCCTGGGCGACAGAGCAAGACACTGTCTCAAAACAAAACCCAAAAAACACAACAAAAAAATCCCCCAAAATCAACTTTGTTTCACAGCCTCGACATGAAAAACATTGACAGGTACAGCTCTGGCAGGGATGCTCAACCAGGGGTGACAGCCACCCCCCACCCCAGGGTGGTCAGAAATAGGTGGAGGTGTGCTAGTTTGTCCCACCTGGAGGGTGCTGTCCACAGGTAGGATCTGCCACTTTGAGAAGCAATGGCCAGGGCAGATACAGCTGTGCTCACGGCAGCCACCTCTCAGGTCCCCGGGACGGCTGGAGGGACACATTAGAGAAAAAAGACTGAGCCACAGTTTAGAAGTCTCAGCGGTGACCCGTCTGGCAAATGGTTTATATAGCTCAGGAAGCCGCGTCAGTAAGAGCCGTGCCACAAACAGTCCCCTTGGGCAAATTTGATGCAAATGGACCCAATGTGTGTGCTGATGAGGCTAGAGTGTGTCTGGACTATTGTCTCTTAGAAAGCAACGATGCTGTCTTTTCTACCCTGCAGAACATTCTAAGAACACTTATCCAAAATTCACTGCAGCTGGAGACTTATTCCAGTGCAACAACCTGTGAACAGTGACCATTCGTGGCAAACTAAAAATTTGCCAAAAGATAGAAAAGACTATGTGAAATTGGTTTCTCAGGGGTGAGGCGTAAACCTCCTCAACGACTGGTTTCCTCAGTCTTCTGGACTCAATTAATTCCATCCAAACGGTTTCAATGTTTGACGACGGTGAAATTCCCTTAAGTGTTACCTGGCTTCCTCGAGGACTTTTCCCATCACTTTGTTTTTTTCTCCGTGGTTAACATCTTCATTTAAATCGGTCCCACCAAAGATGATTCCGAAGGGGACCCGCTGTCCTGCAAAATGATGACAGTTAACAAAGCAGAATTCAGCTTTGGAAACACCCCTCACCACCCGCCCCAAGCCGCGATCTTAAACACTGAAGTGCCTGGAACACCGGGGCTGTGTTTTGTTATTTGTTTAATTTTATCCACTTCTCCCGAATAGCAGAATGGGTATCTCTGGCTTAAACAGGATGCTGAGAGGCCGTCATGGGAGACACTAACCATTATTGTCAGGACTGTTTTCCAATTAATTTGCTTTAGAATAAACAGATACAAATATTGTTGGCTACCGTCTATCGAAGCCAAATGTATCGTTCCTGGGAGATGAGCTGATCGGGAGCCAGCACAGTTTATGACGAAAATGAAAGGGTGCCCCAAATGTGGTGCCGTTGTACTTTGTCACCGACAGGCACCCGGCCAGCGAGGGGATTCAGGGAGGGATATGCGAGAAACAGACAACCTTGACGATGTCTTTGAGGAAGGTGCAGAACATCGGGAATGATAAATTACCAATGGCACAACTAAGATGAAAGCCAAAATGACTCCAAATGCTGAGTGTGTGGAAGGAGAGAGACTTTGCAAGTGGAGCCATTTTTACGTATCCGAGTGAAGGGCCCCATGCTGGTGGGGGGCGGAGGGTGAGTGTACCCCCTGGGCTCACACAGGAAACATTTCGTGAGCACAGACGCCCGAGGCAACAAGCATGCACATAGCAAGTTCAACTCCCCGAAAGGACTTCCAGAGTTCTACAGGAAATTTCAAAAGAGACTATGACTTGTGAATCACCCAACAGACCACATTGAACTGGAATGCACCCAGGGGCTTCTCCAACAAGCATCTCTATTAAGATACTTAAAGGAGAAGATACTGATCTTTCTTTTTATTGGCCCTGGAATAGTTTTTTTCATGCAAATTAGCAGATTCTATCTTTTTTCCCCCTCCATCTAGGTCATTCTCAGCCTAGAATTTCACTGCTATGAATTCAACCTCCAGGTATACTAAACACGATAGTAATACGTACAGGTGCAGCAAGGCTGCTAAAAGTACCGAAATTTGAGAAACTACCTACATGTGCATTGGGGAAGACCAGCCCTTTCTTTTTAGGAGCTCTGTGTGTGTGTGTGTGTGTGTGTGTGTGTGTGTGTGTGTGTGTTTGTGTGTGTGTACTCACAGAGACAGAGTCACAAAATCCAATGTTAAGCGCAAAGAAACTAAGTGCATATTTGGTGATGATAAGCATGTATAAAAACAACAAACACACACGTCTATGTGCACAGAACATCTGTGAAAAGGTACACACAATACTAGCAGCCGTCACCTCTACAGAAGGAACCTGGAAGGCTACAGATATGGATGGAACTGAGACCTACTTTTCACTGTATGACATTTTATGTTGTTTGGATTCCTGACCTTGGATCCATATAAACTTTCCTAAAAATACAGACAGACAGACAAAAGTCCACCCACACCTATAATCTCAGCACTGTGGGAGGCCGAGGCAGGAGGATCGCTTGAGCCCAGGAGTTCAAGATCAGCCTGGGCAACATAGTGAGACCCCATCCCAACAACAACAACAACAACAACACTATCTGGGCGTGCTGGTGAGCACCTGTAGTCCCCGCTACTTGGGAGGCTGAGGCAGGAGGATCACTTCAGCCCAGGAGTTCAAGGCTGCAGTGAGCTATGAACACGTCACTGCATTCTTGCCTGGCCAACAGAGTGAGACTCTATGTCTTAAAAAAATAAGATAAAATAAAATAATAAAAAGAAAAACCCATCCAATACAGGTGATTCACCACTGGCAATGGGCTTAGATTTGAGGGGATGTTGGGATAGGGTGAAGATTTTCACGTGTGGGAGGAGCACGAATCTCTGGTGACCAGAGGGAGGTCTGTGGCAGGAAGAAGAATTGCCCCCAGCGACATCCACACCCCAACTCTCAGAACCCATGAATATGTTCCAGGAGAATGGAGAATTATAGCAGCCAATAGAATTGAAGGTTGCTAATCAGCTGACCCTAAAATGGGGAAGGCTATCCTGAATCACCCAGGTGGGCACAATATAATCACAGGAATCCTATTAAGTGCAGGAGGAGGCAGGGGCGCCGCCGTCAGAGTGAGGAGCCTCCCCAGACACCGAGGCTCTGAAGACAAGGAACGTGGGTGCCCCTGGAAGGTGGCAAGGAAAGAAAGCAGATTCGCCCAACAGCCCCCCAGAAGGAACACAGCCCTACTGACACCTTAATGTTAGCCTAGGAGACCATTTCGGCTTTCCAACCTCCAGAGCTGCAGGAGGATGAATACGCACTTTCAGTAATTAAGGCGATGGCACTTTCTAACTCTATAAGCCAAGGAACAATAACTCAAACATGTCAATTCCAATTTAGTGGAGAAAGCCCAGGACTTGGACTTTGGACATCCTTGGGTTATAGTCCGCGTCCTCTCCCTGCAAGGTGTGTGACTCTGGGCAAATGACTCAGTTTCTCTGAAGCCCAGCCACCTCGTCTGTGAAATGGAGACAGTCTTCACCAGCGGACTGGTGAGAACGAATGAGACTACACAGGACATTCCCAGGACAGAGCAGACCCCGTAAGTGAGAGCTAGTTTCACCCTGTTTTATACTAAAGAAATGTTAAATACATAAAGCTAGAAATTCTCTGAATTAATTTAACACTTAGAAAAGTGGAATGTGGGATATTTCATTTACTTTTCTATTTTTTTGATGCCCATTCTAGTATTAAGAACATAAAGCTTTAAATAGGCAGAGTGTTAGCCTTAATAGCAAAGGACTTTTATAAATTCACCCAGACTGAAAACTTCTGGAAGTCCTTTGCTATAGCATGATGTATACAAACTATTCTTGCAAGCTCTTTTTTATTACTGTGTATATTTATCGTTTTGCAATATGTATGTATTGTGGATTGGCTAAATTAAGCTAATTAACATGTGCATTTTACCTCTCATACTTACCATTTATTTGTGATGACAACACTTGAAATCTACTCTCTTAGCAATTTTAAGTACACGTTACATCGTTATCAATGTAACGATATATTACATTGTTACTAACTATAGTCACCATGCTGTGCAGTACATCTCTTGAACTTATTCCCTAACTAAAACTCTGTGTCCTTTGACCAACATCTCCCCCAACGTTGCCACCACCGCCCCAGCCCCTGGTAACCACCATGCTATTCTCTGCTTCCACGTATGTGAGGTTATGCAGTGTTTGTCTTTCGGTGCCCGCCGGATTTCACTTGGCATAATGTCCTCCAGCCTCATCCGCGTTGTTGCAAATGACAGGATTCCTTTCTTTCTAAGACTGAATAGTATTCCATCGGGTACATGGACCACGTTTTCTTTATCCGTTCATCCATCAGTGGACATAAGTTGATTCCGTGTCTTGGCTATTGTGAATAACACTGCAATGTACACGGGTGTGCAGATATCTCTCCAACATATTGATTTTGTTTTCTTTGGATATATACCTAGTATCAGGATTGCTGGACCACAGGGTAGTTCTATTTTTAATTTTTTAAGGATATATTTGCAAACACTTGTTCACCCTTTAAAACCCTACTTAGTCATCCTCTTCTCTCTGAAATCTTCTCCAAGACTCTCAAAGTTAAATCCTCCCCTTCCGTGCCCTGCCACGTATCAGAAGGCACCAGGTTTTATCTGTGCACTGCGTGATGGATGCTCTTGCTTATTTCCATACCCCTTGCTCCTAATAGGGTGTCTGGTAAAAGTTGAGTCTTCAAACAGCATTTGTTGAAATGAACAGAGCCTGAAGAGTGGTCTGTGACTCTTTTCCAAGTGGGTTTACTCACAGCCACCCACATAACTGGTGTTATTTCAGAAATCAATGTCTATACTGAAGATTTGTCACTCCCAGCAGTCTGCTGAGAAAAAAAAGAACATGATAGTTTCGCAAACTTGGTTTCTTTCTTTCTTTCTTTCTTTTTTTCTTTGTTTCTTTGTTTTTGAGACAGAGTCTCACTGTGTTGCCCAGCCTAGAGTGCAGGGGTGTCATCATAGCTCACTGCAACCTCAAACTCCTGGGCTCAAGCGATCCTCCTGCCTCAGCCTCCCAAGTAGCTGGGACTATGGGCACGTGCCATGATGCCTGGCTAATTATTTCTATTTTTAGTAGATACGGGGTCTCACTGTCACTCAGGTTGGTCTCAAACTCCTGAGCTCAAGCGATCCTCCCACCTCAGCCTCCCCAAGTGCTGGGGTTACAGGTGCGAGCCGAGCCACTGTGCCCAGCCTAAACTTGGTTTCTTAATCGGCCGCCTGACCCTATCTGCTTCCTTAGTATGTTCAAGCCTAAAGCATAGTGTCAACAAGAAACAGAAAGGGATTCCTTAAAACACTCGCAGCCAGCATCACATTAGCTGGCAAGTTTTCTCTTGTGTGCCATTTAGGGTGTATGAGAGAGTCCAGAAAACACACTACATGGTAACAGGCGATAGTATATCTTAGGTAAGGATAGCTATAAAAATCTGTTCTTACACACTTGAAAGACCGATTGGTATACGTGTCAAAAACCTTTTTTATAGACATGCCCGAGAGGGAGAAACAAATACAACATGTTACCTTGAAGTCCACATGGCAATTGGCCCATAACTTAAAGCATTAAAATTGATAGTATTTTTAAACATACCTGCATTACACCTGCAGTTTATCTGCAATGTGTATCAATGTTGTTAATGTGCTATTTCCCAGTGTTTGCATGTTCTACTTAGCAATTTATTAACCTAATCATTTGCTTGGCAAATATTGATTCTAAACAGAAAAGCAAACTTCCATTTGTCCAAGTTGTTATGGTCTTACTTAGCTATATCTAATACACACCATCACATAAATGTCAGTAGTTATTATTTGGCAATATGTATCAAATGTTTCAAAAATGAATATGCCCAGGAACATACATTTAGAGGAACTTGAATCTATGCTCCTGGCTAAAAAGGTTTATAAAAAATTTAAAAAGTAAAGCTGCATATACCCATTCATTCTTCAATGTCACTTCTGCAAAATACAAAATAAAATGGGCTCCAATGTTTTGTGCAGAAGTTTGTTCCTCACAACATTGTGTGTAATTGAAAGGGAAAACAGAAATGGAAATTGTTTATAATTGAAAGGGAAAACAGAAATAAGATGTGACCATTTATAACCATGCTGTAGAAGATCATTCAATGATGAAGGAATTTTTCTTAACATTTTGTAAAATGTTACTAAACTATAAGTACAGTATGATTGCAATTTTTTTTTTTTTTGAAACAGAGTCTTGCTCTATCACCCAGGCTGTAGTGCGGTGGTGTGATCATAACTCACTGCAGCCTCGAACTCCTGGGCTCTAGTGATCCTCCTGCCTCACCTCCCAGGTAGCTGGCTGGGACTGCAGGCGCGTCACCACACCTGGCTACCTTTTTTGTTTTTTAGAGATGGGGTCTCGCTATGTTGCCCAGGCTGGTTTCAAACTCCTGGCCTCAAGCAATCCTCCTGCTTCAGCCTCCCAAAATGCTAGATTATAGACATGAGCCACTGCACCCAGCTGATTGCAATTTTAAAACACACACAAACAAAAGAGAAAGAGTCAAGTACAGCAATATCTCTGCATTTGAAGCATTTAACACAGTGATTATCACATAATAAATAGCATAAAAAATTTTTAAAAAGAAGTTGCAAGTTTATATTGCAAGAGTATATCTTTTTTGCAAACTTTATTTTAAATAAAAATATAAATAAAACCAAATGCACACAAGCCTTGGTCATCACTAGGTGGCAAAATTGCAGACGTCGTATTTTCTTCTTTGTATTTTTACATAGTTTCCAAAGCACTTTTGTAAATTTTAAAAATAATTATGTGCTATATATTTTTAAATACAGTTTAACCAACAGAAGAAAGACTGTCCACAAAACTTATGGTGCAGAAAAAGAAAGAAAAAATAAAAAATGAGAAAAAGTTAAAAAATAATAAAAACTTATGGTGCATCCACAGGACAAAATATTACACAGGCATCTGGTGACAGTTTTGGGCAGCTCAGCATAACTGGCACAGAAAACGCCCCATAATACCTTGTTAAGTGAAAACCTCACGGTGCACAGGGAAACCTCTTCTCACTAATACCAGTTCTAAATGTTGCTGCAGGGCACAGAGGTTTCCTAGGAAGCAGCATTGAAAAGCTCCCCCAGGGATTAGTTAATTTCCTAAGAGAATGTATCATTGTTTGGCTTCACTATTTACTAATAATTAAGAGCTCATACTCTGTGAAGTTACAGTAACTAATTTGTAGATTTGTGTCAGGTGGAGTTATAAATCATTTTCACCTAGAAGAAAAAAATTGTCTCCAAGCTTAGGGTTCACCGCCCTGTTGAATGTCAATCAGTTTTGCAGCTAACCTGGTGATCTCATTCTGATATTCTTTATCAAATTGCCTATTTAAACGACAAGTGCCCAAATGTGCTTTAAACCAGCGTTAGCCTCTTGGCAATTTCCTCATTAATTAAGGGGTTGAATAAAATCTTTCATAAGTGTTCATTCTATATTTGCAAAAGAACGCTATTTTTAGATTTGGAAATACTTAGAAATATGAACTATACACTGAAAAAAATTCAGGCTGATACTTTGAATACAGTAAGAACAGCTTTAATGCACATCTATTCTCGATCGGCACAGTTATAACATTTTCGAAAATTACTCAGTAGAAAAACGAACCAAAGAGATTATTGTATCCCTTCCATTTCTGAACCAGGTAAACAAGAGATGCCGTTTCCTGCATTACTGGACACGACAGGTGCTTCCGGTTTCCCAAATTTCTAGTGTTTGACTTTGAAGAGAAGGAGTCAGTTACCTTGCAGAAGCCTGCCTCCCCGGTACAGATGAAGGGCCAAGGCGGCCTCGCACTTCTCGGCCGTGATGAGGTTTGCGATTTCGGATGGGCTTTCAAAGTCAAAGGCATCTTTCAGAATGCACACGTGTCCCGCCTCCTCCAGGTGGACCCTTTATCAAAAGGACAGAGAAAGGACAAGATGGGGGGGGGGACATTAATAAGCCACAAGTTGCTGCTCTGATTAAGCTTTTAAATCAATGCCACTAATAATACTTACTTACCTCATTGTCCTTTGTAGGCAATCTGCCTTAAGGACAAGGACAAGAACCATTCGTCCACCAGCCTCAGACACCTGGGACGAGGCCAGTGGGAGGAAGGCTAAGCCAGGAGGGTTTGGCAGCTTTGAGATGCGGGGCACACACTCCCGTCCTCAGTGGCACTTGCTATACCAGATATCCCCTTCTCTATTTCCTTAATTCCACTTTTTTTTCTCCTGGTCCCTTAATTGAGAATGGTCCCTAAAGTTTATTTTCAAGCCTCTGCTATTCAGTTCTTTAAAAAGACTTCAAAAGTCACCTATTATCACAGCTTCAAAAAATACATCATGGCCTTTCCATTCTACCTGCAAAATATATGTGTGTGTGTGTGTGTGTGTGTGTGCATGTGCATTGCAGGTAGAATACACACACACACACACACACACACACACACACACACACACAATCTTTCAAACATTTCTCTTTCTCCTCACCTTAGTTCAGTTGCTGGTAACAAATCTAAAACACACATCTGATAAACAAAAAAGAATGTTCTGATTGGTGACGAGAGCATGCACAAAATCAAAAGACAAATGAGAAACTGCAGTGGGAAGGGAAGTATTTACAAAAGGAAAAAACCTAGTTTGCTTAATGTATAAAGATCTCTCATAAATCAATGAGAAAAGACTAAAAACACCATTAAAAAATTGGGGATGGGCATAAAACTGCAGTCCATGGAAAAAGAAACACAACCGGGTTTTGAATAAATGAAATGGTGCTCAACTGAAGTCGTCCTTTTTTTCCTAGAATATCTGTAAAGATTATAAAGTCTGCCTGAGGCTTGACGAAATAAACACCCCCATACATTATTTGTGCCAGAGTAAATTGGTACAACCTCTTCGGCAGGCGACGCAGCAACTGCTAGTAAATTTAGAATGCACAAACCCTGTGACCAAGTAACTCCACTTCTAGGGATTTATTCCAAAGATGTACTTGGCTGTGTGTTCAAATGCACTCACCCAAGTGTAGGCACCGCAGCTGCGTTTGAAGTAGCAAAATAAATAAAAACCACCTCAAAGTGCAAGTAGGGCACCAGTTATTAATATGTTGTGGTAGATACATCCAATCATGTTCTCTGCCATTAAAAGAATGAGATCACCATGAAGTAATTTAAAATGACCAAGATACATTGTTAGTGAAAACGGGAGGAAGTGAAGGCTACTTCGTGTATCTACACTGCGTGTGCACAGAGTATCTAGAAGGATACATAAGAAATAAATAACAATGATTACGTCTGAAGAGGAAAACCAGAGACTAAGGTGGGAGGGAGACTGTCTTCTTATCACATGCCCTTTTGTGCTGTTGGATGTTTTTTTACTGTGTGCATATATTATCTTTCATGATTGTTTGAGGCGTGTGTGTATGTGTGTGTGCATGTGTGTGCCTGAGCGCATGTGTGTATAAACAAATGGCAGCAGGTCTCTCCCCTGATCAAAACTCTCGAACAGCTCAGCGTAGCCAATATGACTATAAATTGCATGAGAATGGAGCCCGTATCTGTCCTGCTTAAGGATAAACTAATGGCTGAATGCGTCTCTGGGATGAGGTGCAAACACCTCAGCCCAGCACCCAGCAAGCTCCGGAGTGCATCCCACGCCTACCGCCCTTCCACCAGGACAGCCGATGCATCATGCTGCCTTTGTGAGCCCGTGCCTGTGACTCGACACTTCCTAATGCCAGCTCCTTCCAGAGAACTCTTCTGAAGCCCCCATTCCTACTGCAAAATTTCCGTTATGCTTTGAACCTTTCTCTACTGTAACCCTCTGTCTGCACTGTACTTATGTTAATATGAATGATGGACTCACATCTTACTTAGGGCGTTGGTTACAAACTCAGCACATAGGTGGAAATCAAATACACTTACAATTACCCTTGAAAATCTCTTAAACTATCTAGACAGTACTACAGTACAAAGTTCAAGTCCAACAACCATTTTTTTTACTCCTGCAATGAAATAGTTATTAGTATTTCTCCAGTGGGACACCAGATGGATTAGCTGGCTTGCATTTCAGGGCAATGTTGTATTAATACAAAATCATAAGAGTAAGAATAGAAGAAGCAAGCAGGGGAGGAAGACAGGAAGGACGATGTCCAGAATCTTCAAGCACTGCGATCATAAAATAATCAAGTTGCTGATACTGTAGGAGCCACGTGGGTAAAAAGACACTTTGAAGAAACACCATATTCAAATCCTCAAGCTCACATCCCCCTGGGGCATAGGTGAGATCCATCACCAGACTAATATGTGGATGATCATATTTCTCTCTTTTTTTGTTTCCTTTTTACAATGTAATTAAACATACAATGTTGCAACATCACTATGCAAATGAAGAAAAGCTAAGGTGTGGGACCTATGCAGATTTAACCTGTTGAAGCCCCTGGTATATCCTGACCTGACCATTTTCACTGTTAATCCTGATCCAGGCATTGTTGGTCGATAACACCACTTCTCTCCCCCATCCTTGGGAAACCTGATAGCAACTAACCAGCAGAAGTAGGAAGGAAGCTTGTAGGCAGTCCAGCTATTGGCTAACTTCAGCCTAGAAAATATCTCATACAAAAATAAGAATTCAACATGCTCTGAGCATAGGTGAATAACTGCTATTCCATCTCTTCTTAAAGCTCTAAGAAATGAGAAGCCAAAAAAAAAAAAGTGTTGATAAATGGAAAAGAAAGGTTTGAATTCTACAAAAATATTCTGGAATTAGATAGTAGTGACGGCGGCATGACTTTATGAATACACTAAAAGCCACTGACCTGTATGCTTTCAAAGCGTGAATTTTATAGGATGTGAATTATATCTCAATTTTAAAAAACTGCATGGCAAAGAAAAAGTTATCTCCCAAAGACGCCTTCCCAGATCCTTGCTGGAAGGTGAGCACAGACCACAGTGGGCTTCCTGGCCACCTGGCCCAGTGAGGGGCTGGAAAGTCACTAAATTCCATCTAAGACACACCTGCGCCCAGAGACTCCTAATTGTAAACTGTCTGGGAAACTTCAGAGACTCATGTACCCTCTCTTGGTCATTCTAACTTGTGATCTTGGTTATTGTCACTTGTGATCTTTAGAACTGGAACACTTTTTACCCGAAAGGGACACGAAAGAGTTGGTGGAGCCTTAATGATGAGGAAACAGACCCACACAGGAGCACTGCATTGGGAAATTTTATGAAGCAAGTCAGTGTGTCAAGGGGAAAAATATGTGTCTGAAATGTTTTATGCTAATGAACAAATCCTCTAATATGGGTTTCTAATACAGCGTTTGAGAGACGTCTCTAGAGAGCAAGTGCCAGATTAGGGTATTTAAAATGCTAACTAACAGCTCCTAGGTGATACTTAAAGGTAACTTACACACCCCGCACACTGTTTATACTGAAGACTATTCAAATCGACACACAGATAAAGTAACATTGACTCTCAAGTTATTGATGCCCAGATTTTCCCCTGAAAAACACTGTCTGCTATTCTATCACCTACATCTTCTAAAAACCTACCAGATTGTAGAAGCCCTTGCTTTCTATGAAGACCCTTGTACAGCTGAGATTTCCCCATTTTTTCCCAACATTTTCCCTCTAAGGAAGGAAGTCATAAGTGTTCTCCCCCTCGCTCCCTATGTTCAATCCCCAAGCCCTGTTCCTTTTACTTCTTAAATTTTCCAACCCAGTGGGAGGGGGAGAGAGGGGATGGGTATATTCGCACCTAATGGGTGCAATGCGCACTGTCTGGGGGATGGACACGCTTGAAGCTCTGACTTGGGCGGGGCATAGGCAATATATGTAACCTAAACATTTGTACCCCTGTAATACCCTGAAATAAAAAGAAGAAAATTAAATTTCTAATGTAAGAAAAAAAATGCCAACCCACACACTTACCTCTCCCCTCTACTGCCACACCCATCCACCCTCCACACTGCAGCGAGATGGCACGGTCTTCCCCTATGCAGAAATCCGATAGCCTCTCCTGGTGCAATCCTGTTCTCTGCACAACGCTGAAAGTGCTGCGTGACACGGGCCCTGTCTCTCTCTCCAGACCGTACCTGGAGCAGGGGTCCTGAGCTGTGGCACTAAGCAGGGGGCTTTGCAAGCACCAAAAGTTTTCCCCTGACCTCTGTCCTGGACAGGCCCCCACCTGCGTGTTCCCAGAGGGCCCCGTACTTCCCATGTCCATGTATTCGTCTTGATGTAGCATGACTACTTACACACGGGGCGTTCATTTACAGCCACCAACTTGAGTGTGCAAGTCTGAACCCACCCCTTCTTGACTCAGACGCCCTGTTCCGCTAAGTGGATGGTGTATTCTCGTGCAGAGAATATTGGAGGAGACAGGCCAGTTCCCACTGCTCGCTGCTGACTGCCTCCCAGGGAATCTCTGTCGCCATGGGAACCCCCTCCCCTCCCTCCTAGGACACGAGCATCATTTCCTCAAGGAACCTGAGCTTTCGCAAGACAGAAAGTGTCTTTGAGCGACTTCTGCTTTTTCCTTTCTCAGCAGTCCTTCCTGAGGTAAAGGATGGCAAAAGCCGACATCAGAGCACAAATAGCAAATTTTGTCATGCTTTGTGCGCAGCCAGGAAAACAGAGGACAAAATAGCAGACGGCCCTGCACTCCAGCTCTACTAACTCAGCCCTCCCCGGCGGCCGTGCGCACCTGGTTGCCCTCTGTGTCCCCGAGGCCTGGCACGGCACACAACACCAGAGGTGCAAGGCAAACACGCCAGGCGCAGGAGTAAAGGATGAGCAAATCTGGGGCGGCAGCTGACAGTTATTTTTCTGGTTTACTTCCGAATTGGGTCAAAAGTAACCAGGGGCCTTTGGAGTGGGTGTGCGTAGATGTGGGTGTTTATAACTGGTGTTGGAAGACAAAGGTTAAATAACAGGTACTTATTTGGCAGGAGCTGCTCTCCCCATCATGTTTATGAGTCAGCCAGGTCTGGCCTCTCTCTCTCTGACCTAAATTCCTAGCACTTGCCCCAATTCACTATATTCCACGAGCCCCGCTTCTTCCGCTGCTCTAGCGCACTAAGCTTGCTCCCACTTCACGGTCTGTGTTCTATCACCCCTTCCTGGGACCACCTCCCAGATCCGAGTGGGGGCCTCCTTTTGGTCTCAGGGTCAAGGCCATCTCCTTTCCCCGACCCCAGTATCTAAAGCTGCCTCAGCCTCACCCACCCCCAGCCTCCTGCTCACTGAATCTAGTTATGTTTCTGAGCACCAATCGCTCTGTGAAATCATCTCCTTCAGGCCTCTCTCCCGACGCTGGAAGGTGAGTGCAGACCACAGTGGGCTTCCTGGCCACCTGGCCCAGTGAGGGGCTGGAAGGTCACTAAGTTCCATCTAAGACACACCTGCGCCCAGAGACTCCTAATTGTAAACTGGGAAACTTCAGAGACTCACGTACCCTCTCTTGGTCATTCTAACTTGTGATCTTGGTCATTGTCACTTGTGATCTTTAGAACTGGAACACTTTTTACCCGAAAGGGACACGAAAGAGTTGGTGGAGCCTTAATGATGAGGAAACAGACCCACACAGGGGCACTGCGTTGGGAAATTTCATGAAGCAAGTCAGTGTGTCAAGGGGGAAAAATAACTAGGGCTTCTCTTCGGCTTCAGGCACTAATCCCGGCACTGCTGCGCGTCCTGCCTCACCTAACGCCTTTATCCAGCTAATGCAGACCGGGCACCTGGCACCTGGGTCTGCATTAATGAGTCAGCCCCTCCCCATCCTACACTTTCCAGGGACCTAAGACAGAATCCACAAGCAAACCGATACAGCCAGGTAACTGCAGACAAAGATCAGTGCTGAGATAAGCAGACAGGTACACAGAGGAAGGATGGAGAGTGCGAGGGGAGGGGACGCTCCTTCAGCGAGCAGGACCCAGGGGCGCTTTCATGGGTTTGCACCTGCCAAGCCCTGCGCCCGGGAATCCGTCCCCACCCGAGCGCCACTGCCCATCCTCCGCGTCGCTGGGATTCTGCTCGGACCCCCCGGCAGGGAGGCCTTCCCTGAGCATCCTCGCACGGCTCGCCCCGCGGGAGGCCCCGCGCCCTGTCTGCGGCGCTCGAGTGCAGAGCGAAGGCAGACGAGGCCGGTGGCGCTGGGGTCTGCGGGGGACAGCGCCGCGCGCCCGGCGGATCCGACCCACCCTGCACGCGCGGGGACCCGCCCGCCTTCCCCGCGCGCCCCCGCGCTCCTGCACAGCCGTTTGGGCGCGCGGCCCGGGGCTGCCCGGTGCACTGGAGTCCTGCCCGGCGCCCCCAGTCCCCGCGTCCCCGCACCTACCGGACGCGCTCGGCCGTGACCGCGTTCCCGGTGTGCGGCCGCAGCACCGCCAGGAACAGAAGCCGCATGCCGCCTCTCGGGCCATCGACCGCCCGCCGCCGCCGCCCAGGCCCCGGGGAAGGCGCAGACGCCGACGCCGGGGGCGCCGGGGCGGCGGGCGGTGGCGCTGGGTCTGTCCCGCCCGCCGCTCCCCAAGGCCGCGCCCGCGTTCGCAGGTGCCGGCAGCCGGGCCGGGAGGGGTCGACGGGCAGGGAGGGGAGAGGGTGGGGAGGGAAGAGGGTGGAGAAGGGAGAGGGGACCGGGGGGTGCGGGGAGGGGTCTGGGACAGGTATGATACCCGGGAGGAGAGGGGAGAGGGGTGCGCGCGGCGGGGAGAGGGCGCGCGGGGACTGGGGACTCGGGTTGGGGGTGGCGCGGGCCACTCCCACCGGGACCAGGATGGGGGGTGACCGCGTGTAGCTCCCCAGAGACCAGAGAGAGGGTCCACCTTGGAGCCCGTGGTGGCTGCAGGTCTGTGCCCACGGGGACCAGCCGAGACCCGGGGTCCACTCCCACGAGGTGCTGAGAGGGCATCTGAGCCTCCTTGTGCGCGACAATGTGTGCAGGGGCCTTGGTCCCCACGAAGCCTCGGATTCCTCTCTAGTCATATTCCTAGGGACATGGCACGGTCAGTTTCGATTTCTTTCCCAGACCTAGGCAACCCTAAAACTACCCAGAGCAGGGAAGGGTAGGGACTATGTCTGCGGACAGCGAAACCCACGTGAGGACCTCTCCTGTGCAACGAGGAAGAGGTTTGAGCCCAGAACCGGGGCCCATCAGGGGCGGAGGCTGAGAGGCCTGAAGTGAGCTGGGTGGGCTGTGCGCACGGAGCTGGGTCTCTGAAACAAGATGTGCTGAGTGAGAAAAGTAGGGACTGAAGGAGGCTTAAGGCAAAACGCCACCTGTGTGGACTTAAAACACCCCCAAACTAAGCTAAGTGCTCAGGAAGGAAAGGCAAAAGGGTGCACTCAAAACAGTGCATTTCATTTTAAGGGGTTTTCCTGGGAAGTCACGCAGCCCTGTGCCTTCGTCATATTGGCCACATGACCACTCATTGCATCCAAGGAAGCTGAGAAATGCAGTCTATTAGCTGGGCGCATTGCCACTCTGAATAAAATCATGGTTCCTAAAGAGAAACGGGAGAATGGGTTTGAAGTAAGTCGTCTCTGCCGCAGCAATACAAATGAATAGATGAAAGGAGGAAACCATGTGACCGTCTCCATCGGCACGATGAGGACATTCAGTCAAATCCAGCACTCATTCCTGATGACAGAAAAGAAATAAAAAGGGAAAGAAGAAAGAAAGGAGCAAGGGAGGGAGGGAAGGAGAGAGGGAGGGAAGAGAGAGGGAGGGAAAGAAGGAAGGAGGAAGCTAAAAATTCGGTAATGTTACCGAAAGTTCCGGTACTTGTCCCCCAGACTGCATCAGAAGAATGAGGACCAGTGGTTTGAGAAGGAAAAAGGAGTTTATTGATTTGCTGGCAAATGAGGAGGCTGGCAGACTCTCCTCTCAAAGTACCAACGTCCTATGAGCAGTACAGAGCTTTTAAAGGTTCTGATTAATCCCATTGTCCCACCTTTGGCTAAAATAATCTCGTGACCTCCGCTGGGATTAATCCCATCTCCTGCGGCACAAAGAACAAAGGACGCTCCCTCCTCTAAAGCTTACAAGTGGTTGAACCAGATGCAGAACTGCTCTCCAGGGGACTTTTGAAATTTGGGGATGTGGAAGGAAATGTGTTGTCTGAATGATTAAGGAATGCTATCAATATTTCACGACAGGGTCAGGAAGCTTTAACACCTTGCAATATATAGAACAGCCCTGCCCAAAGAAAAATTGTTCTTCCCCAAATGCCAATAGATAGCTGCATTAGTCAGAGTTCGCCAGAGAGGCGGAACCAGTAGATTTACATACAAACGTGGAGATTTAGCACGAAGAATCAGCTCATGTGATCCTGGTGTCTGAGAAGTCCCACTGCCGTCTGCAAGCTGGAGACCCAGGAAACCTGATGGTATAATTCAATCCACATCTGAAGGCCTGAGAACCAAGGGAGATGAAGGTGTCAAACCCAGTGCCTGGCAGAAAAGATGAGATGAGATGTCCCAGCTTAAGCGGTGAGACAGGGAGGAAAAAGGAGGAGGAATTCCACCTGTTCTCTGCAGGCCCTCCAAGACTTGGGGGGTGCCTACTTTGCAGAGTCCTCTGATTCAAATACTAATCTCACCTGGAACCACCCTTACAGACACACCCAGAAATAGTATTTAATCTGGGCACCCCCTGGCCCAGTCACATTGACATGTAAAATTAACTATCGCAATACCCCTTCCTCTCATGGTTGGGAGATATTGGATGTGGCAAATTCTCTTTTGTTTTCCAAAACAAGACCACTTTTCTACTTCTGGCTGTGACCTTCTGTGCTCCAGACTGGTCTTTCCTTAGCCCAAGGCTTCCTGGAGCAGAGGTAACAAATTGCCACAAATTGGGTGGCTTAAAACAACAGAAATTTTTTTCTCTCTCACAGTTCTGGAGGACAGAAGTCTGAGGTCACAGTGTCAGCTGGGCTGCACTCCCTCCAGAGAGATTAGGGTGGAATCTCTGAGTTGCTTCTTACAGCAGCTGGTGGCTGTGGGTGTTCCTTGACTTGTGGCCACATCACTCCAATCTCTGCCTCCGTGGTCGCATGGCTGCCTCCTCTGCCACCTGCCAAATCTCCCTCTGTGAGCTTCTTAGAAAGGCACCTAATCATTGGATCTAGGGCACACTGGATAATCTAGGATGTTTCTAAATCTCAAAACCCCTGTCTTAATCACAGCAAAAAAATCCCTTCCACATAAGGTCACTGCTATGGTTTGAGTGTCGGTGTCCTTTCTGAAATTCATGTTGAAAGTGACTCCACAATGCAATAATATCAAGAGATGAGGCCTTTAGGGGGTGATTGGGCCATGAGCACTCCATCCTCATGGATGGCATTAGTGCCATATGTCACCTGAAGAAAGACAAGGTTCATACATTTAGAAAGGAGGGCTTTATTTCTTATACACAGCCTGCAGGCGGTCACTGGGACAGGCTGGGAATTGTAGCCTGCAGCCAAAAGCGGGAAACAAGCACGTTGAGGAAGGGGTAGAGGAGACAGAAATGTATGCTGAGCACAGCAGCTGAATATACCTATTTAACCAGCCGTAGGAGGAGTCATGAATATTTATGAAAGGAGAAACGTGCGTGGGCACAATTGAGCTTCATGCCCCTTCATGGGGTCCCTGTTCAAAAATGCTGGTGTCAGCATGATCCCAGGGTGGAGTTTTTAGCCCTCTGTTGTTAAAAAGTGAAGCAGAGACACAAAGGTACTCCTTGGGCAGCCTTGGTAGCCTGGCTACCACCGTTTGGTCGGTGGTCTCTTATGAGGAAGGAATGCAGGTCAGTTGTGTTCAAACCACAACAAGAAGGGGTAGTTGAGCTTGGTTGAAACCAGCAGTGGACCGAGTCTCTCTAAAGGGCCAGCTCTGTTCAGCCCTAGGAACAAAGCCTGGTGGCCTTTAGCGAGGGAGAGGGTATAACGAGGCGTGTCTGACCTCCTGTCCTGTCGTGGCCGGGAACTCAGATTTAAGGTTTCTCTGGGGTCCCTTTGGCCAAGAGGGGTCCATTGTTCAGTTCATTGGGGGCTTAGGACTTTTTTCTCACTAATAAGAGGGCTCGAGGGGGTGAGTTTACCCCTTCCATCTCTTCTACATGGGGGGACACAGTGTCCATGGACTCTAGATGAAGTGGCAGCCAGTCACCCTCTTGCAAGCAGAGAGTAGCCCTCACCAGACACCAGATCTGCTGGCAACTTGACCTTGAATTCACCAGCCTCTAGAACTGTGAGAAATAAATCTCCACTGTTTATAAGTTACCCAGTCTTGATATTTTGTTACAGCAGCACAAGTGGACTAAAACCATCATGTTTACAGGTTCTTGGGATTAGGACATGGGCACGTCTTCCTTGGGGCCCCCGTGAAGCCCGCCACGAAGCCTCATTTCAAAAATGGCTGCATTTATGAAGACCCCCAATCACCGCGTCTGGGGCTGTCCTCCACCTTCCCTAACCCCCACAGCTCCGGGTCCCCCTTTCAGCTGTCCTGACCCCATCCTGCATTATAACCACGGAGCCCACGGTCAACCACGTCGGGACCTCCCCACCTAAGTCCCTCATTCCTACAATCTCTTCTTGCCTGGGACAGTGTCGTGTGGAGCAACGGCAATGGCAGTCAATAAATGTTGAATTAAACCAAACCATTCAATGTGCATGGCTGTGTGAGAACTTATTCCAGTGAGGATGCATCCCTGAGTTTTTTTTTTTAGTGGAAGTCAGTGCTACAGGAGGATTTGCTAGGTTTGAAATTCACCCATATTTGAGTTTTCTGGAATACACCTGTTCCACAAGGTAAGAAATTCTGATGTGTTTTTTGGGACCCATTACGTTACCTATCCGTTGCTTCAGTTTACCCATTTGTAAAATGAGAAAAAAAACTATAAATGATATTATAGTTAATTAGTTCATTTTGATGATGTCCTTTATGATTCTCCTAAGTAGGTAATATACAAGGGCACAAAGGCAAACGTGTTATTATGGAATAATGTAGAAATAATTACGGAGGAGGACAGTGATAGGACAGAGAAAGTTGCAGGCGTCTCTTATGAGATTTCTCCAGATGCTTCTAACATAAGGGTCTTAAAATAAATGTAAAGCAAGCTCTGTTTTTCCTTTTGATCATAGTGTTTGTTCAGACTATCTTTCCAGTTCCTAGCACCAGGGAAAATGAAACTTTATTACTCACCCTGTATAAAAAGGATAGCATTTTCAAGGGAAAGCACTGTGGGCACACGGACTTCAGAGAGGATTCTGTGATAAAAATCAGCATGGTATCTTTTTTTTTCTGTCTTTATGATATTAATAAGAGAGGCAATCTACTTCTCTGTTTCCATCAGAGATTGTAGACTCTATGTCATTATTTCTCCCCATAGTCCTGCAACCCACGAATGCTATGTGTGCGTGTGTGCATGTCTGTGTGAGAGAGAGACAGAGAGAGAGAGACAGAGGCAGAGACAGAGACAGACAGAGACAGAGACAGAGAGAGCAGGGGAGGAGAGGAAATGAGAGAGAACGAGAGATAGAAAGAGAGAGAAAGGAGGGGGAAACAGAGATCCATCCTCATTTAAAAAAAAGAGAGAGAGAGATGCATATGAAACTGTGGTTTGTGTGTCCTGGTTATGTTTGCTTTTCTTGACTTTCATGAACAGCACTTGAAAGTGACCAAATGCAAAAAAAAAAAAAAAAATGTTGGTCTGAAAGTACCCAGTTTCTGCTACTGTTGCCTTAATGAACATGGTGAAGTCAACCAACCAAAAATAAGCTATCCTTCCCTTTGAGCTTTTGGCAAGAAATCAGGGCTTTGACTCCCACTGCTGTTCTGATGACTGAGCAGACCTGATTCTTGACTTTTCAGCACAGAGATGCTCGTCACTGTCAAAGGCGACAGCGAGCACGGCAGCGTTTGTCGCAGCTGCAGGGATTTGTATCGCTGCTAAGGCAAGAGGCGCTTCTGCAACGGAGGCTCAAGGCCCCACTATGGGCATATCAGAGACTCACTAAAGGGACAACAAGACTCTACTTGAACCACTTGTGGTAACGACCTGTTGTTTATAGAGGCCCATCTTTATTCTTTTGACATTTTAATTTATTTTTATTAAATAAGCAAGATACATGTTTAACAAATTCAGATTAGCAAAACAAGACCTGTGCAAAAAAAAATCACACACAATCCCACTACCCTGAGATAACCAATATCAATGTTTTGGTCTCAAGTTCTTCCAGACTTTATATATAAATATAACCATCATAATGGTCCTGTTTACTGGAATGCACCATGACCCTAACATTGTTGTAAGCACGGTATCATGTTTATCCATTAATCCTCCCAAATCCTAAACCATAGGAACTGTGTGCTCACCATTTCCAGGCGGAGAACCAGTGACGCAGCGAGGCCTGACGCCTCCCCATGGTAACACGGGCAGTGGACGCTCTCCACCACGCTTTTGTGCCTCGGTTTATATGGACACAGTCTTTTTGTTGTTGATGATCTTTGCTCTGTTTTGCTTTGTGTTTGCCATTTTTGCTACAAAAAATAGGAACACGCTATACCTTTTTTCTGTAATATGCTTGTTTTTACTTTATAATTAATTGTGGCAGACAAAATTCTAGCAGGGCTCCCAGAGCGTCCACTCCTGGTGGGCACACGCATACCTCCCCCTGGTTCCACTGAACACCCACCTGGAGATTCCTGTGAGTGAGCAATTGCAGACGTGAGTTGAATCCCAAAATTGGTTGACATTAAAGTAGGATGATGATACAAAATGAGTCTCCCCTAATAATTGCCCCTTTATTTATTTATTTGAGACAGAATCTCAAATAAACGGGGAGGGCGGTGAACCACAATGCAGATTCAGGCTAATGACATAGTAATTACCCTTAGGTAACTCTAGGTCACTTTCCAAATCCTATCATGCCTGGGCTGGGAATTCCCAGACTGGCAAAGCATCCCTTCCTTCCCCAGGTGTAGCAGATGCTGGGATAGGATTAAGGGTGGAGCAGCACAAAAATCCAGTACCCGCCCCATCCTTCTTCCCAGGTGGAACAATTGCTCCAGACAGCACCAAAGCGGGGCACCCTTGTCCCTAGAACAGCTGGAGATTCTATCTACCTAACAGCATTATTTAAATAACTACATAGCATTCCAGTATATGCCCATGCACTGGGATTTATTTTATCAGTGTCTTACTGTACCTCTTTGCTGTTTCCAACCTTTTTGCTATTTTAAGCACCATTGTAATGAACATTGTATAGCTAAGTCTCTGCACGCATTCTTAAATTCCAGAAGTGGAATTGCACAAAGTGTAGGCTAATATGGTTTTTATACACAGGACTAATCACCCTCCCGAAAAGTTGAACCAATTTACCTTTCCATTGCCAACACTGGGTATTTTTCAGGTCAAGCGACAAACCATGACCCCTATTTTTGTATTTGTAAATTATTGGTGTGTGTTGACTTTTTGTTTTCATGAAAGGCATTTGTATTGATGTCTTTTCTATATATGTGTATACATGCCTATGTATTGCTTATATTGGTCGGGACATTTTCGATTGCAAGTGACAGAAAGTCACATTCACTTCAGTAAAAAGAGCGCTTATGGGCTCACAACTGAAATGTCAGGAAGAAAGCTACTTTTAGGTATGATCAGAACCAACACCTACAAAGTTTCTTTTTGAAACAAGGTCTTTCTCTCATCTCTACCTCCTTTTGGGTTGTGTAATTCTCTGGTTTCATGACATGGCCCCTGGCAACTCCAGGCTTCTATCTTTAAAATTCCAAGGTCAGCAGAAAGGAGAATTGCTTCTTCCTGCTCATTCCAGAATAAGTCCTGAGATTGGCTTTGACCAAGGTGGATCCCATACTCATCTCTGAACCAATTACTTTAGCTCCATAGATGGGATACTGCTGATTGGATGGGCTTAGGTCAAATGCCCAGTCCTGGACTATGGAGCCTGGCCAGCCCTCCCTAAACCACAGTGGGCAGTGATTAACTAAGGAAAATCCAGGCACAGTTACCAGATGGGGAAATGATGCTGAACAGGCTCCTCTAAAGAGCCTGGCCATTCACTATGTGAGTTTCATTTATTGGATGTTTATCTTTTCATAAGAGTCCCAAAAACTCTTTATAAAATAAGAACATTAGTTTTGTCTTATGTATTCCAATTTTTTTTTCAGTTTGTTTGCTGTCAACTGCAGTAATTATTTTTATATACATAGTTTTGGGTCTTTATGCATTCAAATTAATTAACTTTTCCCTTTATGGCTTCTGCCTTTAGTGTTAGGCTTAAGAAGGCATTCCTTTCTCTAAGATTTTACATTTGTCAAAATTTTCTCTTAATGGTTTTATATTTGGGGTTTCTTTATTTTAGTATTTAATTCACCTGGAATTAATGTTGGTACAAAATGTGAAGCCTGTCTTTCCCACTATATTTAATCACTTATTCCAACAGAATTTATTGAACAATCCATCTTCACCCCCTGAATTGCAAATCCCTTTATTATCATACACTGAGGTTTTTTGGGCTTTTATTATTATTTTTAATTAACGTATAATTGTACATAATTATGGGGTGCAAGGTGGTATTTTGATCGTGTATAAAATGTATGGTGATTAAATCAAGGTAATTAGCATATCCTTCTACTCTCTGCTTCTATGAGATCAACTTTTTTAGCTTCCGTATATGAGTGAGAACATGTGGTATTTATCTCTCTGTGCCTGGCTTGTTTCACTTCGTACTTTGAGGTATTTTATATTTGTGCTTCAGTTCTTGTTCTTTCTATTCATCTCCATTGATCTTTCCTGTAAGGCCTAACCTAAAAAAAAATACACTTATAACTACCAATTATCTATTTTATGATTACAATATAGGTTAAGATTACTCATGAAAAATTATAAAAGTGGCAGTTAAAATAGGATGTTGGGTGTGTTTGCACGTTTGTTAATACCTTGCATTTCTTGCAACAGAAGGAAGCAGAAGTTCATTTTCTTTCACTCCCTCCCTCTCTGTCTTCTAGTGCTCCCTCCACCCCCCCTCCACTGGTGAATGCCCAACTTTTGCAGATGTCTTGTGGGTTTTCAACACACAAGAGTAAAGGTACCCAAGAAGTAGAGGTCGCTACTTATAAGGGGCAAATAAAATGGGTGCTTGAAAAAAGCCAAATCAAAACCCACCTTCCTGACCATATACTCTCAGATCCTCTGTAAAAATAAATGCAAGTCATTCTGAGAGCTGAATTCATTCTGTAGCTTTGGTTTGGGCTTAACGTGGTTCCATTCCATTGACTTAACGTGGTTCCATTCCATTGGCTGGCTGTGTTTTTCCTTACTTCACTTCTTATCTTTTCCATTTCTATCTAGATCATTTGTAGCCAGGAAGAACCCTTGCAACAGCGACTCCCTGAAATAAATAGAATTTATGACGACTCTCTGTACCCAAGGACAGAAAAAAGATCTATCACGTGGCCTGCGGCTATAACAGGGATAACCACTATCACAGTCCCTCCCCAGGGAACTGGGAAATCTGGGAAAGCACCAGCATTGGCCGCGAGTGCTGAGGCTGAGCTGTCATGACGATGCGGTCGGTGTTTACCAGTTATTTGTTGACTGAATGAGTGAGTAATGTGTGGATGATGGCACAGAAAGGCCGTGGTGGTCGCTTCTAAACCAAAGTTTTGAGGAAGTTTGGGGAAGCAGACACCGTAAGGAGATGCAACTGTCTGGCAGCAAGCTGTGAACAACTTAACGGAGATGTGAAACAAGAGGCAGAATGGTCATAAAAAAAAAAAAAGTCAGAGAAATTAGGCAACCCCTGAAATTGCCTGTCTCTGATGGTGTCTGAATTCATCGCCTCAAATAGCATCTCCTTCCACTCTCTCTGGGTGAGGCTCAGGGGACAGGGTGGTGCCGCCAAAGGCAGAGTGAACACTGCATTTCCAGTTCTAGTTCACGCCACAGGAGTCCTTGCAATGAGGTCTTCTTTTCCAACAGGCCGTTGAGGTGAAGAGCCCGCCCGCAAAAATATATTTTGTAAGACAATGCCACCTATCCTGTAGACACCTGCTGTGTGAGCTAGGTCATTTATTTATCTATTTTAGTTGCAAAGGAGAGACTCCTCTGCTCAGGAGCAGGGGTATATTGCAAGCATCCCCAACAAAGTGGTAAGAGTCAGCTTACATCAATTGTCTACACAATCACTGGGGTTTATTACCGGGGCTGCAAACTCAGTGATTACAGGAATCAGGCAGAAAACTCTCGTGACAGACATTTTTTTTTTTTCTATGTTTTGTACAGACGGGGGTCTTGTTTTTGCTCAGGCTGGTCTCAAACACGTGGCCTCCAGCAATCCTCCCACCTCGGCCTCCCTAAGCACAAGGATTACAGGTGTGCGCCGCCATGCCTGGCCCATTTTAGCCACTTTAGGTTGAAATAGCCATAAGTGGTTGGTGGCTACTGTTAGGAGGATTGTTTGAGGCCGGAGTCTGAGGATGCAGTGAGCTATGATGACACCACTGCACTCCAGCCTGCGTGACGGAGTGAGACCCTGTCTCAAAAAATAAATAAAATACATAAATAAATAAAAAGGGGAGCCGAACTAGAGTGGGAGGTTTAGCGAAGAGACATTTGAGCTGACAACCAGAAAATGATTAGTATCAACGACAGACGACTGAGAAGGCCCAATTCTGGCATTCGGTTACTGCCTCATTATTAAATACATATTGCCTGCTGCGTGCCAGCACCTCGGCACGACCCTCCCTGCGCCCCATCCCTCCAAGGCGCGCCAGCCAGGTCAGCGGGGCACCGCCGCGCCCGGCTTCCGGGGCGGGACCGGAAGCGCCCCGTCCGGGGAGCTGAGCGGCGGCGCGCCCGCCCAGTGGGGAGCGCCCGAGGCGGGGCGGTCTCGCGAGAAGGGCGGCGGCGGGGGCTTCTGGGAGAGCGGAGCGGGCGAGCGGGCGGCGCGCATGGAGGGCGCGGGCGAGCGGGTGCCGCTGCTGGGCGCGCGGCGGGCGGCGGCGGCGGCGGCGGCCGCGTCGGCGTTCGCGGGCCGGCGCGCGGCGTGCGGGGCCGTGCTGCTGACGGAGCTGCTGGAGCGTGCGGCGTTCTACGGCGTCACGTCCAACCTGGTGCTGTTCCTGAACGGCCCGCCGTTCGGCTGGGAGGGCGCGCAGGCCAGCCAGGCGCTGCTGCTCTTCATGGGCCTCACCTACCTGGGCTCGCCCTTCGGCGGCTGGCTGGCGGACGCGCGGCTCGGCCGGGCGCGCGCCATCCTGCTCAGCCTGGCGCTCTACCTGCTGGGCATGCTGGCCTTCCCGCTGCTGGCCGCGCCCGCCTCGCGCGCCGCGCTCTGCGGGGCCCTGCGCCCGGCGCGCCTGCTCAACTGCTCGGCGCCCTACCCGAACGGCAGCGCCGCCTGCCCGGACGCCGCCGCCCGCCGCTGCGCGCCCGCCACCTTCGCGGGGCTGGTGCTCGTGGGCCTGGGCGTGGCCACCGTCAAGGCCAACATCACGCCTTTCGGCGCCGACCAGGTGAGCCGCGCGCACCTGCCCTTGCCCCCTCCCCGGCTCGGGACGGGAGCGGGAGGGAGCCCCCTGGCCCGGGGAGCCTCTTCCTAGTGCGGGGAGCAAGCCCGCGAGCAGTGTGACAGGTGCAGGGAAGCGATGGCGAGCGACCGCCTGTCTATGGAGGTGCCCTAGGAGTGGAGGCGTGAAGGATAGAGGAGGTAGCAGGTGTTGGACGAGCTTTCGGGATGGGGGATCTGCACCAGGAAGCTAAGGGATGAGAGGGCCCCTATGGCTGCAGGTTTTATAAAAAAGCGGGAAAGCACTCCGTTCTGTCTTTGTTGTGTTGAAGGAGTTTTGGGATGGGGTTGGTAGGAAAGGTCTGGTGAAAATGAGTTTGAATTAAGTTAGCTTCAAGCTGCTCCTCTGTCACTGTAAACCGCCAAGATCTTAGGGAGGGGACTGGAAATGATCACCAAGTGTTACATGCAGATTAGGCAGCCTTAAGAGCAATGGCAAACTGGAATCATTGCGGAAAATGTTAGAAGAGTGAGAGGAGAGGTGGTCGGATGAGGCTGGGCCACGCCAGGTGTGTAAAAGAGTCAGAGGTCTGTTTCGAAAGCAGCAGGAAGCCTTCGTGGTGTTTGAGAGAGGAGCGGCGGGATCCTGTTTCCTGCAGAGCAGGCATCTGACAACCGTGGCGGGAATTCCAAGTCAGGTCTGCTTGTTTTTTGAGGATCCACAAGCTAAGAGTGTTTCTTTCCTTTTGAAATGGTTGGAAACAAATAGAATGTTTTGTGATGAGTGAAAACTTTATGAAATTAACATTTTCGTCCCCGTAAATCTTTATTGGAACACAGTCCCACCCATTCCTGCTACGTAGCTGCTCTCACCAGCAGCAGGATTTAGTTGTGACAGAGACCAAATGTCTCATAAAACTCAAAATGTTAACACCAGCCCCTTCACGGAAGAACGTGTGGATGTCTGTTGTCGAGGACGGGATGTATGGCAAGCAACTCCAGGCGGGAGTCTTACCACTGGCCCGTGGGAGAGGCTTGGGGGGCAGTGGGCGTGGGGGAGTGGAGGGAGGTAGGTAAGTTACGGAAGGAGAGTGGGTGGGTCGTGCTGGTGGATCGTCTCAGCCCGCTTGTGTTGCTATAAAGGAACACCTGAGGCTGGTAATTTATGAAGAATAGAGGTCTTTTGGGCTCACAGTTCTGTAGGCTGTATGAGAATCATGGTGCCAGCCTAGGCTCCTGGCGAGGGCCTCGGGCTGCTTCCACTCCTGGCGGAAGGCCAAAGGGAGCCGGCTGTGCAGAGGTCACGAGGCGAGAGAGGAAGTGAGAGAGAGAGAGAGAGAGAGAGAGAGAGTGAGTGAGTGTGGGAAGGTGCCAGACTCCTAACAACCATGTCCTGTGGGAACTAATGCAGGAGAGCTCATTCATTACCTTGAGGAGGGCACCACGCCGTTCCCGAGGGATCCTCCCCATGGCCCGTGCACCTCACCTTAGGCCCCGTCTCCAACGGTGGGGATCAGTTTTGAAGATGAGATTTGGAGGGGGTCACACAAACCAAGCTGCGGCGTGGATTATATGTGAGCCATAGGGAAGGTTATTCCTAGGCTTTCGCACTGAATAACTGAGTGCCTGTCTCTACCCAACATTTACCCAGTGCTTACTAAGCACCAGGTGCTGTGCTAAGTATAGTACTTTATTAGGCCACATGACACTTCTGCTGTTACCGTGTCCATTTTACAGATGAGGGAACTGAGGCTTGAGAGGTTAAATTATTTGCTAAAAGTTACACAGCTAGGCAACATTTCCACAAGAAAAGTGGTCTGATCTCTTCAAATGTAACACTGTCGTGGAAAAGGGGACCGTTCTGGATGGAAGGGTACTGGAGAGACTTGGCAGCCAGGTGCAGTGTGTCTCTCTGTAACTGGATCCCTTTCTTTTTGGATACTTGGGATAATTTTTAGACCACATGGTAGCTAACAACCTATCGCTCTTGCTTTTCTTGGGTGTATAATGTTACTGTGGTCATGTAGGCAAATGTCCTTATTTTTAGGAGATTCGTAATGAAACATGGGGGAGAAGTATGTTGCTTCGACTTATTTGCAAACAGTTCAGCCTGAAGTGCTTTATATATACAGAGAAAAGAGTGCTAGAAGTCCAAGTGTAGGTATAGAAGTGTACATTTCACAATTCCTTCCACTTTTCTATAAATTTGAAATTTTTTTTAAATGAAAAGTTAGGGGAATATCTATCAACTGATGAATGGATAAATGAAATGTATTATATCCATACAATGGATATTATTTAGCCATAAAAATAGGTTAAGTACTGATGAACCCTGAAAACATGCTGCGAGGAGGAAGCCAGACACAGAGGTCTCCCTTGCGTGACTGTGCTGTGTGGAACGTCCAGAAGGGAGGAGTTCCTGGGGACTGGAGGTATTAATAGACCAGTGGTTGCCAGGGGGCGGGGGCGGGGGGGGGGCAGGGGAGTGGCTGTTAGAGGGAACAGGGTTCCCTGGTAGTGGGATGAGAATGTTGTGGACGCAGATAGGCGTGGTGGTTGTACAACGCTGAGTGTACTGGACACCGTTGGGTTGTTCACTTCTACAGGGTGAATTTGATGTGTGAGTTACATCTCAATGAGAGAATGTTAGGAGGAGAAATTAGCACCCTTTGTGCCAGGCTGCCTGCTCTGTGCCAGGTGTTGGATGGTCCTTGAGGGGGTTTCAAAGGCCCTGCTCCCCAGAATGCTGTCTGTTTCACAGGGGCCTGGCTTGGGACCTGAGGTCTGCAGGGGTGAGGCTTGCTCTCCTGCTCCCAGCACGGGTTGGTTTGTCCCACTCTGGCCCTTCTCACTTGGAGGAAATCTGTTTGTGTTTTTAAGGCACTTTTTATGCTTCTCTGTCACACCCCTCTTTACCTTGACATAGGGCCTCCAGGAGACACTCGGCTTGGGGAATGAATGGGGTCGGGCTGTGTGGCTGTGAGGCCACGGCTTTGGCAGGCTTTGAAAGATGCGTGAGCTGAAGTCTAGGATGACATACTTTGATGTAAATTGTGTCAGTCTCAGTTTTTCCCCCAGCGCTGAACCCTTTTCAAAGGTCACAATCATTCTTGATGGGTGGATTATTTGAAATAATGACCTTAAAGAAGAAAAAATTGGTTTACAGATAAAGAGAGCAAGTGATGCATTTTTTCTAGAGGAAAAAGAATGACACTCTTGTGCTTTGTAAGGAAGTTTTCCATGTCAGCCAACTGTTTGACTCACTATGCACAATTCTGTTCTTTTAGCTTTACTTCGAATTGATTTTGGTGGTACCTTTCGGCCAGTCCACGTGAAGTACTTGTTTACCCCTGGTGGGCATGTGGCCACTGTGCACATGCCAATGGCATGTGACTGATGGGAAGCCAAGGCTGTGCTTGTCACCAGGGTGGGGAGCATGTGATGTGCCCGTAATAGCAGCCAGCTTCCCCTTTGTTTCAGAAATGGCTGGTGTGTGGTTACTTAGGGCTTAGTGGTAGTCTTTGGTTTATAAAGTAATTTGGTGGATTATTCTTGGAAGTTGAAATAAATTGACCACCAGGTTTACTCAGGATATGAGGATGAATGGAATTTTAAGGTTAAGATTTTGCTAGAGTCATGGAATGCTGATTTTTTCATGCTTCATGTGAAGAGGATATGTGTCCGAGAATGTGGGAAGACGTGTGCAGTGCCCCTGTGGGTAAGGGAAGGGCCCCGGCTAATAGCAGCTAATATGTAAATTACGTCTCCATTAAGTTTAGTGTTGTGTTTGCTGGCCTCTTCCTTCTGAGGTTGTCAAAACGATTACTTTTTTTGCTTGTTTGATACTGCGTTTCTGCTTATGTTTTCTCTGTAACCATTTCTCTGCTCACATTTTTTTCTTTCTGGTCTGTGTCCAGTATAGCATGAATATCAATGCCCACTGTTTAGCAAAATTTAAACGCATTGTGCCACAGTGAAGAACTGTGTTTCTGTCTCAGATGTGTAAGAAATTCTCAGTCCAAACTGTTTATTCAATAGTGTTGCGTGCATTTGGTCTAGGACCTCTGTTCATTGCCGACGTGGGTAGGAGAACAGTTTAAATGATGGAGAATTTGTGTGTGTGTGTGTGTGTGTGTGTGTGTGTGTTTTTAAAAACTCACATTTTCAGTTTGAGATGGCAGTTACTATGTAATTAATTTCAACCACATTACTTGCCAACACGGTAGCCATGCTTAATCTTGGACTTAAATTTTTTGTTTTTTGAGGAGCACACAATTTTGATTGTATATTTCACACTTCTACTTTAATCTCAAAAAGTAGAGCTTAAATTACCATATCAAGTAATATGACTGCTAAAAAGATGCTTATGCTTATTGCATGTAAGTGCAACAAGTTTGTTTTAGCCCCATTTAAAACTTGTTATTCAGTAGAGGAGATTGCTCTGTGCATCAAAAACCAGATCTGCTACCGGAACAGGCATTTTCCAACCCTTTTGTAACCTGTAACTTAAGGACAAGACAGTAGAAGTTTTCAAGACCACAAGGCTGGGCAGTCATTGTATGAGATCCAGCGTCAGCCTTTAGGTAGTAAGTTTGTTTAAAAATTTTATGAAGTGAAACCCATTAGAAATGTCTCTGGCTAGCACAGGGCTCATTCTTGCGGTGTCTGTTGAGATGTGGAAATGCGGGTGGTAGAGAAGGCTTTGGCATGGTTGCCGCTGAATCAACTGTCACTAGCCTCGTGGACTCCATTGACGTCGTCTCGGGCAGGGCATAAGCCCAGACATTGCATGAGTTCCTTAGTACCTTGTCTGAGTCCAGGAAGTCAGTGATCTTTGAGCCTTTAAGGGATCCCTACCCTTACCCAAATTTCTCCTCTGTTGATAGTCATTCTAATGTAGAAATATTAATAGCCTGTGATTTTTGTCTTTAGTCTATATTTTCTTCTTTACTTTATCAAGATTTCTGATTCTCAGGAGACCAGACACAATAGGTTTGGTGCCCTGGCCTCTTTGGACAACCAGGAACTGCAGCGTCCCTCTGTGGGGCCTACGCATATTTGCTGGGTGTCACACGGCACTGGCGTTTGGCTCAGTGAGGCGTGGAGCTGTGTAACAGCACTTCTGAAACTTGCCTGTGCATGGAAGTTTAAAATGCAGATTCCTGGGCTGCAACCCCAGAGATGATGGTTCAATACATGTGGGTCCTGTGAATCTCTAGTTTTGAGGAGTGTGCCAGGTAATTGCAACCGGGTGGCTCTGATACTTTGAAAAATTTTAAAGCAGGTGGCCCACAAACTCTGAAAGACTCCCTAGGATTTGTTGGGATTTAGCATGTAATTAAGAGAAACCTACCCAGCATCTGTAGTCATTAAAAGTGTAGGATATGTTTTTGCCAGGAGACCCTTGAGTGTATCTGTAAACACCATTTTGATTCTGCTACATTTCTTAAAGGTTGTGATGACAGCAGTAATTTTAATCGCTTCATCATATGATTTTTTCATCCTTGAAGATTATCATAGGTTTTCAAGTGTTTTTCCTCCCTGTTATTTTAGGTTAAAGATCGAGGTCCAGAAGCCACTAGGAGATTTTTTAATTGGTTTTACTGGAGCATTAATTTGGGAGCGATCCTTTCGTTAGGAGGCATTGCCTACATTCAGCAGAACGTGAGCTTTGTCACTGGGTACGTGATCCCCACTGTCTGCGTCGGCCTTGCTTTCGTGGTCTTCCTCGGCGGCCAGAGCGTTTTCATCACCAAACCCCCCGACGGCAGCGCCTTCACCGATATGTTCAAGATACTGACATACTCCTGCTGTTCCCAGAAGCGAAGGGCAGAACGCCAGAGTAGTGGGTAAGTACTGAATTCTCATCACTTGCTCAGTTTGAGATGACTTAAGGATCAATTTAATTAAAATACTAGCTTGTGTTTGTTGTGCGCTTACTGTGTGCGGGGCCCTGGGCTAAGCGCTTTACATGTCTTGTCTCCTTTAACCTTGGATTCACTCGAGGAGGTGGCAGCCGTGCTGTTATTGTTCTGTCTTAAGCACAGGCCAGGGGACTGATTCCGGGGCTCGTGTTGTAGCCCCCACGTCGAACTTCCTCTCACTAAGGTGGAAGCTCCTGGCTGTTCAGTGGCAGATTATAAAGGTAGAAATTCATAGAGGGCACAGACAGGACAGAACACGTTTCTTTTTATTTTGAAAAGCTTTGAAATACATTTGAAAGAAAAAGTGGGTAATTGCTTATGTTGTCAGCACCTGTCTGTACTCTTCAGAAAGTGAGCTGCGTCTGGAGTGGAGGTCAGCAGGCCGGGTCAGTGTGGGCTCTGTTATCCAGTGGCCACTTCGTCACGCTGGGACAGGGAGACGCAGTGGCAGAATGTTGAGATGCGCTCAGGGTGACCACACCATCTTTGATTTCCTGGGACTTACCTCGCTGAAAGTCACACGAGCTGGGGTTTTAAAACAGGAAGTCCTGTGTCCTCGGAACCCCTCCACATCTCTGGCAAACTGCGACTGGTGCTTGGTCCTGTTAGATGTAGGCTATTAAAGAAAAGTCCAGATCTTAGCTCAAGAAGAGATCTCGGAAAGTTTTGTGTTGTTTATTGAGGTATGATTGACGTGAAGTAAAATCTTCCCCTTTCAGCTGTCCAGTCCTGTGAATTATGGCAGACGTATTCAAATCACGTAACCAGCAGTGCGGTCAAGGCATAGAATGTTTCCATCACCCCAGAGAGGTCCCTGGGACCTTGCGTAGTCAGTCCCCTCTTGGAATGGTTTGATCCACTTAGGAGCATCTGGCAGTCGCCGGGCGGGAGGCTGATGGCTCAGCCACCACAGCTGCTGCCTCTCGGGCTGTGCCCCGCCGCATGGTGCGCCTGCCGGGCCGCTCTCCTGCAGGTGCTCACACACCTGCCACGCTGCGACTTACGTATGTACTTGGAGCAGCGACGAGCTGATGTCTAATGTTCCTTCCACGTGGTAGATTCGAAGCTGCACCAAAATAGCTCCTACAGGCCTGCTTTTTCGCTCCAGGCCGAGTGTCCGATTTCTTCAGCTGTCCCTGCGTGGAGTTCTGGCCCATCTGACCACCCCGGGTGGCCTGCTGGAGATGCTGGTGGGTCGTGGTGGCATTTCAGACGTGTAATCAAAACTACAAGCGGTGGGGCCATACTCAAGAATTTGTTAAAATTAAAGTAGCAGCAGGCACCAGTCTTTGCCAGAACCTTATTTTGGTTAGACGAGAGCAGTGATTCGGATCCTAGATGTTTATTCTATAGATTAAATACCCATTAGTAAAATATAGCCTTTTTCAGGAGCAACCCTTAATGTTTCAGTGTGGCTGTATGGGTGGTACCTGATAGATGTTTCTGCAAGAGAAGAGCATTGGCATGTTGATATTTGGGGGGTGTAATGCACAAATAGCGGCGAAGAGGGTTTGGAGTTACTTGTACTTAGGAAACCTACTTCACGTTAGGTTTGTTTTTGGAAGTTGTCTTGGGCAAAAACAAGAAAAAGAAGGACCAGTTTGCAGAAAAGTTGATGAGCTAAGGAGTTCTCAAACTCTGCTTTTCATATGAACTGGCTGTCACTGTGGGCAGGTAGTGACCTCACCAAGCCCACCTTTCCGTGTTGTGTGGTGGAGATGGACCCACAGGGTTGTTGTGAGGCCTGAGTAAGGTGACGTGGCACAGGCCCCGGCGGTGTGCCAGCACGAGGTCACGGCCCCGTCAGGGAGGCCACTCTGATGAGGACGCCTGCGGTAAGGTGCAGGCGGCAGCAGGAGCCTGAGGAAGTGCAGTGTAACCCGGCGCTGTCCTGACTGTGGCACTCAGCGTCCTGGCCCAGGCTCAGCCTTCGGTCTAGGTCGATCTGTTTTTTCAAGATGATTTAATGCCGATTTTATTTTATTTATTTTTTTAATTTTTAAAATTTTTTTACTCTTTTATTCTTTGAAATTTTTTGCCAGTTAATTTAGCAGGTGAATTATTACTCTTTAGCAGATCCCAACTTCCATGGCCTCTGTCCCGCGTTAGTGCTGATTTTAAATGAGAAATGAAGACATGTGTTTTCATCCTGTCAGGCTGGAGTGGAGGTGGCTCAGCGGCTTTCGTGAGGTGCACGCCTGTTTGAGTGGAGAATTCTGCGGCCTGACGGCCTTCCCTCCTGGGGAACGGACGTGTGCACGAGTGCAGCCTTTGTGGACTCGGGCACAGGTGTCGTGAAATTGGAGCACGTAGACTTTTGGGGGCAGGGACAGTGGACTCCTGTCTGTGTTCTGATGTCATTTGTGACAGTGGCTTTGTGTGGGACCTGTGTGTGTTGCAAGATAGTACACTAACAGTGTGTATGAACCAGGTAAAGTTTTAGGTGCATATTGACTTAGCAGTTTTTAGAATGTTTTAACGATATAAAGCAATAGTTATATAACCGGTGACCTGTGTGAATGGTTCTTGGTGTGAAAAATGGATTTATTTGGCGTGTAACTGTTTTTATAGAAACACTTATTTAACACGATGTGGCAAACCACTAATAATATCTGTATTAGGTACATAAAGACTTTAAATTTCCTTTTTGAAAAAAAAATAACTTGAGGAAGTAATGAATGTTCTCAAATAAAAGTATGCAGAATACCTTTGAAATTTGGAGTTTCACTTTTGAGCATTTTTTTCCCGATTGTTTTTCCCACTAGACCATGCCATAAGGACAGGAACCTTGTGCTTTGAAACGTATTCCTGTGTCCCCAGCACCCAGCTCAAACAGTGCTGGGCTTATAGCCAGTGCCTAATAAATATTTGTTGAATTGAATTTAGTTTTCTTCTCCAGAATTTGGCTAAAATGTTAAATATTAAATTACAGTTTTCAGCTTTTTTATTTTTCCCCACTCTGAAAGTCCAGCTTTAAAATGCCAGCTTTATAATATAAAAATGATTTAAAATAGTGGCACCTTACTAAATGGGACATCAATTTGTAAACTAGAAAGCGGGCATTTGCCATTTCTGAGTTCCAGCTTTGGAAGTGATCTTAATGGTAGCTGATTATCTCCCGGTATTTCTGGCTTTAGAGAATAGCGTGCCTTTTCTTTTTTTCTTTTTTCTTTTTCTGTTTTACCCCTGAGATCCTTGTACGTGTTGGTCCATTACAGTGTTTCGGGGCTGGGAGAGCTGTTGGAGCTACCTAGTGGGACCTGTTCGTTTCATAAATAACGAAGCAGGCCCAGAGTGAGTGGGCGACACTCGCCAGTGCAAGAGCCCGCGGTGACAGGTTCCTGTTCCTGGCTGTTCTGGGCACGTGCGAGGGTTGGGGGCAGAGGGGCAGTGGGTCAGGCCTCGGGCTCAAAGCCAAGACGGCCGGTCCGAGTCCCAGCCCCAACTCAAGGTTCCTTGCCTGGGGCGCATGTTTTACTCTTTGTGTGCCCGGCTTCCCCCACTGTGGAATGGGGCCGTGAGGGCCGTGACGTGGTGCTCGGAGCGTCCTCATCCCACCCGGCGTCTCCCGCCCGCTCAGCGCTTCCTCACACAGGACAGATGGTAGTTTCCCTACCAGAGCGGAACCCTTCCTCGGGGTCATACCCGTGACTTAATTTATTTTTTATTTTTATGTTTTTCTTCTTGGACTTATTTATTATCAGACAAACCAACAACTCAATTTAAAATAAACCAGCATGGTTTTATTTAACACATTGGTATTGGCTGTCAGGTCTTGATATTTGGTAAATTAGCTAATTAAAATCAGACCCAGTGCATATTTTTTGTTTTGTTTTCAAATATTGCCGCAGTGGCACGGCTGCTGCGGTGGCTCCCAGCCTCGGGCGGAGCTGCAGGCTCTGCGCAGCGCAGGGAGCCGGCTGGGCTGGGCGGCGTGAGCACGGTAGCACTTTGACTAGGAAGACCTTTCGTCCGCTGTGTTCGGCGTGCGCAGTCAGTAAGTGACGGGTGAGTCGAAGCAGACTCAACGTGCTGAGCTCGTCTCCTGCCTCCAGACTTAGTTTGTGACCAGATAATTGATTGCCGGGGGTGGAAGAAAACTAATTCCTTCATTTTGTTTCCCCGAAGTGAAGGCATTGGCGTCTTCCAGCAATCTTCCAAACACAGTCTGTTTGAGTCATGTAAAATGTCTCGTGGAGGGCCGTTTGCAGAAGATAAAGTGGAAGATGTGAGAGCTCTGGTCAAGATTGTCCCTGTTTTCTTGGCTTTGATACCTTACTGGACAGTGTATTTCCAAGTGAGTGGTGACAACCAGGTTTACTTTCCTTTACCTTCCCATGAAGCCTTGCTCTAGCACTCATTCTGGCCGTTACGCAGGACTCGTGATTTGTATCCACGAGTCTCTCTAGGATCTTGGAAATTTTTTAGTTACGGACTCATTTCGGCTGCTTTAAAAATTTTGAAAACCTTTCCATAGAAGCTAAGAATAGGTATGCTTCTGGCTTTTCAGGCCCCTCCTGTTAATTTAATTTCTCATTTGGATAACTGGCAGTTCTTTTTCCAAATTGATCTCCAGAGGACGTTTATGATGACCAAGTAATTGACTTGTTCGTTTTCAAACTCGAACCATCATGTGTTCCTGGGAGTCATTGCTGTGTCTCATCAGTCTAGTCTAGGGGAGGGGCCATGTGCTTTAAGTATTTAAAAAGCAGAGTTGGTTCACGTATAATAATACTGCTTTTTATACCCAGATGCAGACAACGTATGTTTTACAGAGTCTTCACTTGAAGATTCCAGAAATTTCAAGCATTACAACCACCCCTCATACGGTAAGAACAATTGAGATGATCTGAAATTGCCACTCGGGGCTTATGTAAGAAATGGATTCCTTCTACCAACTGTAGAAATTTTATAAGTGTTAGCAGTTAGCACGAACTAAAAACAGTTACTGAAATTGAATTTTTACTTACTTTAGAGAATTTTTTTCATCTGTCGTATCATTTGCTAGATTAAGTTGGTTAGTATTTTCATGTGATTCTTTTTTTTTCTTTAAAACACAGAAAAGCAAATGTGGATCCATTTAGAAATGAGTCTTTCCCCAGTTCCGGTGTGTGGGACCTGGGATCTTTTTCCTAGCGGTTATGCTTTGTGGGGAGGAGTGCGTTTCTCCCGGGCAGACGTGTTGTCAGGTAGCGGCCACCCGTGTCGCGGAACCAACTGTCCTTGTGTCTCGCGCAGCTCCCGGCGGCCTGGCTGACCATGTTCGACGCGGTGCTCATCCTGCTGCTCGTGCCTCTGAAGGACAAGCTTGTCGACCCCGTCTTGAGGAGGCGCGGCTTGCTGCCGTCGTCCTTGAAGAGGATCGCGGTGGGGATGTTTTTCGTGATGTGCTCTGCTTTCGCCGCCGGTGAGAGCCCTGCCCCCGCGAGAGCCCTGCCCCGCGCCTTGTGTTGCTCAGGAAGGGTATTGCTCTGGGGACTTTTGGACTGAATTAAAGGAGGCTCGTTCTCTACCTGTTGATGTAAAATTAGGCTATCGATTGCTGAATAGATGAGTTTTTATAAATTAGAGGTGTTATATTATCCTCAAGGATGAGCATTCCACCTTTCAATTCTTTTTTTTTTTTTTTTTTTTTTTTTTGAGACAGAGTCTTGCTCTGTTGCCCCAGGTAGAGTGCAGTGGTGTCAGCGTCTTTATTTACACTCTTAAATCCCTAGAAGTATAATCATTACAGCCTTTTAAGGCTTTTGATGTGTGTGGCAGACGGAGAAGGGCGTGTCTCGTCCATCACCCCAGGCGGTGGCTGCCCGGACCCCTCCTGGAGCTCTGCTCTTGCCCACTGCTGTGTTGTGCGGGCTCCGTCACCCACGGCTGTTGTCAGGCAAGAGAGCGCTCGTGGGCTTCTGAGTGTGGATGGGCATCCTGAAACTGAGGCAGATTCGGTGGGGGAAAAGGTCGTAGCTTTCATCAGAAGAGAGCTAGGAAGCACTGAGCCACAGCAGGTTTTCAAAAGTTGTTATTACACAGTCAATCCACAGTCGTTAAAAATGCAGACATAAGGAGGGGCCTGAATTTGTCCGTATCTGACCATCTAAAGATGGCCAAACTATTTCTGTATTCTCCTAGAACGTTTTCTGTGCATAGCCAAATTACTGCGTTTAAAACAGAAATGGAACAAACGACTCACAGTTTATAACCTATTTTCATATGTTATATACTGTATATATTTTTCCATGTGAATAATTACACATTTAAATTATGCTTTTAAACAACTATCATATTCAATTTTTGAATATTATTTTTAAAACCAGTCCTATTATTAAATATGGTGGTTGATTCCAGTTTATTTTTATTTATTCATTTTTTTTTTTGGAGACAAGGTCTTGTTCTGTTGCCCAGGCTGGAGTACAGGGATGTAATCACAGCTCACTGCAGTGCAACCTCCAACTGCTGGCCTCAAGTAATCCTCCCGCCTCAGCCTTCCCGAGTGAGCCACCGTGCCCAGCTGGAAACTAACATTATCATTAGTTGTAATGATAATGATACTAGATCAGTGGATCACCTAGATCTGTCATTATGATCAGAAAAACATTGCATAATTTATTACCTCCTCTTCAGTAAAATGGCAGGACTGTTTAGCTTTCTCCTCCTCCACTTTGTAGAAGAAATGAAAGAAGTGTGGGTGAGCAGTCCAGATACCTGAGGATTAAATTACTACCATGCGACCTCCAAGCAGCCCACCAGGTGCTGACAGCAGGGACTTCTCAGTCTGGGACTCGGACTGCTGTAATTGGGCATTATTTTTCCAGCATTTTTTAGAACCGTCAATGAGCATCTTGTAGCAAGCATCTATTAATAGTTTTTAGCTTAATTGTTATGTTAATAAACAAATGCTACGCTGACCTATTTATGAATTCTAGGAATTCTGGAAAGTAAACGGCTGGATCTTGTTAAAGAGAAAACCATTAATCAGACCATCGGCCACGTTGTTTACCACGCTGCCGACCTGCCCATATGGTGGCAGGTTCCACAGTACGTGTTGATCGGGATCAGCGAAATATTTGCCAGTATAGCAGGTGAGTTTCTGCAGCGTCAGAGGTGTCTGAGTAGTCATAAAAAATACTAGATCATTAAATACGAAATGTCTGATTTCGAATCAAAAGTGTAGTTTATTGTGTCTCAAACAAGAAACAGTACAACTAATCAAAGTATGCACCTAAACTGCTGACACGGTTTTGCCATCTTAGTGGAAGGTTGCTTATGCCGGCAGCGAAGAGGCCTGGAGAGGAAGTGGCCGAAATCACGAAAGGTGTTTTCCACAGCTTGTTGAGAATTGAATGTTTTTCCTCGCAAGAAGTGGTCTAAAGCCTGAGAGAAGTGGCAGTCAGTGGCGCGAGGTCTGGTGAATACGGTGGGTGACAGAGAGTTTCCAAGTCCAGCCTCTGTAGTTTGAGCAGCATTGTTTTTTGTGACATACAGTCTTGCAAGAGGATTGGCCTGTCTCTATTGATCAATCTTGGCTGCTTTATCAAAAGCATCCTCATCATTTCGTCCAGTCAGGTTTAGCAGACATGAGCTGAAATTGTTTGACCAGGTTCATGAAGCTGTAGTGGATAGTACCAGCACTGGACCACCCAACAGATACCCCATTAGCTTTTTTGATGAATATTTGGTTTTGGACTGTGTTTAGGCACTTCATCTTTATCCAACCATTATGCCAAACACTTGCAATTGTGAAAACGAATCCATTTTTTATCACATGTAACGGTAGAGTGTAGAAATGGTTCACCTTCATGTTACGACAGCAAAGAAGGGCAAGCTTCGAGACGATCTCTCTTCTGACACTTGTTTAATTCATATGGAATCCATGCGTCCAGCTTCTTTACCTTGCTCATTTGTTTCAAGTGGTCCAGTATTGGAATAGTATCGTCAAACCTTGCTGCTTAAATTCACTCGTAGGTTGAGATGGATTTGCTTCCACTACAGCTTTCAGCTCATCATTATCCATTTCGGTCTCAGGGTCACCCACATGGCTCATTTTCAAGATGAAAATCGCCAGAATGGAACTTCTCAAACCGTTGACGTCCTGTGCGTTCATTAGCCACGTCCTTCCCAAACTCTTTGTTGATATTTCCAGCTGTCTGCGCAGCATTGGTTCCACGATGGAACTCAGATTTGAAAATAACTCAAATTTTTGACTTATCTATGGTTTCACAAAAATTGCTCTAAAAAAAATTTGAAAGATAATCACAAGCCAAAATGTACATTTGAAAGGCTGAGGATGTACCTTCACAATAGACATAAAACAAGAAGTGTCAAAGTGAAATGTCAGAGCTATCAGTTCTCAAACTTAGTACTTAAGGAAATTGGATATTTCATGCTTAATAACCCAAGAATAAGAGCTATGATGTTTTTATTATGCTGTTAGATGACGTGGAGAGAAAAGCAGCATGCTGCTTTTGTATTTTTTGCCAGAGAGCTGTGGTTCAGTGTGTGAATTAGTAAGTAAATGCTAAGGCTAAGGTTCTTCTTTCTTGGTATAAAAACAGTGTCCCAAAAATATTTTCATGAAAACTCATTGACTACCTACAGGTGCCACAGGAGACAGGAGAAAGCAGGTCACTTGCTGTCAGTGTCCCTGCTGTGCCTGGCGCCTCCTGGCAAGGCCTCCGTGGTGGTGGTGCTGCGCCAGCCCAGCCCGGGGCACACAGCTCTCGGGGCTGGCGCTTTAGATTGATGTAAAGAAGCAAATCTAATTTTTTGAAAACACGTCTTTGCAGGTCTCTCTTTCCCGTTAGTGAGATTGTTTAGTGGTGTGGGCCTGTGTACTCTGGCGGACCCACGTGGCGGCTGGGAGTGCGTGGGGGGGGGGGATGAGAGACGCGCAGAGGCTGCGCGGGGCAGGTGGCGGGTGGCGGTTTCCACCTCAGAACACCGCGCAGACTTGGCTTGTGAGTTTATGAAGGGAATAAATTGCGACAGAGCGACCTTTCCTGTAGAATACACCGCAGATCTCCGTGTCTGGTTATTACAAAAATCTGCATTTGTGGATGGCCCTGCTGAAATTGTTTTAGAGCATATTATCTTTGAACTAGAATCCTTACGTAGATCCCGTTTCAGGGTATGTACTTTGTCTTCAAATTCCCATTACTTGAGAATATAGGAAAATTTTGTTTCTTTAATCTCTTTTCCCACAAGGAACGAAAAACTTTTAAGAGCTAACAAATCACATTTTACCTTGAAGTTCGGGAGCAAGGGGTTAACGTTCTGCCTCACTGGCTGTTGTTAGGGACTGTCGTAGTGGCCGGAGGACAGGCGGCTGGTGGCCATCGGTCTCGACCCCGAGTGGGAACCACGTTTCCAGCAGGGCAGGTCCCCGAGCGACCCTGTGCTTGTCCTGCCGTGCCGGGGAGGGGCGCGGCTGCTCCGTCAGAGTGCTCCTTCACAGAAACGGGCCTCCCTTTTCTTCCCTAGGTCTGGAGTTTGCGTACTCGGCCGCGCCCAGGTCCATGCAGAGCGCCATCATGGGCTTGTTCTTCTTCTTCTCCGGCGTCGGCTCGTTCGTGGGCTCGGGCCTGTTGGCACTGGTGTCGGTCAGAGCCATCGGATGGATGAGCAGCCACACGGACTTTGGTAAGAGCCGCTCCTGTCTTCTTTCTAAGGCAACCGGCGATGCAGAGGCGCGTGCCCACGGCTGCCGTGGGATATTCGTGACCGTGAGTGAGTGAGGTGGTTTGCGCAGGCAGGCCTGTCCCTAGGGCTGCGCCTCCCCTTCCGTGCCCTGTGGTGGACCCTCACGTGGTTGTTCTACTTGGATCATTCACAGTGTCTCTCGGAAGCCCAGCGCCTGCCACACCCTGCCAGCGGCTGCGTGCCCTCACTCTCCCAGGAGTGTCCCCGAGGGACGGCCGCCTTCTTGCCCGAGGGCTAGCACTGCTGTCAGGAGGCAGACGCGCTCCTGTCCTGCATCGCAGATTTCCCTTCGTTTCGCTTGGCGTTGTGTTTCCTTTCCCTTTTAATTTTTTGATATTAAAAAGACAGGGGTAGATAATAAGTCACTTTTTACGATGAACATATTACTCACAGTCAGTCTTAGTCGGATTTTACGATTAATACCAGCAGGTGGCATCTTGTTAAAGTCACTCACAAAGATCAGCGTTTCCCTTCTCCAGATCTGCGATGGCTTTTAAATGACTGCAGGAGGTGAAGGTTTCTTCTTGCTTTTCTCTCGGTTTTTTACGCTTCATCTGTGAAAACACCCTTACTGTGCTTTCCCGCGTAGTCGTGCGGCATTCGCTCCGGTCTGGTCATCCTTAGCCACTTTTAGGTGATAAATCCCCTTGAAAATCTGAGGAAAGTTTAGGGACTTTTCTCCAGAAATTGCAGAATTCTCCAGGCCCTTCCACGACTGAGTTAAAACTCCTGTCCTCACGGCTGAGTTCAGGCCTGTGGAGTCCTAGTGTAAGTTCCGGGACCCCAAGCCACCACTGTCCCCCGGACACCAGTCTCCAGCGCCCCCAGCTGTGCGAGCATCTCCCTGGCAGGCTCAGTGGTGGCTCCGCAGGGGCAGGTGGCTCCGGGCTGCTGCTCGCGCTCGGCCCCCTCCGAGGACAAGCAGTTGTGGAGTGAGGTGCGGTGACGGGAGCGCTCTGAGGGCTCTCCTGGGTCCCAGGGGCCACGGGACAGTCCCCATCGAAGACACGCTTGTTCTAAAGACCAGACTCTGTAGGTCTTGAGACGGAGATTCTTTGTTTTTGTTTTATCTTTAACTGCATCACAAAGGATTGACTGGTTTTTGTCATTCTGACTGTTCTCCAGTTATTTAATCCCTCATCACTAATGTAACATCCAAAGGTTTGCTGCGGTCCCTCCTTTCTGCAGGCTGTCTGCGAGCTCCCGCTGCGACGCATCGGCACTCGTGGGTGGGCCCGGGTCTGTGTGCCGCTGTCCTCGAGAGGGGGGACCTCTGGGGGCAGTCCCTGGGCCGTGCCCTGCAGCCACGCCCAGCAGCCCTTCGTCCCACCGCTGAGCAGCGGAGCAGGCAGTGCTGTCCAGCAGACCCAGCGTCCTGGGCGAGAGACGAAGGCTGTCATGGGAAATGCACAAATAAATGCCCATTCCTTGCCTCACTCGGGGACACGTGCCTGTCCCAGGTTGCTGATTTGGGGAGGGAATTCCCCAAATTCTCCAGAACGTGCGGGTTGTGGAAGGAGCAGAGTAGCAGCTCTCAAGCCGGGTTCCCAGGCTCCCTGCAGTTGGCCTTTGCTCTGGGCTCTGCTCGGGACACCGGCCTCCCTGCCGCCGCGTCTCAGCACTGATGCAGGAAATGGCTTTTGCAAAGTCACAGGGCTGTGGTTGAAGGGAGATGCACCCAGGTTGTTACATTGTTTCCTATACCATCCTCCCAGCAGGCCTTGCCTTTACTATTATTGTTATTTAAATTGGGAGTAACGTCCACACTGTAGTAGAGCGCTCTCATCTTGCGTGCACAGCTTGGTGTGTTTGTGGCCAGGTCAGAGTGGACGTGTTGGAGCCGCTCTGTGTCTTCCTGAGCTGTTCCGCCGCCCCAGGTGAGCGCCGTTCTGCCTTCCCCGTCCTGTGCTCTCCTGGGGCGCCGTCTCTCCCTCAGCACTTCTGCCTGGGGAGCCTTTCCCGGCCACCTGCTCTCTGTTGCTTCTGCGTGGTGTTCCCTGGTGTGAGCGTGTCGCCGGCTCATCCATCCTGCTGTCGATGGCGTCCCTGTGGTTTCCGGTGCAGGGCTGTCGTGCGTGGCGCTGCCATGGACGTTCCCGCACATGCAGCCAGTGGATGGTGCTCTAGTCCAGGGGCCAGGGGCCAGGGGCCTGCCTCAGCGAGCTTGACAGCCCCGGCGCTCACCGTCTTCCCGTGCAGTTGTCCTTCTGTCTGCACAGAGGCCAAGACAGCAGGGGTGGTGGCTTCCTGGGTCGTGGCGCATTGCTGGACACCCTGCGTAACCCCACGCTCGGATCTGGCGAGGTGTGGCCTGCGCTTCTGCTCGCTGGCTCCGCAGCACCGCCTCGCGTCCGCAGGGCCATGCAGTGTGCAGCCCACGTGGCCAGCTTGGAGCTTCGGAAGTTTTCCGTGGCTCTTTCATTTGGGGAGATTCCTATTTCAAAATCGGCACATAAAATGATATCATTGACATTTTGATGACAGCCTTGTCACAGCAGCTTCAAATGCTAATCCTGGAATAATAGTGACAGCAAACACCAGGCTCCAAGAGGGTGGGGTTTGTGTCTCCACCAAATGCCCAGGACCGAGCCTCGCAACTAGTAAGGGCCAAATCGATGTTTTAAAATACATGCAGAAAAACAATGTTTTGGTAGAAGTGAGCGGTATTAGCAGATCTCTTCCCAAATCAGTAGACATAGGAGATTATTGTCGTCTGTAACATACACGAATGAGACTTCTTTAAAAATATGTGAAAACTTATTACACAGACAAGTATATCTGTTTATCATGTTTGTTTGGTAAACGCGTTGTTAAATGTCTGGTAGTAATTACATGTTCAGATAGAAAAAGGAAGGAAGTTTCAGAATAACTCAACTTTAAAAAGATCTTCTGAGAAAAGGAAGTCTCCCTTTTTTTAAATAAAAAAGTTAGTGCTTTTGAAGCGTGTCAGAAAGCACAGCAACTTCGATTCCAAAATACTCGCTTCCTCCAGTGACGCCGCCACTGGATGCATCTGCTGACCTCGTCTGTGCAACAGGCAGGCGATGCTTTTCTGCTGGCGGGAGGTGGCGTGAACAGTGCGGCGTCTGTGGGCTTGCAGGGACAGGCATCCGGGCCCCGTGGCGGGGTCGTGCTAGGTGGGGCTACTCGGCTGGCTCTGGGTGCATCCCGGTCGGGTGCAGACAGGTGAATGTCCTGCCTTGTCCCCCATATACATGTCCTTCCCGTGTCTCCACACTGAGTGGTAAGTGATGAAAGTGGCAGGTGCTGTCTGACCCCGGTGCGCTGGTGGGACACAGCCAGTGCGCAGACTAACAGTTCTGGTCCTCGGTGTGAAACGGGGGTTGCTAACCGTGGCGTGGGACGGAAGCCCTCATCGTGTCCAGGTGCTGCCTGAGTACTCACCTGTACCCTTACCTGTGACAACGCCGGCTGGTAGGCTGGTGTCTTCCCGTTTTACAGAGCGGGGGACACTGAGCTCAGAGATGTCAAGCACTTGGATTCGAACCTAGTTGGTTAAGCCCCGCGGTCTGTTACCTTAACCTTTGCCCTGTTCAGCCTTCTCAGGATTTACTGGGAATCGGAAAAAAAAAAAGCATTGCATTTAAGATGCCTTAATCGTGCTTGGGACGAGGCTGCATGACAGTGTGTGTTCACTGTAGTCGGCTATCCAGATATATCCAGTGTGTGTCAGTTTGAGGATGCTAAAGTCTGGAAATGTTGAGGAAAAATTGAAAAAACAAACTCATATTTCCCTGTAACGCCTGGAATGTATTTTTGATCTGTCTGCCCAGTACACAGAGTCGTGGTTCCGTGTCAGTGGTGTACGTAGTGAACCCAGAGTTTGTGACTTTCAGGCCAACCCAGAGTTTGTGACTTTCAGGCCGTGTCCTGGCGCTCTCCGTGACGTTGGAGGGTGCACAGACTCTGGGCCGGGGCACAGGAAACATCCCTGCATGGTTAGGCAGGACATCAGCAGGCTCCGCTGTCCTGTGCCTCCCTCAGAGCCCAGTTCCCGGCAGGCGTGATGGGTGGAGGGAGTCCCCTCGCACTAGTGGAGGACAGGCAGGCACAATGCTGTCCTGCGCTGCTTGGTGACGGGAGCACGGGGAGGCGATTTTTTAGTTTCCCCCCGTTCTCTGCTGGGAGGTAAGCAAAGCCAAATCGACATTTCCTCTTGCCGCCAGCTTTCCCGAGGTCGGCGCGTGCCCCGCGCACTGTGCGTCCACGCGTGCCTCCGTCCATCTCCCGCTTCCGTAGCGGAGCAGGGACCGCCCTGAGTCCTGGGGCCGCGACTGCAGTTGCTCACATCACTCGGTTCCTTCCCTGCCCAGGCGCCTCGGCCGCCTCCTTTCCTGACCGGGGGACAGGTGTCCGTGAGGTCGGGAGCTCCTGGAGCCCACACCCAGGCCCTGCGGGGACGCGGCCTCCCGGGTGGCTTCCGCAGTTGCCTTGAACAAAATGCTGTGTAGTTTCAGTTACGGAGATGCTGTTATTTTCTTTTTAATGACCACAGTTAAAAGTCACCTTGACCTTAGTAGGACCCAAATTAAATAGTAAAATTTTTTAAAATATGTCTAGAAATGTGCTCACCCACCTCTCACGCCCGTTTTCTGCAGGAAATATCAACGGCTGCCACCTGAACTACTACTTCTTCCTGCTGGCCGCAGTCCAGGGAGCCACGCTGCTGCTCTTCCTGATCGTTTCCGTGAAATACGACCGCGACCGCCAGCGAGCCAGGGCGAACGGGGCGCCCGCCGCCGGGAGGGCCTGAGCCCGGGCGGCGCCCCGCGGACTGTGAGCAGCGGCCGCTGCGCCGAGACAGGGAGAGTCGGGTCGCCCCCAGGTCTGACTATCCGGACGCGCGTGTTGCCCGGGTGGTCTCTGCTCCCCCACCACGAACTAGGTAAGTGCCTTCCATGCTCAGCCCGGCACGCGGCCTCGCGGAGGGGAAGCGCAGGTTTCGAGTTTGTTGCTTCTCGTCACCCAAGGTCCTCTGGGAACGTAGCCGCGTCCCTCTTGCGCAGACCACAGTGGAGATTGCAGAGTCCTGGGAGACCACACCTGGCGGCCTCCCAGTTGCGTAGACAGTATCACTTCCTGCCCACAGCCATGATCCCATTTAAAAAAAAAAAAAAAAAATTAGCAACAGCCACTTATATTGAAGAAAGAGAGGATTTTTTTTTTTGAGGAAATAAAGTGTGGGCAGATGCCGCAAGGACTTTATGTAAGGGTCACATGGTTTCCTTCCTGAGCCACACATCTTGCCATCGCCGGGGTCTTTGGTGTAGGCTGGTACGAATATGTTTCTTCTGCTGCTTAAAAAAATACTTACGTTTTAAACCATTGACGTTACTTTTTTTTTTTTTGAGAAAGAACAAGCGTAAGAATTACTCGAGACCGTGTGTCCTGTCTCAGCCTACAGAGCAACTCAGAGGGCGCTTTAAACCTTACCCAGACAGTCCTTGTGTGCGACTTGGTTTTGGGTGCCACTGAGACTCAAAACGGATCACGGTTGGATGTGAGAAAACATTCTCTCGAGCAGAACTAGTGTAATTAAAAATAATCGAAAGTGTTAAATGTGAACTTGAGCTGTTTGACTCTTCACCAGCCTTTGTGTTGTTACTTTACGTGTATCTAGGGGTTCTGTGTTTGTTAAATATTCTGTATTTGTTGCTGTATTTTTGGCATAACTTTATTATAAAAAGCATCTCAAATTTGAGACCCATGACTTGGTTCTTTGTGTGGTTTATTCGGCGTTTACGTGTGGATGTGAGAGAGTTACCAACTACGGCATGGAAGGGACGTGAAGTGTCCCGAGTTGGTTATTGACGAAGGGTCACCGTGACGCCGCTCCCAGCAGCCCTCAGATTCTCCTAGGCGTCTGTGGCTCCTGAGCCTTCTCTGCAGTAAAACACGGTTTCATCGTTTGGCTAAGACAAAAACAAACCAAAAATCCCTCACATTGTTTTGTAATATGAAGTATAGGAAAATTGCAAAAAAAATACAAGGCAAACTCGACCCGTGGAGATAGGCTTGGGTGCAGACAGACGGCTCTCGCTGTCCCTGGGTCTTGGAGGGGCTGGAGGTGTGGGTCTGGGCTATAACAATACAAAGCCCCCGTTGAAACGCGCGGCCTCAGGAAGGACCGTTCTCCAGAGATGGATCCACAGCCTCAGGGCGTGTCCCGTGTTCAGAATCATTAACCTGCAGTGTCAGAAGTTAGACTTTCTTTGTAAGGAATTTGCCACGAAAGGAGAAGGCCACGTGGCAAGAACTCCAGCCCCTCCCTGTGTGTCCTGCTGTCAACACCCAGGCGGTGTGGAGGGCCAGTCCCCGGCCAGATCCCCCACGGCCGCCTCCCGCCCGTCTCATCAGCCCAGCGAGATGCACCCTCGAGGTGACAAGGGGACACTCTCCAGAAAGTCAGCGAAGGATTCACGGAGTCATCAGGGTAACGACCTGTGACACCGTGATGTGACAAGAACTACATTTGTGGGCTCTGCCAATAGGTTCTCCTGGCACAGAGCTTGCAGACGGGTGCAGAAGAGCCCTGTCCTCATATCTGGCCTTTGACCCCTGACCGCAGTTCCTGACACACAGCTCCTAAGACCCTGTGATTTCCTGGGTGATGGGAGCATCCTTTGTTTTAGTGAGGCCACTCTTGGGCTCCTGGACAGCCTCGGGGCTGGTTGCCAGGGGAACCAGCCGTGTGATGGGGTGGACTTCCGGACCCTCCCCTCCCCGGCCAGCGGAGCAGGGACGGGGCTGGCGACCAGCAGTGTGGTCAGTGGTGCCTGCGTGAGAAAACCTCGTGAAGACCCAGAGGAAGGACGGGTGGTAGAGCTGCCTGGTGCCCGGAGGGGCTGTCCCGGGCAGGGCGGGAAGCTCCACGCCCCCCCACGTGCCTGGCCGGCCCCGTGCACGTCTCCATCCTTTATACAAACGGGCAAATAGGACTAAGCGTTTCCCTGAGTTCTGTGAGCCAGGCTGGCAGGTTGGACCCAAGGGGGGGCGTGGGAGCCTGGAATTGCAGGGGCCGGTCAGCAGTGCGGGTGCCACCCTCCTCCTGTGACTGGCGTCCGCAGCAGGAACGTCGGTGGGACGGAGCCCCCAGCCCTTGGGAGCGCACACCGTCTCCAGGTAGGTGACGTCAGCACTGTATCGTGGGAGGCCCGTAGGTGTCTGCTGGAGAGTTGTGTGATGGGAAAGTCTCCGCATCTGGCATCGGGTGCTCTGTGAGTAGAGAGAGAAAACTTTTTTCTCCAGACAACTTTTTACATTTTCCACTGAATTTAGGTAGTGCATGACCCTGTTCACCCCATGGCACTAAACAGTGATTCGAATAAATACAAAAAACCCAATATGCTCTTTTGGAGAACATGTCTGCCCTGAAGACTTCGACATGCGTCCTGAACCAGTTTTTCTTGGCGTCCTGGAGTAAATGTCGGAGCACCCCGTGCGAGGGCGCTCGTCCCGACTTTCTGTTCTCAGGGTGGGTAGCACAGAGCTGCCGATGCTCCACGGTGTCGCAGGCAGATGTGCACAGGAAGTTCTCAGTAAGACTAAGCGTCACCGGGGACCTGGCGAGCTCCTGCCCAGAGACGTCGGAGCGAGGCCACCACCCCCGTGTCTTGCTCTGAACTTGCCGAAAGGCTCCTGTTCGCAGGGGTCCCCGACGGCCCTGGCCACCTCACATCAGGGGCCGAGCTGGCCTCGGTGGGGGCCTGGGGAGGGCCTGGCCGTGTGTCACATCAGCTTCAAAACAGCCAGTCGTTTCGAAATGACACTGGGCCCATCCCAAACCCCGATCACTTCTAAATTCTAGGTAATAAAAAATGGATGATCTCCAATATTTTCCCATTATCCCACTCGGTGCAAAATTATTCCGTCACTCCCAAAGCAAAGCCCGTTAAGGAAGAGCACGGGGCTGTGATAACCTGAAATCGCGTGTACCACAAAGCGATTCACTGTTACTAAGATGGGCCCCATATTTTATGGGGATTTTCAAGTAGAAGGAAGTCATGTGAGTAAATATTTTAAAATGTTCATTTTAACACCTTGTTCCTTTGGAGACGGGACCTTTTAAATGAGTTAATAGCTAAGATGTGATTTGTTGAACATACAAAATAAATGAAAAGTACAAAACAAAAAGGGAGTGGAGGAAAGCAAAGCCAACGGACGGCACGCTGGGTGCACTTGCTACCTGCAGGACGGAACAGCCCCGGCCTCCCCGCCAGCCCGGCAAGATCTCCGACCGCTCTAACGGCCAGTGGGTGACTTATCTGAAGTCGCATGAAGGAGCCGGAACATACAGCTTCACTTCTGCGTAGGTGGTCTGTCTCTTCTGCAAGAGCGGGGTGGACACAGTCCAGGGATGATCAGAGAAGCTTCTGGGTGGATTTATGCTCAGCGTTTTAAATTTTAAACCCACGCCAAGCCCAGGGGGCCCAGGGAACTTCTTGCTTCCTGCTCTGTAGGGCGCAGATATTTCAAAGACATGAACCAAACCACGGAGGTCAGCAGTTTCTCACGTTGGGGACACCATGCTGAGTGCCGATCCCTCCTGCCTACCTTGGTCAGGACACCGCTGGAAACAAAGTCAGGACAGTCAGCGGAGGTCATTCACTCATTCGCTCCTATCATTCACTCACTCAGCGAATACCCCCTGGCCACCTGCATGTGATACACTCGCTCCTTTTAGAAGTAGGGGGCGCAGCCGTGAGCAAAACCAAGTCTCAGCTCCCCTGGGGCTCACGTGTTAGTGATAGACAGTCAGCCTGTCGGCAAATGACATTTCAGGAAGTGAAAGGGTTACAAAGAAAACAGTGGAAGGGACACGATGACACGGTGCAGCTGTAGGAGGACACCCGAGAGTGATTTGTGTAGGGAAGCCTGTCTAGGACGGCGGTGCCCCAGCGGACACCAGAGGACCAGGAGCCAGCGTGGGATATCGAGGGACAGTTTTCGGCAGGGAGAACTCGGGGACAAGCCCCAAGTCGGGCGAAAGCTCGGTGTGTGCAAAGAACAGGACAGCCCAGAGCCTGTGAGGGGGGCGCAGGGGCTGTGGGGGGTGGCAAGGCGGTTAGAGGCAGAGCAGGCTTCAGGGCTCCCCCTTTTTAGGGACAGCCGCACCTTTGCTCCAGCCACCGCGGAAACCCACGTGTGGTCCACCTGTGTCTGGTCAGCCTGCTCTCTAGTGGCCGAGATGGAGAACGACAGGTTATTTTCAAAAACGGGGCTAAGGAGTTTTTTTCCATAGAAAAACTGTAGAGAAGGAAAATACTGTTAGATTCCACCAAAATGTTTGCATAAAACCCGATCACTCAAATCGTTTTTCCAAAGCCCTCTTAGGTTCACAGTCAATAGGATTACCGAGAACTATTTAATGTTTATTAGAACTGAAACAATTAAGTTGCTGTGTCTCTAGCTTTGGTCACACTTGGTCACACCGACAGGTTAGAGTCTGACGGAGATGTGCAGATTTGCTTCTCAGACACACCCAGGACACAAGGCCAGTCCCTCGCTCTGGAGTCGGAGCCGGGCCCTGGGAGAACAGCCGGGCCTCGGAGCCCGGTCGTGCTGGAAGGTGGCCCAGATGTGATCTCAGGAGGGCAGCGGGGACGGGGAAGTGAAACCGGGGAGGAGAGCAGATGGCGGGGAAGTCACTGAGCCGGCAGCCACAGCAGGTGCCTGGTACTGGACCCCGTGGGTCCTTTTTGGGAGCCTTACCATGGAGCCAGTCCCAGAACTGTCTGCCTGGGTACGGGAGGGGAGAATGCACCCCGTTTGCCAAGCACTCGTCCTCGAGCATTAACTGACTGCTCCGGGGTTGTCCGAGGGCCAGGGCTGAGCGGGTCCCCGGGCATCCCCACCCCCACCCCCCTGTGGAGTCAGAGGAGCCCCAGGGCAGGAGGCCGGAGGGTTTTGAAATGGCAAGAGGGTGTCCAGTGACTGACGGAGCAACGCCAGCTAGCCCAGGCGGGTTCCCAGGAGACCCTGTCCCCACGCAGGAAGACACGGACAGAGACTGCCAGCCGGGGGCTCCCCGCCAGACAAGCCCCTCGTACACGTGCTTAACTTCTCCCGGGGTGGAAACCGTGTGGGAGCCACAGACGGCCGATTCCTGCAAGTCGCATGCAGACATCCTCCCTCGTTCACCGGCTGAGACGCTTCCCCAGCGAGCCATGCTCAGGGCCCAGGGTGTCCCCTTCCCGGTTCCGGAAGCCACATGTATGTCCATGTCTGCTGGCTGGGCTCGAGGACACTGTCATCCTGAGCCAGGCTGCCCCGGGTTGGGGCGGGTCCAGGTCCTGAGCCCACCCAAGGCTGCGACCACGGCAGGTGCCCCGCCAGCTACGCCTGGCCCCAGGACATTTGCTCAGCTCGGAGAGCATTTTTTCTATTGACCCCACATATCTGTTTCCTAGGGCTGCAGAATTGCCGATTGCCGCAGCCTCTGTGGCTTCAAACAACTGGAGTTTATCCTCTTTCTGCTCTGGGGGCCGGAAGTCTGAAATGGAGGTGTCGGCAGGGACTCGCTCCCTCTGAAGGCTCTGGGGGAGGCTCCTTCCTGCCTCTTCCAGCTCCCGGGGCTCCCATTCCTCGGCCGTGGCCACCTTGCTCCAGCCTCCGCCTCTGTCTTCCACGGCCCCCTCTGTGCGTCTCTGTGCCTCTGACAAGGACACTGTCGTTGGATTTGGGGCTCACCCTAATCCAGCAGGATCTTATCTCCATCCTCACCTCAATCACGCTCGCAAGGACCCTGTTTCCAATAAGGTCCCATTCTGAGGATCCGGGTGGACATGGATTTTGGGGGAACATTATTCAAACCACAACACACAGCTTTGGAGAATCAGGAGATTTTAATGAAGAAATCCAGGCTTCTGAAGACATCGGAAAATTGGTCAAGACTGGATTCCAGTCCCTGGGGCACACATAAGCCGGCCACCTCCTCTGGAAGGGGCGTCTCTTCTGGTTTGTCACCGTTCTCTACTGAGAGGAGTCAGTGGTGGGCAGAGAGTGCTGAGTCAGCAGCTGGCCTCGTTACGGCCACTCGCGGTGAAATAAAATTGCTTTGCTCAGAAAATCCGAGCAGCCAGAGAAAATAGACCATTCGCTTCACTGTCCCGAGAACCTGCATAATGGTGGGTCACAGGTCAGAACATAGCACCTCAGTGAGTTTCTCTGTCTTGTGCAGACAACGCACATTACAGCAATTTATATCACTCCAATTAAGAAAAGCCATTACTTCCCATACTCATTAGCCCAGATGGCTTTTACCTCACGGAGAGAAGTTCATCCAGGAGACAGAGACGTTATGCGGTCTTCTAATCTTGCCTGCAGTAAGAAGGGGGCCTGACTCCTACTGCCTGCAACCCTGCAAATGTCCATCTGCACTGCAGAAATATGTCCCCAGCCATGAGACCGTAGGCAACAGAAGTCCAACCTGATCAGGCTTAAGCACAATAGGAGACTAACTGGTTTACATAAGTGAAAAGCCCACATGTGGATTTCAGGTGTGGGTGGATCCAGCAGCTCATGTCATGTTATCAGGACTCGGTCTCTTCCCATCTTTTGCATACGGTTTTATCTGTGTCAGCTTCACTCTCAGGTTTTCCTCATGAGGTGTGAGAGCTCCGGATCCCCTAGGAGCTCTGTGCTTTCATTCTGCCAGCTTTGAATCCTGTGAAAATCGGCTGGGGCAGGAGGATCGCATAATCCCTGGAGTTGGACTTTACAGTGAGCTGTGATCGCACCACTGCACTCCAGCCTGGGCAACCTCGTGAGACCTCATGTCTAAAAAACAAAGTTTTAAAAACTATTTAAAAAAAAATCATGTCCATGTATTAATACATTATAGGAAAAATTTAATTAATTTAAATATTTATATTACTATATCTTATGTAAATATTTTATGTGAATTTAAAAATAACCTAGGTACGGTCCTGTGAACACATTTGGGGCAAAAAAAAAAAAAGACCTAGGTAGGCTAATTATCCTTGGTCCAGATTCCCATTCTTTCATCCGTTTCTTAGTCACATATGTCTGTAATACTGGGCCACTTTTATTTTTCTGCAGAATACATTTTTTTCGATGTGGTCTGTCTCATACAAGCTCAGAACCAAAGCTGCTACATCAAGAATAGTCTCTTTGATTAGCTTTTAAAATATTGAACTTAATAATAAAATATTCAGCCCAAATATTTTCACAGGCAAAGTCCTTTTCACCTCCGTTCAGAGGACCTTGCTTTGACAAGTGTTTTTACAACACAAAATCTATCAAATTACCTCCACTTAAGGTTTCTCGATATATTTTACCAAATTTAGATCCTGCAAAATTCTAAGCTTTCTCAATTTTACTTCATTCTGGCACAAAATATAAATTTATCTAATTAAATACAGGGACTCGATCAAAACTTTCTTCCTCCAGGTCAGGATATTTCAAAGCACAATCCCGTGATTTCAGAATTAAATCTTGCCTGCCGTTTCAGACTCTGTTTAATTTGTTTAATTTGTTCCGATCCTCCTCTGCTTCTGGAGGGAAAAATTTCAATGCCTTTCTACTTTCCAGTTTTTTTTTTTTTTTTCCAAGGATTGCAATTTGCTAAAAGCTTCAAAAAGCGAAGGTTTGTGATGCTCCATTGTTTGAATATTCTGATGAGAGATTTCCATCTGATTGTGAACAGAGTGCAATCAGAGTCTCGAGCTTTCACAAAATAGTTTGATACCCTTGTAGGACACTTAGGCAGATTTACAAAGAAGTTCTTCAAAGAAGCAAACATTTCTCGTGTCTGATTGAATGATGACACCCAACAGAAAATGAGAGCTGCTTTGATGGGTTTTTTTTGTATCCACTTCAACTGCATTCAAACATTTTGAGGTCCACTTACTCTGCATGTAAAGAAATGCACGTAGACTTTCACAGCTAGAACTCTGTGTTCTTTATCTATTGTTGCATAACAAAATGCCCCCAAATTTGGCGGCTTCAAACAACGCACCTTTGTAATAACACACCTTTGTGAGTCAGTAATCCGGGCAGAGCGTAGCCAGGTTCTCTGGCTTAGAGTCTTTGCTAAGGTGGCGATCACGGTGTTGGCTGGAACTGCCGTGGCCTCAGTGTTCACGTGGGGAAACGACCCTCTTCCAAGCATTTATAACTATCGGACATTTCATTTTCAACTGAACAATCGTCCACGAACTTTGCTTTGATTTCATGAATTGGATGAACAAATTCAAACCATTATTGTAATGGCTAATATTTTATTTGAAGCATCGGGTATCACGTCAGCATCATTTATTTGTTTGAGAGATTCGTCTCTGCTAGTCGAGCCCTCGTCATTTCCTGCACTGTTTGAACATACCCAAGAAAACAAGGAATCAAAAAGGAGAAAAATTAATTTAGAAGAGCAATTATTTGATCTAACAGGAAAGTCATGCTTCACGGTGAAATATAAACGTTCCTGCTGTAAGTTGGTGTGTCAGACACTCAGCGGGGGAAGAGAACATTTAAATAGCGACTGATTGTTCAAGTGCTTTATTACAGAGCGTGTTCACGTATCACATATTTAAAATAAAACCCCATGTGCTCCAAATGCAGCTTCAGCAATTGCCGTTTCATGGTGAATATTGTTTCATTTATACCTTCACCTACTTCCCTCATACAGGTATTACTTTGTAGCAAATCTCAGACATCATGTCATGTTATCTGTAAATATTTTATATGCATCTGTAGAAGATAAGCACTCTAAAAAACTCTGTACTACCATTATCACACCTAAAAAATCAACACTTGCTGTGCAAAGTCGTTAAACACCCAGTCGCTATTCAAATTTTCCATCGACTCATAAGGGTTTTATGCACTTGTTCATTTTTCCAGTGTGTGTGTTTGAGTCAAGATCGAAATGAGGTACGGATTGCAATCGACTGATACACTGTATCTTTTTTTGAGACAGAGTCTCGCTCTGTTGCCCTGGGCAGAGTGCAGTGGTGTCATCACAGCTCACAGCAACCTCAGACTCCTGGGCTCAAGTGATCCTCCTGCCTCAGCCTCCTGAGTAGCTGGGACTACAGGTGCGCACCAAGATGCCTGGATAATTTTTCTATTTTTAGTAGAGATGGGTCTCACTCTTGCTGAAGTTGGTTTCGAACTCCTGACCTCAAGTGATCCTCCTGCCTTGGCCTCCCAGAGTGCTGGGATTATAGGCGAGAGCCACCATGCCCGCTGATACACTGTATCTTAACTCTCGTTTAATCTCTGGGTCCCTCCTCCACCGCTTCTTTATTTTAGTTCCCGCAAAAACTGGGGACCCGCTGCCTGGCTATGGCTGGATCAGACCTAGCTAAAGTCAGGAGCTTAGATGTCATTTTTTAGGACCTGATTTCTTTCCATCTTCGGCTCTGTCTTCTGTGTTAGGGTCATTCTCAGGCTCCAAGAGTTGGCGAGGCGGCTAGCCCAGCTCCTCACTCCCCATGTAGCAGGAAGAGAGAACATCTTTCTTTCCGCTGCTCCCACGGGACTGCTGGGGTTCCCGGGGATGGGACCACGTGGGGCCACGTGCTTCCTTTCAACCCGCCCCGTGGCCAGGGGAACGGCACACGCTGAGTGGCTCGATCCCACCGTCCCCAGGAAGGAGGGGTGGAGGAGGTTCCTACCAAAACACGGGCTGAGAGTGGGGACAGGAAGGGGAGGGAGGAGTGGCGGGTTCTGTCCTTCCACTGTGCCCCAGAGTTAGACGGTCTTACACCCAAAGCCAGGAAGGAACGCAGAACACAGTCTGCCTTGCAAAAGCCGGGCTGCTTGTATTTGACCAATTCAAAAGAAATGTCAGAAAGACAAACAAAAAGAGGCATTTCTTTCTTTCCACTTCAAGGATTTATTCTTTCTGAGACTCCAAGTGGCGTTGCCTTTCCCTCAGTGAGTTTCTGGATGCATCCTCGGGACACAGACAGCTTCGTTTATGCCCAATCTCCAGCAAGGCAATTTTGCACTCAGCTCCCGGCGATCTGTCTTGGTTTTCTCCCAGAGAAAGCTCGGCTTTCACAAGCTCAGCTGTGGGTCGCAGGTTCTCCGTCTTGAGGAGACAACTAGGCAAACGGTGGTTTGCTTTACGTGAGGCGGAGCTGTGCCCTTGCAGAGTCCGGGGTGCAGTGGGGGATGGGGTGGTCCCCTTGGCGAGGGCTGGGCCGCCGCTCGGGTTGGCAGATCCGCTGCCCTGCAGTGAATTCTGAGAGCAGGGGCAGCGCCTGCAGGTTTGTGGACAGATTACCGCTGTGTTGGGGACAGCTGGGTGAGCTCCGTCTGGAGACAGATGTCCGGACTCAAATAGGAACAGAGACTTTGGAGCAGGTTAATCCTTTACTCTGAGAGCCACCTGCAAACCCCTCCTCCCTCCCTCCTTCCTTCCTTCATTTCTTTCTCCTCCTTTTCTTTCCTTTATTCCCTTCTCTCTCCTGTCTTTTCCCTCGGTCTCTTTTCTTTTCTTCTTTTCTTTCCCCTCATCCCCCCCCAATCTTTCTTTCTGTCTTCTGCAGCCAGGGGCAGATGCTCATCTCTGCTCACCACTTCCTTCCTCTCTGGTCCTGCCGTGCACACAGTAGGTGCTCACAGAGGCTGGGGCACTTCCCGCATGGTGGCGCCCTCTTCTCCCTGAAGGCTTGGAGAGCATGAGGGGGCTTGGGTGGCCCTCTGCGGGGGAGGATGGTGACGACAATGGTGACAATGATGCTCTGAGCTAACGTGTTTCCTGAGCCCTGTTGTGTTCCTGGCACAGTGCAAAGCTCTTAATGCATAGCATCTCATTTAACCCCCATGGCAGCCCCGTGGGAAAAGACCCACCATTATCCCCATTGTATAGGTGGAGAAACTGTGGCATAGGCAGGCCAGTCACTCTCCCAAGGTGGCAGAGCTGGGGTGGGGCAGCCTGGCTTTGAATTGAGCCACCTCATTCCAGGGCAGGTTTCCCGAACCAGGAGGGAGAGCGGTGTGGACGCTCGGGGATTTCTAGGGGAGGGACTGCACACCTCGCTGAAAGGATGGCCTTGTTAATAAACTAGCTAACAGAGAAAGGTAAATTGTCAAACAGAGAGTAAGAGAAATAAGCTCACAGCACAACCATCCTTTGTTTTGTTTGATCAAACACCAGGGACTCGGCTTGTTGTCTTTAAGATTAACTCGTCATCTCTAAGAGTTTGTTTTCACAGCCTCAAAGAGCCCTAAATGGGGAGCAGGAGTGTGAACCCCCTGGTCCAGTTCTCAGCAGACAACATCCCAAGGATTCTGATAAGCGGGCCCCACAGAGGAGAGAAAACAACATGAAAGCCACGCTTCCGTTACCGGCTGACAGCCACAGCTACTTTGTTTCTCTCTCCTCTTTGACCCCATAAAAATCCTGAGCTGCTTCTGCTCAGGGCCGATGGGTCTCCTTTCTTTCTCTTGCGTCAATCCCTTCTCACCCTTTGAGAAGTGAAATAAACCTTCTTTCTTTAAAACTATTCTAATCTCTGTGTTGAGAAATCTTTCTCCACCCGTGTTTGAATTCGCACCCTAACCCTAGCCATCGATTCAGAGAATCACTAATCTTCTCCGTGTGGTTTTGTAAAATCAACTTTGCTGGGATGTAATTTACATGTGGCCCATTTTAAGTATCCGGTTCCACGCCGTGTGATGACTGTGCAGACGTACGTACCCACCACTGTGTCACTTGTCATTATATGTGGGTTATTATGTGCGTATCCGTGTCATAAGGGTTGGGTGTTATCACCTCCACATTGAAGATGGGGAAACCTAGGTTCTGAAGGTTGGGTGGCTCGTTCAGCTGGTTGGCAGAGCTAGGGCTTGAACCCAAGTCCATCTGAATCTAGAATCCATTCCTGTCTCTTGGAATCACCTCCTATTCACCCTGTTGGTTGTAAGGATGCAGACACAACACCCAGCGCTGGATGGATGAGATCACAGCCCAGGGAGCAGGCACCACGTGCCACGCAGGGCCACACAGAGGTCATGCTGGGAGAAGAGGGGCCTGTGGATGCAGCCTGTGTTGGGACAAGAGGATGCTGGGTCCCCCCGAGGGAGGAAGCGACTGGCATGTTTCTTAATTCTGTGCACTGGCGGGGGACTGAGGGCTGATGCTCAGGGACAAGCGGGCACCATGTTGGTCCCAGTGATAGGGAGGGTTGTATGGCACGGGGACCTTACCTGTGGGAGCAGAGTGGAGAGCAGGCTTGCAGTTAGGCCATTTGGGGTGTCCCCATTTCCCCCCAGATGTCGAGGCAGCCCATAATACTCGGCCTTTGTGTCAGGCCATACGCCACCCTGTCCTGTTGCAGCTGCTGCCTCCCGCACCCAGCACCTGGATCATTGCCTGTTTCTGGAACACTCAGCCACCAACCTCCCCTTGACACAGTAACCGCTGCTCCGCTGAGTCCAACCCCATGCCGCGATCTTCTGCGAATCTTCCAACAGCTGCACAGACTAGGTCCCCGCCATCCAGCCAACTTTTTAAGGAGGGGAAACCAAATCCCAGCGAATTTGAGGTGCTCGCCTACGGGCACACAGCTGGCAAGGGGTGGAGGTGGAATTTGGGCTCAGGTGTGTTCATGGCTCACCTGTGCCCCACCATCCAGCCGGCCCCCTCCCGCCCCTGCAGGTGGCAGCCCACAGTGCGGCTCCTGACGCTTCCAGAGCTACCCCTTGTCTCATTCGGAGACTGAATCCCAAACATCCTTGAAACTGAGACGTTTCTGTCCAAATCAGATTCTTCAGGTCGGTTGTACAGTGTGGATTGGCAAAATGAGTTTAGCTAAAGTGAGAAATGATTGAAACCATCACTCAAGCCTCACACGGAGCCTCGGCCGTGCCTGGAATCATCCAGCTGCTCTCCCCCGGTGAGGGTTCTCATTGCTACAGAACTTTCCATGAGCAAGCACCGGCCTGGACTCAAACCAGGCATGCAGAGCGTGTATTGGGGATGTCGTGACAGCTTATACCTCTCCCCCTTCCTTGGTCGAGCAGCCCGAGGTCTGCCCCGACGGTGCCCAGCCTGGCATGGGTCACCCAGCAGGCGCTCGAATGCCAGGGGTGTGTGCAGATGAGGAGAGTGTTTCCCGTGTGCCAGGCGCCTGTCTAACCGTTTGCCATGTGTTAACTCATTAAATCCTCCCATCACCCCTGTGAGGCAGATCCTCTTGTTACACGCATTTTCACATGGGGAAACTGAGGCACACAATGTCAACACTTCCTGGCTCTGAATCCTACGTTCTTCCTGGTTGGAATTTTGCTTTGCGTGGAGCTCTCTTTGCATTGCTTGTCCTTTTAGAAGGAGGAGCAGGGTCCAGCCCTCTTGAGCGGGAAGAGGAAAGGAAAGCGAAGATGAACCGGACGAGCGTCACCTGTGGGCCCTGGCGGGGCCTCTTCGGGAACAGGTGGTCCCTGATGGGAAAATTGCCCAGCGGTTCCCAGCCCAAGAAAAGTGTCCCCAGATACCTGGTGATTCAGATTTAACAACCCTGTAGGTTTTTTGGCTACCACGTGGTTGGGGAAATTATTAGATTTCTAAAAGCTATTCGCTGGGATTAGTTTGGGAGTAAGTTTCCCTGACGAGAGGATACAGAAGAGGAATGAGGTTGGGGGAAGAAAACCTAACACGAAACGGGAGGAAAGGAGAGAAGCCAGGCTGCCCACGCTTCCTCCCTGGAACTGTTCTGCTTCTGTTCTCTCCTGCCCGGAGACCTCCCCGCACCCGCAGGAGAGCCGGCCACAGACTGCCGGGCGTTTTGTGGGGGGCTGACTAGTCGAGAGATTTGGAACCACTCAATTTCTTTCCCCCCTACCCGCCTCTGCTTTTCTTTCTTTCTTTCATTTTTTTTTTTTTTTTTTTGAGGCAGAGTCTCGCTGTGTTGCCCAGGCTAGATTTCCATGGCGTCAGCCTAGCTCACAGCAACCTCAGATTCCTGGGCTCAACCAATCCTCCTGCCTTAGCCTCCCGAGTAGCTGGGACTACAGGCATGCGCCACCATGCCCAGCTTATTTTTTCTATATATATTTTTAGTTTTCTGGCTAATTTTTTAATTTTTTTTAGTAGAGACGGAGTCTTGCTCTTGCTGGTCTTGAACTGAGCTCAAATGATCTGCCCGCCTGGGCCTCCCAGAGTACTAGGATTACAAGTGTGAGCCACTGTGCCTGGCCAAACAAACATGGGGGCTTAAAACAACATTTATTCTTCTATGGTCCTGGAGGCCAGACGTCCAGGATGAGTCTGGGGGGTGTCAGGGCTGAATCATGTCCCCTCAAGTTCATATGATGGAGTCCTAACCCCAGTGCCTCAGAATGTGGCCTCACTTGGAGACAGGACAGTTGCAGGTGTGATTAGCTGACACAAGGTCCTTAGGGCGGGCCCTGACCCAGCATGGCTGGCATCCCTGTAATGAGGAGAAATTTGGGCATGGAGAGCCACACAGAGGGAAGGTGACCTGAAGACAGATGGTCACCAGCAGCCAAAGCGCAGCCTGGGGCAGAGTCTCCCCCTCACAAGCCTCAGAAGGAACCAACTGTGACAACCCTGATCCTGGACCTCCGGCTTCCAGAACATTCCTGTAGTTTAAGCCACTCTGCGTGTGACCATTTGTTATGTCAGGACCTAATGCACAGGACTGAAGTTGGCTGTCAGCAGGGCTGGCTCCTTCCGGAGGCTCCAGGGAGGGTCTGTCTGTTCCCTCCTCCAGCTCCCAGAAGCAGCCGCATCCCTTGGCTCACGGCCACCTGCTTTCGCGGTCCAGCTACTTCTCTCTGACACTGCACTTGTACCACCAACCTCTCTGCCTCCCCCTTGAGGACCCTCGTGAGTAAGCCCCCCTCCTCCCCACCGTGCACCGTCCAGGGTCATCTCCCCAACAGTGACCTTTAACTCAATCACATCTGAAAAGTCCCTTTCACCATGTGGGCAACCTAGTCACAGGTTCCGGCATTCAGATGACAGCGTCTCTGAGGGCCACTGCCTGCTGGGAACACTCACGTCCTGCCGTGATGACCCTGGAGGTCACATACTCCGTCTAGGCAGCCGCAGGGGGACTTGCTGTCCTGCCTGGGACAAGATACAGGGAGGCCCCCAAGATTCGTGGGCACAGCCTGTTCTAGTCTGTGCTCTATGAGTGACGTCTCCTGATAAGCCCTGTAATATTGAGGAACATCTATGAAATCCAAGAGGCTCACCTTGAGTGGATACCTGCAGCAAAGAGCCGGGGTTGCAAAAGCCTGGGGTGTCAGCGAGCAGCAGGCGAGGAAACAGCCCGAGAGCACAGCGCAGGAACTTGCAGAAACCACGGATAACATTTATGGTTATGAAACAGGATGGGGGTCAAATCTAACCTGCTTTCTGAATGACAGTGGGGCTCTGCTCCTATCCGGAGTCCCTGCAAAATGCATTTAGCACACACTAGATTTTTTTCCTACAAATACTAGATCTTCTATATTCACCACCCACCTCACTCAGGCCAGCCCCACTCAACCATTCCTCCAGCTGGGGAAGCCCCAGGATTTCCTGCGCAACCTCAGCAAAAAAGCGGGATTTCTTTCCCACGATAATGACGGCTCGATGTCTGAGATCTGACCTCTTCGATTGCTGTGTCCACACCGCTTTCTCCCCACAAACGGCTCTTCTGGTCTTTGTTTGAGGATGAATCACCGGCCACCGTGACTTCTGAGAACTGCTATCTGGGGTCCTCCCCACCCATAATTATTTCCCCGATACGACATGATCCTTAATTACCTCTCGATCGATTTCTCTCCCTGGGAGCTGGTTGTTACTGCTAAGGTTAAGCTCAAGGCTGATGGAAAATTCAATCAGATTCTCACAGTCCCCAGCCCTGCTAACGACTTCAACAGATAAGAACGTGTCACTGTTTGGGTCCTTAAACACTCGGGAAGTCTGGGGACACCCGATCAAGGTGCTAAAATGCTGACCACAGGCGAGCATCTTGCAACGTTGGTCAGGAAAAAGGAACGGAGTCGCCCACAAGTCGAGAAGGAAGGTTTAGGAGATTTGAGCCTTGAAAAGTCTCTGCAGAACCCACTGCTACATAGCTCTCCCAGGTTGCTTTGTCCAGGTTAGGCCAACCCTTCAGGGATCGGCTCAGCTCACCTGCGCACCCAGCCTTCTCTTATCTCCCCTTGCAGGTGCTGAAGGAACCTACGCAAAACCATTTTAAAAGCCAACTCAGAAGCCTTCCTCCTCTGTGAAAGGACCTTCCCGTTAGTGGGTTGACGCTCACTGCCTCTCAGAGGCACGTGCTCCCCTTAGCCACTCATGAAAATCTCATTTTAATCAGCAGGGACCGGTTTGGGAAATAGAATGTGAGATGATGCTGGCCTTGGAGACATCTGAGAAACGCTCCTGTGTTTAGCAGATGCGCAGAAACGAATGGTCCTTCCTTCTATGGGTCCCATCTGTCAGGGATGCCCGAGACCCTGGCTGCCACCCCGAGACTGCGCATGCAAGGGACCTAGGTCGCTGTTCCTTATGAGAACCTAATGCCTGGTGATCTGAGGTGGAGCTGAGGTGGTGATGCCAGCACTGGGGAGCAGCTGCAAATACAGATTATCATTAGCAGAGAGGTTTGACTGCGCAGTAAACATAATGCACTTGAATCATCCCCAAACCACCCACCACCCCAGTCCATGGAAAAACTGTCTCTCGTGAAACCATTCCCTGGTGCCAAAAAGGTTGGGGACCGCTGCTCTAGAAGATGCTTCGTTTATGTGCACAGAGCAAAAGCCACGTGTGATCAGAATGACCCTCGAAAACCCTGCAGGGAAGGTGCCGCGGTGTGCAGCTCTCTCCTCATGAGAAAAGAAACTCTTTCTCGGAGACGCCCGCAGACTCCTCTTGCTTCTTACTGGCAAAAGGAATGGGACGACCACGCTTGGCTTGGGCCCATTGTGATTCATGCCTGGGAATGGACACATTGTCGCCTGTACGAAATCGATGCAAGCAAGAAGCAACAAAGTAATCTGCTGCTGGGTAGATTGTCCGCAAAAATGGCCTCGATTCTCCCCCGTTCTTTATCCAGACTCCTTGTAATATAACTTGCAGCTCCTCCATAAAGAATATTTATGTCTGCCGGGCGCGGTGGCTCACGCCTGTAATCCTAGCACTCTGGGAGGCCGAGGCGGGCGGATCGTCCTGAGCTCAGGAGTTCGAGACCAGCCTGAGCAAGAGCGAGACCCCGTCTCTACCAAAAATAGAAAGAAATTAATTGGACAGCTAAAAATATATATAGAAAAAAATAAATTAGCCGGGCATGGTGGCACATGCCTGTAGTCCCAGCTACCTGGGAGGCTGAGGCAGTAGGATTGCTTGAGCCCAGGAGTTTGAGGTTGCTGTGAGCTAGGCTGACGCCACGGCACTTGCCCCCAGGCAAGAGAGTGAGACTCTGTCTAAAAAAAAAAAAAAAAAAAGAATATTTATGTCTATTTCAAGAATAGACACGTCTTAAATGTGAAGCATCTATGCAATGGAATATTATATAGCAATAAAAAGAATGAAGTATGGATACATGCCATACTATGGATGCATCTTGGAAACATCGTGCTTCGTGAAAGACGCCAGATGCAAAAGGAAACATACAGGACAATTCCAGGTGTGTGAACCGTCTGGAACGGCAAGTCCGCAGAGACAGAAAGGAGATTGGCGGTTGCCAGGCAGTGCGGGGAGAGCTGGGGTGGCGGCTGGAGGGGTTGGGGCGATGGCTGGGGTAATGAGAAAGTTCTAAGGTTCATTGTGGTGATGATGCATCACACCGTGAATTTACAAAAGCCACTGAGATGTGGTCCTTAAATGAGTGAATAGACGGTACGTGGATTATATCTCAATAAAGGTGTTATAAAAGAATCTATCCCTCTTGACTCGCAACTGGCTTTGTGACTTGCTCTGTCCTCAAGGGTGTGGCAGAAGTGATGCTGTGTCAGCTCCGAGGGCTCTCGAAGCCTTACACGTGGCTGCCATCCTCAGAATCCTGTGGGCGCCGTGTGCACCAGCCCAGACCAGGTGACCCCACTTGCCCCAGCACACAGCAAGCCAACGCCAGACATGTGGGCGAGACCATCCGGGATCACTCAGCCCTCTCTCCAGATACCAGTAGATTGCCGAGCCACCCACATGACCCGTAAACTCAGGATCAATAACTGGCATTTGTTGCTAAGTCACTATGTCTTGGGCAGCAAGTTATCCAGCAACTACTTATACAGGTAATACTTAATAACTTATACATCGTAATTATTGCCTAACAGCTTCACTGAGATGTAATTCACCTCCGTAGAGTATGTAACTCGGCGGTTTATAGTAGACTCAGGGCCATGCATGGTTATCACTCAAGAAAGAGCTCAGTGCCCATGAGCAGTCTTTCCTACCTCCCCTCCCCCCAGTCCGTGGCAACCACTAGTCTACTTTTTGTCCCCGTGGGCTTGCCCACCTTGCACATTTCATGTCCATGGACTTATTCAATTTGTGGGTTTCTTTTTTCATGACTGCCTTCTTTCGCTGACAATGTTTTTAAACGTTCTTCCACACTGTAGCATAGCATCATAGCATTTTATTGATAGTATTAGGTATTTAATTGCGTCTTTATTAACTGTTTTCCCTAGTAAAATTTAAGATTCATGACCTCAGGGAGTGTGCTTCTTTTATCCATTGCAGCTTCCTCCTTGCCCGGAACTGAGCTCTGCACCCACAATGCTTCTCCAATGAATGAGTGAATGAATGAATGAATAGGAAAATCAGTTTGCTTCTTTCCTCTTATTAAAAAAAAAAGGTTGAGTGTCTATGTAAAGAACTGAAGGGGCGCTGAGTTATAAGCTTGCCTGAGTCAGGGCCAGTCCCGGGGGTCCCACTGTCCCACGGCGGCGGGCCCAGGACCCCCATCCGGGTAGTCCAGCTCCGCCGGCCACCTGCGCACTTCCGCCAGACCATGGGGCCAACCGCTTCTGCCTCCAGCCTCGTATTTTGGCTCCAGGCTTTCACAGAGCAATGTTCTTTTCATCATTGCATAACAGCAACAAAAAACTTTTCCTTTTGCTCCTGGCAAAATTGACAAAATTGACAATGGAAGACAAAGGAAATTTCCTCCCTTGGTAAGGAGACTAGCTTTGGCTCGGGTGGGAAAGGTGTCCCCAGCTCCATGAATCACTTTCCCTCTAAGCGAGCCTTGGCGGGAGGCCGCGCTCCTGGCCGCTACCCACGCACACACTTTGATGCCAGGGCCCTGGGTGGGAGTGAATGACAAGGTTTCTTAAACCTGTTTCATCATAAACCTTGACAGAGTCTTTCATTTAAAGAAAAAAGGTCCTTCATTTTCAAGACTCGCTGTTGGTGGTGGAGGGTGCAGCTCCCGCTCTGTTTATGCAGCCGCTGCGTCTGTTTTCCTTCCTGTCCTTGGGAAAGTCTTCACTGGCATCGTTTATTGTCTGGCTGGGGAGGAGAAAGAGGCCCTGCGCAAATCACCTGGATGAGACCCAGGTCGCGAGGTGCAATCACATCCCAGCCAACGCCGGGGCCCTGGGCTTTCTGTCAGCCGTGGAACATTCTGGCCTCTTCCCAGCAGGCCCGGCAAACTTTTGGAGGTCATCCTGCCTGCTGAGGAACGTTCTCCTGGTGAAGGACGGACACATTGGGGAGAGTGATAATTTTCAGACCTCGGGAGAGCCATTTGGTGTTCCGGCGCTGACACATCCCGGCGCTGGGACTTGCCAAACGTCGTTGGAACGGATGTACCTGACTCACACCTATAAAAAGCATGACGGGGGTGAGGGCAAAAGGGGACACATCTCAAAGAAGAAAGGTGGTGGCAAGGCCCACGGGCCAGCCGCCAGTAATTCACCAAAGCCGAGACCCTACACGGCCAGTGACAGCCCTGGGGAGGGAGGAGCAGAGAGCGAGTTCAGCGCAGCCGCTGGGCCGAGCGCCGCCGGGGTCGGCTCAGGTGCCTGGATTCCTCCAAACCTCAGGACAGCTTTGCCAGGCGGTTAGGATGCCTGCGGTCCAGCTGAGGACACGGGGCCCAGGACGCCCCAAAGCTGGGCTGCTCTTTCTTTGTGGAATTAAACAAAATTACCTATTTCTATTTTTCATTTGCACACGATACCTGCTTGCTAAAACAATTCAAATGATTCAACAATATATAAAGCGAGAAACCACCATCTTTTTTTTTTTCGCTGCGCTCTCTCTCTGGCAGCCTTTTCACGTTTAGGGAATGTCTCAGTTTCCCGGTGCCGCCCTAACAAACTCCCACACGCATAAGAGGCTTAGGACAACACATCTGTGTTGTTTTGCCGTCCTGTGGTCAGGAGTCTGCAGTGACTGTCACTGGGCTGCACTCGGCGTGTCAGCAGGGCTCGTCCCTTCTGGGGGCTCCAGGCAGGACCCGTTTTCTTGTCTTTTCCGGCTTCGAGAGGCTGCGGCGTCCCTTGGCTTCCGGCCCCTTCCTCATTTGCAAAGCCTGCAGCCTGCGTCTCCGACGTCTTCCTGCGGAAGCTCCGTCTTCCTCTGAGCGACGCTCCTGCCTCCCCTTCCGCTGTGGGGACCCTCGCGGTTACGTGGCTCCCACCAGGCTGACCCTGCAGGCTCTTGAGATCCCATCTCAAGGTCCTCACCTCGATGGCATCCACGAAGTTCCTTCAGCCATGAAGGTAACATATTCACAAACTCCAGGGTCTGGAGCAGTGGTCCCCAATATTTTTTGGCACCGGGGACCAATTTCATGGAAGATAATTTTTCCACGGACCCGGTATGTGCCTGTGGGATGGTTTTGGGGTGATTCAACCAAATGACATTTATTGTGCAGTCGAACCTGTCTGCCAATGACAATCTGTATTTGCAGCCGCTCCCCGGCACCAGCATCACCACCTCAGCTCCACCTCGGATCACCAGGCGTTAGATTCTCATAAGGAGCCGCAACCTAGACCCCTCGCACGCGCAGTTTACAGTGGGGTTCGTGCTCCCATGAGAATCTAATGCCCCCGCTGACCTGAGAGGAGGCGGAGCTCAGGTGTTGATGCGAGCCAGGGCGAGCACCTGTAAATGCAGATGAAGCTTCGCTCGCTCACCTGCCGCTCACCTCCTGCTGCGCGGCTCGGTTCCTAACAGGCCACGGACCCCGCGGTTGGGGGCCACAGGTTTAGGACATGGACATCTTCATTCTGCCAGCCACAGGGAAAATCTCACACCGTGAGTCTCACTTTCCTTCTCTGCATGCAAGGGTCAGTGGCAGCCGTGTGGGCTTCCTCAGTGGGCCAGGTCTGCCGTGGAATTTTAGCCACAGTTCCTGGAAACTTAGCTTTGGTGTTGCTTCTCTAGTCCGGCCACGGCTCACTAATACCCTTGAGGGAAACCGGAATTCAGTAGTGAGTAACTTCTGATATTTGTGGTAGAAAAATTTGATCTTAACTAAAGCTGTTCTTAAAACATGAATTTTGTCTGCTGGAGTGTTTCCTCTTCCTTTATTTATCTGTTCGCGTGTGGCTCCGTGGAGGCTGAGCTCTCTGCGATCCCAGGGTTCGTGTATGCGTGTGTGTAAACTTAGCATAGGGAATCTTCGGAAGGTTAGCTAGATTTTATACCATCTCGGAGTATTTGGATTCCTGACATAAAGTGTGTCTGAAAGTCGTGCTGGTTCTGTATGTGGAAATTATCTTCTTAAACGCACTCATCTCTGTGGGGCAGGGTGAACCTGTCTCCAAAACGCACAATCTCCTCCGCTGACTTCTAATCCTGTGTCTGTGGAAACGTAAAAGGGAATCAGAGAGAGAAGCGCGGTATCAACATTGTCGGTCTCTGAACCAGGCAAACCCAGCCTGCAACTGCTATTGATTTACTTTCTGTTTGGAGAGGTGGTTATTTGCTCTGATGGAGTCTGAGCGCAGCTTTATAAGCTGTTTCGGCGTCGCCCAGGTGCGCGCGGACCTTCCTCCTCGCCAATCCGACAGTACCCAGAGCTGCCCGCTAGGAAAAACCCCATATGCTCATATAATATTAAAGACCTTGTTATCTTCTTCAAGCACCTTTGGCTCGCATAGGGCCGGGTGGGGGCGAAGAGAAGGAAAAAGAGGGATTTGCCATTTTCTTAAAGACAATATGGCAAAACCTCAAAAATATTAACCAGAGCAAGAAAAAAATGTCAAAATATACGTTCAGTGCTGTTCGCCTACTTCTGAATCCTTTTTCCGAATAAACAAGCACTTTCTTTTTTTCTTTTTTTTTTTTTT
>RJWJ010000443.1:170727-237520 GCA_004363605.1 Indri indri | reverse complement strand
GCTTGTATCATTTTTAGGTAAGCCCCATCTATGCCTATTTTGTTAAGCGTTCTTATCATAAAAGGGTGTTGAATTTTGTCAAATGCTTTTTCTGCATCTATTGAGAGAATCATATGGTTTTTGTTTTTGCTTCTGTTTATGTGGTGAATTATGTTTATAGATTTGCATATGTTGAACCATCCCTGCATCTCTGGAATGAAGCTCACTTGGTCATGATGGATTATTTTCTTAATAAGCACCTGGATTCGGTTAGCTAGAATTTTGTTGAGAATTTTTGCATCTATATTCATAAGGGATATTGGTCTGTAGTTTTCCTTTTTCGTTGCATCCTTTCCTGGTTTTGGTATCAGGGTTATGGTGGCTTCATAAAATGTGTTGGGGAGGAATCCATCCTTCTCGATGCTGTGGAATAATTTCTGTAGGATAGGCACCAGTTCTTCTTTGTAGGTGTGGTAAAATTGGGGTGTGAAACCATCTGGTCCAGGACTTTTCTTTTTTGGAATGTTTTTTATTGCTGTTTCAATTTCAGTCCTTGATATTGGTCTGTTCAAGAATTCTATTTCTTCCTGGTTGAGCCTAGGGAGGCTGTGTGTTTCTAAAAATTTGTCCATTTCCTCCACATTTTCCAGTTTGTGTGCATAAAGGTTTTTGTAATATTCATAAATTATATCTTGAATCTCTGTGGCATCAGTTGTAACTTCTCCTTTTTTGTTCCTGATGGAGCTTATCAGGGATTTTTCTTTTCTGTTTTTCGTTAGTTTAGCCAAAGGTGTGTCAATTTTGTTTATTTTTTCAAAGAACCAACTTTTCGTTTTATTAATCTTCCATATAGTTTCCCTGTTGTCAATTTCATTTAGTTCTGACTTGATCTTATTAATTTCCCTTCTTCTGCTGGGTTTGGGGTTGGTCTGTTCTTCTTTTTGCAGTTCTTTGAGTTGATTCATTAGGTTGTCTATTTGTGATCTTTTTGGCTTTTGGATGTAGTCATTTATGGAAATAAACATACCTCTCAGGACTGCTTTGGCTGTGTCCCACAGATTTTGATAACTTGTGTCACCTTTGTCATTTAGTTCAAAGAATCTTTTGATTTCCATCTTTACTTCCTAGTTCATGAAGGAATCATTCAGCAGAAAGTTGTTTAATTTCCATGACTTTGTGTAGAGATGAGAGTTTCTGTTGGGGTTGATTTCTGTTTTTATTCCACTGTGATCTGAGAAGATGCATGGCATGATTTCTGTTTTTTTAAAATTTTTTGAGACATGCTTTGTGTCCTAGAATATGGTCAATCTTAGAGAATGTCCCATGAGCTGATGAGAAGAACGTGTATTCAGTGGTTTTTGGGTAGAATGTCCTGTAAATGTCAGTCAAGCCCATTTGTTCTAGAGTTCTGTTTAAATCCATTATTTCTTTGTTAATTTTCTGTTTGGAAAATCTGTCCTGTGACATCTTGATTTTTGAAAGAGGTTTATAAAATGGTGCAGAAAGCTTCTGGGACATGAATAAAATATATATTTTCTATAATTTTAGTGTAAACAAATTCCAAACATATGGATTACATTTCCTTTTAAAAATAAAGGGTTTTAGCATTTAATGGGAAAAACGATTTGCAAAATATGCTTTGGATTTTGCCAAAACTGAATCACTCAAAATGTACAATTAACTCTAAATGAACCCAAATTCAACTGTCCTTGCTATAGATGACTAAAAAAGACACCTCCCATTGCTGTTCATGCCTTTCAGTTCCCAAGTCGCGAAAGGGAAGTCAGAATGGGCTGTGAAATGTACTGTTCTCCATACAGTCATGCAGCAAATTGTAGTTGTGCAGGAGAGTGTTTCCCAGGGGAATATGTGTGACCTTCTCAAATGTAAATCTATTTTGACTAGTTATGATGTTTAAGAGGAATGATAGAGAGGAACTGATGTGTTTCCTGGTATGGGATCAAGTTGTTAATTTCCACCAGCTATGAAAAGCTTATTTTTGTCCTGAAAGCTAAATAAACTGCCAAAAGTCTTCTTCATTTTAATGACCTTTTATATTTGTAATGAGAGCAGTATAGTGGTAACAAATGTACCACTAAAAAATATATTTTTAAAGGTTTTTCTTAGACCACATGCATTACAGAAACAAACATTGCTATTTTAAAATCAAGGGAGACTGACTGACTAATTATTAGGGTGGTACACCGAAGAGTACTATCCTACCGGCAGTTTCATTACTCCCGGTTGCAGGAATCCAGCCGATTGTGGAGTAGGCACAAACCCAGACCAGGAGCCCAAGGCTCCGGAAGACTCTTGTATCTATGAGTCCCTGCTCTGCTCTTAAAATAATACATGGACTTCCTTTGAGGAAACATAGAATTATGAATTAGGAGTGTTTTGGACTATCCAAGTAATTCTCCTCAGAATTTAAATTTTAAATGGAATTTATGGTAGGAGAAGATCTACAAGCCATTTGCAAAGAATTGAAGACGGTAATAAAATTGAGAAGTATATTATAATGATGTAAATAAATTCTTAGTTCTGGACAGACTGGGGGAAAACAAAAGGGGATTACTTAAATATTGAAATGTAGGAGCATAATTAGATGCAAATCCACTATATACACAGAAGTATATACATGGAAGAATAAACAGTATGAATAAATACTCATGTGAGAGAAGAGGAAAATGATAGGAAAATAAAAGGAGGGAAATAAGTGAACACTCCCCTTCCAGCCTTGTACAAAATATTAAAACATGCATTTTATTGTCTCACGGAGTCTTCATTTTCCAACAAATTATCCAGGAAAGAGAGGAATTTTATATTTTTGTATATGTTTTCCAACTCTTTGATACCAGAGAAAGGGCACAATAATAGCGAAAGAAAGCATGTAAATCTGACATCTTAAAGGTCAACTTCTTTCATGTTTCAATAATATATTCTTATTATATTGGCACATTTAGAACTCAGTGTGACTAACAATTCTTCATGCTATATGTCAATTTTTAAATTGCATGTTTCTTACAAACATCACTGAGTCCATTAATATTTAGGGTTTTTCATTTTCGGTTCCCACCGAAACTGATCTAAATGCTGAACCTATGCTATTGACAGAGCAAGGGGCAATAATCACCGCTGTTCCTTGTAAATCAAATCTTTTGCAGTTCAAGGGATCGGGCCCAGCAGTCACATCATTATTTCTTGGGTTGCCCATTATGTGGCTAAAATTTACGTAAATATTAGGCATCTCAGACCCTTCCCTGTGGCTTTTCCAGAAGGACCACATTCCTGTGTATTTATAAGCCACTTTCAAAGCTTCTTGTTGTTATAACTTGCAGAAATGAGAAAGTCAGAAATAAAGAAGTCTTAGATTTGTATAAATCAGTGTTGTGTTTGCAGAATCTTAGGAAGATTTCATAAGTAGAAGCATAAGTGAACTCTAGGAGGCAGCTGGGGCGAGAGTAGCCTCCTCCATCTCTCTTTCTGGAAAATATTATAGATTATCCTTTTTGGTCATTACACACTTCCTCCCCTCAGCCTTTATTTTGGGGGTCACTTTCCCTCCTGATATTATGTGACACGTGACCCCTTGCCACCTTCCATGAGAGCCTTCCACCTCTCTAACCTTGCCTCTTGCTTTAAACTTCCCTCTTAGTTTCCCTCCATTTTCATTTTATCAGGACTCAACTGCTTGTTTCCTCTGCCTGGTTTACTTTTCCATTTCTGGTGCTTGTGGAGGCATCAACAGAAAGTTTACTAAACCGTTTTCATTTCTTCCTGGGCCCACAGGAAGACTTTTGCATAGAGCAGGCTATGGGATGATGTCTGCATGACGGATTTGGAGCCAGGGTGCCATTTACCCCTTCCAGACCTGGCCTCTTGGGAGTCCTGCAGAAGCTTCCACCTTCACCTGCCCTTCATGTATTGGCCAGTTAGAGAGGATTTGGCAGCGTGGTTCAAGGCTCAAGGATTCTGAGGCTGTAGTGGTTGGTGGAACCACAAAATAGAAGGAGCCTGGTCGAAAGAGAGCCGGCCAGGAGAGCTGTGAGGTGGAGACATCTGCACTGGACTCTGTGTCAGTCCAAAAACCTCCGCTGTGTTAAGCCACTGAGACTTCAGGCTGTTCATTACAGCAGTTTGCCTGTGCTGACTGTCACAGTCATCTTTCTATGATCTTCAAGATTCATTTCAATCATCGTCTCCTCCCTGGAGCCTTCCTTCCTATGGGCTTCCAGCACCTTGGTTTACTATAAGGGTACACAATTTATCTAATCCTATAAATTGAAATTAACATTTTACCCCTTGCTCTCCTTTCTTGAAGACAGAACTTTGTATTCTAGCACCTATTACTGTACCTGGCACAGAGAAGAAAGAGGCTCAATAAATCTCAGTGGATGTCCTCCCTTCTTGAAAAGAACGCATCGCACACAGGAGAATTTCAGGCGCTGCAGCCCTGGGGGATGGAGCAGGTGTGGGTGATAACCGAAGATGTGTATGTGGGGGCTCAGCCACATGTCCCTCAACACCATGACCTCTTCTGTTTACTACACAAGGGATGGTTTTGTCATTGGTCACTTCATAGGGAGTGTAAATAGAGGCAAGTTTATATAATATAATGACTGTGCTTCCATAATCATTCATTCAACAAGTGTTTGTCTTTGCCCTGGCAATGTTCTAAGTACTAGGAGAAAAGGAGTGAAAATGACAGACCAGGTCCCTGCCTTCCAGAGCTGACTTCCTGAGCAAACAACTCAATGGTGAGATTTTACTATGATTATGAGGATTTGCTCCCCTTTCTGCAAATCCTTGCCCACCCCATTTGTGTCTCAGGTATGTGTTCCCATTTTTGCTCTCAGTTCCTTGGCTTCTCTTCTTGTAAGACAGGTATTCTTAACTGAGACAATGTTGCCCACCAGGGGACTTTTGGCAATGTCTGGAGACATTTTTGGTTGTAGCAACTGGAGAAAGAGGTGCTTCTGGCATCTAGTAGGTAGAGGCCAGCGATGCTGCTACACATCCTACAGTGCATGGGGCATCCCCTCTGCCTGTTCTAGCCCCTTCATCTTGGACGGAGGTCAGGGCTCTTCACCTCCCACTGGGAAGTCATCCTCTGGGTTGCACAGAATTGCGTTCTAGGCAGTGTCACCAACAAGACCAATCCCCTTCTGGAAAACCAAATAATTATTTCTTTCTATGGTGCTTCCTGAATCTTTATTTAATACTCACCTTAGCCCAGGAGCCAAGGGCAGGACCACGTGTGAGTTATAGTATCTTAGTCTGTTTTGTGTTGCTGTAAAAGACTACCTGAGACTAGGTTATTTACATAGAAAAGAGGTTTATTTAGGTCGCGATTATGCAGACTGAAAAGTCCAAGGGCATGGCCCTGGCTTCTGGTGAGTGCTTTTGTGCTGCACCGCAACATGGTGGAGAAAGTCAGAAAGGAAGCAGACACATACAAAGAGGGGGGAAACCTGAGGAGTGTTCTGGCTTTGTAACAAGCCACTCTTGTGGGGCCTAATCCATTCCCTCGAGAACTAATCCAGTCTCAAGAGAGCAAGAACTCACTCATTATTTCAAGGACTCCACCAAGACATTCAGGAGGGATCTGCCCCCATGATTCAAACACCTCTTGCTAGGCCCCTACCTCCTAACACTGCCAAACCGGGGACCAAATTTCAACATGAGTTTTAGTGAGGACAAACAAACCATATCCAAACTATGACATATCCTTAGCCTTCCATCCTACCTCCCAACATCTAGGGTAATGGATGGACCTTTGGGTGGCCATTTTTACAGAGAAAGCCAACCACAAACACACACAGAGGGTGGCAAAAACATTTTCTTCACTTCTAAAATGAGTGGCTTTGTAGTTAGGGTTACCAGATAAAATACAAACTCCCAGTTGAATGTGAATTTCCGACAAACAATAACAGTTGTTTAGTGTAAGTATGTTCCACGCAATTGTAGGATACCAGCAATGTCATAAGGCCATACTTGAGACATATGTATACCAAAAAGTTAGTCATTATTTGAAATTCAAATTTCACTGGATATCCTGTTTCTTGTTGTCATTTTTGGGTGTGTTTTTTGCTTGTTTTTGTTTGTTTGTTTGTTTCTTGGCTAACTCTGGCAACTCTCTTTTCCATACTTCAGGGCGGCATCAGGTATGAATCTCTGAGTTCCTTCTCCCTCTGTTGGCTCCTTCTTACTTTTCTCTTCCCTGCCTCTGACTTCCCAACCCCTCCTCTGAAGATGGGTGCAACCTCTTTCCTTGCAGCACTTTTGACCACTCCCCTGAGCAACTTTGATACATTTTTTAAACCCTTTCCACCAAAAGTGGATAAGAATGAGGAGTGGTTGTGAGGTAAGCATCAGAAACCTCATTCTGAAAAGCCCTATGTTAGGAAAATGAAATGAATTAAAACTGAATGAAAACATGCTACTATTTTAATCAAACCTGGTTTTAAAAGAATTCTGCTTTACAACAAATATGAATATGAAAATGATTGAATTCTTCATACAATTCCTTTATATACCAAACTTTCCTTGGGCACGCAACATCTGATTTAATTTACTAATTGAATTATACAGTTTTTCAAAAATATGGACTCAAACAGTGTGAGGGAAATAAATATGGAAGAAAAGACAGGGAAAAGAAATCTAGGACAAGTAAGTATTTTTATAGCAAAAAAGAAGATGAGAAGTAAATGCCTCAAAGAAAGCCTTATATTGTACTTGAAAGGAATTACTTGTAAGAAATAATAAAATGATTTTAGAGGAGCCTGTAATGTTTTTCTTTCAAAAGAATTAAATAGGTCATTGCATTCAATAAATGCTTGTTGAACTGAATTAAAGACTTAGTTTCCATCTTCAAGGAGCTTTCAAACACTTAAAAGAAGAAAAACAATACAGGTGGAGAAATTAAATTATAAGACATGTGTGACCTCTGTAATTAGATAACAATGTCCTTACAAATGAACAGTAGCATATATGATACTGGTAATATGGCAGGGTACAGATGTGCCTTTTTTTTTTTTTTTTGAATAGAGACAGAGTCTCACTCTGTTGCCCAGGCTGGAGTGCCGTGGCGCAATCATGGCTCACTGCAGCCTCAAACTCTTAGGCTCAAGTGATCCTTCTGCCTCAGCCTCCTGAGTAGCTGGGACTACAGGTGTGCACCACAATGACCGGCTAAGTTTTAATTTTTTTTGTAGAGACCCAGGCTGGTCTCGAACTCCTGGCCTCATGTGATCCTCCCACCTCAGCCCCCCTCCCCAAGTGCTGGGATTATAGGCATGAGCCGCCGTGCTCAGCCAGTGTCTTTGAATAGGTGGTATAGGCAATAAGTAATAGAATTTGAGAGTAAAAAGAGATCTGAGGAGTGGAGAGCTGGAGCTGTCAAGCATGATTTTATGAAAGATTTGAGACTAGAGTTGAGCCTGGAAGAATAGACAAGAAGGGGGGCATTTTGGATGAGAGAGTCACATGTGCAATGGGGCAAAGATGGAATTGTGCTGCAGTGGTTAGACCAGGCAAATTGTGACGGGAGGTTTAGACAAGAGAGCAATCAGGTAAAATTGAAAGATAAATAAGGAGTAGATTGTGAATGGACTAGATTCCAAGGCTGAGACTTAGAGCTACAGCCTATAGGTGGTAAGTGTTTATTTAAGGACTTTGTTATGCTACTATCACTTAAACACAGATTTAGATGGCCAGGTTAGAATGTTTGACCCTGACTGAAAAAAGTTTTTTTAAAAAACAAATGACTTTCTCAAATCAGTCCCAGATAATATGGGAAAGAAGATGATATGGGCTTTGGGGAGACCCACATGAGGCATAATGGGCTGGTTAATGGTGGCCGTTTCGACAATTAGAATTAAGTTCAGCACAATGATTCAATTTAGTTGAACAAAATCAGGTCTTACATTTCAGCTTTTTAATAGTTTCCACTCCTCCAGTGAGCCAGGAGAGATTGGTTTTGGTATAAGTCCCTGCCACTCCTGTTTAGTCAACATTAAGACAGCAAACCAGAATGAGAATGTCCATGCTTGTGCTCTTGATAAGATAATCAAGTCACTAATGACTTCATCCCAAGCAACTGGAAGAAGGTGGGTATAGCTGGCTCATCCATTGAAATTAGTTATTTTTATTGTTGGGCTAAAACCTTACTTCCCAAATTGGTCAACAACATTTTGAACCTCCCTCATTCAGTCTATTTCACCTCTCTTAAAGTTTTGTTTTATAAAAAGGATATTTTATTGTACGGGTGGATTTTATTTGATAGATGCTTGTTCCAGAACAGATAAATCCCACCCTACCTGCACTGTCTGTAAGAGACAAAAGACTGCTGCTGACACAGTGATCTAAGGCAGAGTGATGAATTAGAGCCTGTATTCTCTAGGCACAGGTGTTTTCACAGAGACAAGATTTTTGGTCTAAAAGCATCTTTGTTCTCAGATTTACCTTCTGAGTTCCTTTAGAGAAAACCTGCTTTATGAAACAAAGAAAAAAACAAAGGTCTTGCCAGATCAAGGTCTGATACCATCTTCAGGACCACAAAGAGACTAGAGCAGGAAAAATGTGTTATGTTATTCTGATTGTCACCAAACGATTTGAGCTTTGGCTAAGAGTTCTTTGTTTACATTTTGGGGTAAAATTGGGGAAACCAAAGTGCCCTTGTTCTTATATTTCCATTGCTGTTTGAAATGTTTAGATGCAAAGGATCATTCTCTCAGATAAATGACAGAATGACCTTTAGATGGCCAAGACCCATGAGTGGAGCCCCAGGCCACGGCAGAGCTGAGAAATCAATGACAAATGATTCTAGACACAATAAAGTTGGAGCTAGTATGACATTCTTTTTGGGGTGGACTCAGTTTAGTACTTTTTGTTGTTTTGTTGCTGGTGAAGATGGTGGTGGTGTTTTAGGGGATGGAATGAAATTTAGAGCTCTGTTTGAATAAATGTCTTCAACTTACTCCAAAATAGATTAGGAAGATTAAGAAGAGAGACAGAATGAAAATCTACATAACAAAGAGCAATAAAAATGAAACCAATTATTTTATTGTGATATTGTGAATATATATATTTGGTCTTTATCTCATTTCCTGACCTTTAAAATCTCCAGAGTGATAAGAGTGTCTTTTATATGCTAATTAGATGATTGGTGCCTGGAGTCTCTTGGGTAGATGGTCACAGGAAAGACGAGCATGATTAGAGGGTTGTGACTTTTAGCCCCATCCCTCAACCATGGTCAGAAGCACAGGCTATAACCTGTGTTTGTGATTGGTATCTGAAGTGGGGGACAGTCTTATGGAACTGTGGGATTAGATGCTATCTCCAGGTAGATAGCATCAGAATTGAATTGAATTAAAGGACCAGCTGGTGTTCATTGGACATTCAGCAGGCGCATTTCCTAGTGTGTGGAAAGAAAACGCCATACATCTGGTGTCAGAAGTGTTGAGTGACTATGTGAGAGTAGAGAGTAGGAAGAACACTTTGGTTTTTCCTATATCACTACATTTACACTTAACTAATGTATCTTTTCAGAGTTGGATTCTATTTATTCCATTAAAAAGAAAAGAAAAGCCCAAATTCTTAAAAAAATTTAGTTTTTTTTTCCAAAAAAGAAGAAAACAGTAGTCAAAAAAAGAACATTTCTACTTAATATTATGGAACTGATATTCTAGAATTTCCAAGACTAGGGCATAAGAAGCTTTGCCAGGTTGTCTTGAAACTCCTGGTCTGGGGAAAGAATAGCACTGTACTGGGAGGAAGCCCAAGCTAGCCACATGGAAAAGCTCCATGGAGAGAGATGCTAACCAACCCCAACAACCCCAGCCCTCCCAGGCACCACACATGTGAGTGCAAAGGCTTCACATGACCCCGGCCCCAACCTCCAACCCGACAACTACCACCTGAGACTCTGAGCAAGACCCGTCACCTGAGCCTAGTCCACCCACAGAACCGTAGGGATAATAATACATGTTTTTAAAGCCACTAAGTGTTGGGATGGTTTGTTGTGCAGCAATAGATAACTGGAGTAGTCCTTAAAAGTAACTTCAACACACGGATTTGGTGGTAACCAGATACAGAGGTGGTCGAGAGCCACAGCTTTGCTGCCAGGCTGCCTGGAGTTGACTCCATCAGTTCAAATCCTGACTCCATCATCTTAGTCATTACTTGCCCTCTCAAAATCTGAGCTTCTTATTTGTAAAATGTGGATAATGATAATAATAGTCTCTTTGAATGGTGTCTGTGAGGTGCAAATAAATTCCTGTAAAGTGGCTAACACTGCTTGTCAAGGGTAAGCATGAAATACATTTGATGTGTTTTTAGTATTAACTAAACTGGTCCATAGAAACTCAAAGGGTTTGGTGGGGGATAACTTGTTTACTTATTTGGATAAGTGGTTTCTCTATCTGGACAATTTACTCTGCTGTTTCCAGTGGGCTGACAGACTCTGGAAAAGAATTGTCTTTAACATGGGAAAAGCAGAAAAGGAGCAGATACATTCAAAGATCATTTTGGGGAAATGAGGTACTCTGTCTTATGTGGGTGAAAAGCTTAATGTTTCTTCTAAAAACCAACCAACAGAGAAGCAAATACAGAAATGAGTCATAAGGCATCTGTGGCAAAGCTAACTCCACTGGGTGCTGGGTAATGTATACTGTACATTCCAGGAATGGTGCTGCCTTGGAAATTTATTAAGTGTAACATTTAATAAAGGGAAGAGCTTAACAAAACACCCTGGAGACCTGTGTTCTAATTGCGTATCTGCTTTGATGTCTGACTCAGGGCAAGTCACTGGAGCTCTGTCTCTTATTTCCAACTACTATAAAACAGGATTATGAGCACATTTGGAGCACCCTCAGACACTAAAAACTAAAGGAGAAGGGAGCAGAGCATCTGAAAACATAGATGCGTAAAAAAGAATGGCCAGAAGGTATGCATGATAATATTGTTAGCATCAGGACGGTCTAGAGTTCCTCTGGGTTTCAGCAGGGGCAGACTGGGAGAAGGAACATGATGATGTCCTAGAGTCACAGACACCTTTCCAGCCTGTCACATATTAACACCAGAATATTCAGAAAGGACCACCTTCTTATCTGCAGAATGAAGAGGTATATATGCTGTATACCACATGATCTATATACCACATTTACGGTATATACTATATGGTCCATATTGCACATCCAGTTATATGGACACTAGGGTATCATTTAGAAAACTCCAGCTGAAATCATAACTACCTGTCTTTGATCAAATTCAAGCCTTTAAAATCAGCGGAGCCTGTGGTTGACACCTTCTATATGGCTTTGAAAACTCACCCTATAAAAAGTTAAGAGACTGGAGAATTTTCCAATGGCTGGGAAGGGCATGTCTATTGGATATAATAATGAGAGGGTGTCAACTGCAGAGAGCACTAAACTTGTTTCACAGGGAGGGACCCCTTCCACTTTGAGAGAACTGCAATTCTAAAGCCATTGTTGAGAAATATTTGGCTTTTCTCAAGTATGCGTATTCCAATTCCCATCTCCTATCTCTTGGTTTGTTGCCTAAGTCACCTTTATTATCATCATAATTCATTCCAAGTTTGGCACGTTCTTTTATAGACTTTTAAAAAGCACCTTTCTCCCAAAATAATATGTGAATTTAGAGGAAACCCAGGTCAGCTGATGTGGAGCTGGAGTAAATAAAAGGCATTTACATTTAAATAGCTTGTAGAGAAGGTCATTGGAATCCCAAGTGGCCTCAAGACTATTAAATAGACTCAGAAACTGGAAGGTCACAGAAGGCAGGTCCAGGTGCTTTGTCTTCTTTGCAACAGAAATTCCAGCACCTAGGACAGTACCCAGCATACAGTAGGTGCTCCATTAATACTTGTTGGAAGGATGGTGACTTAAAGCAGTTGGGCTAGAGAAGCAGTTGTTTGGTGGTAGGTGGACATGTTAAGGATTTGTGACTTTCAGAGAATCTTGTTTCAGAAACAACATAGGACTGAAAAAGACAAGACAGGAACTTCTGTAGGGTCTCTGCCTTGGCTTTTGGGTCAGGGAAGGGAGACTCTAAGGCATAGAAATTGTGTAGACAGACTCCTTGGGAACTGCCTGGTAAGGGTTTTGGTGTTTTGAGAAGAGAGTTTCATCCTGAAGTAAAGGAATAAAGGGTATTGCTTCTTCTGGAACATGAGCAGTTCCCAGGGTGACTTTGGGTGTGGGAGCCCATGATCACTGATGCCTGTTGTATGTTACACTGAGCCCAGTGGGGGGAAAAAAAGACCCATCCAAGTCTCCACAGAGCAATAAAGGAGCGTTTGTTTCCTAAATGGCCAATTTAGAATGGTAACTAGGGAGGGAGGCTATTATACTAATAAGAGAGGACGTGCAGAGGACATCATTGTTGGGACACCGTCTTGGTTGGACCACCATCTGGGTTGGGCCATCACCAAGACATCTATAGTTCTTGAAGAAGAAATATATATATATATATATACACACACACACACACACACACACACATTTATATATGGGTTATACAGTCTCTGTCGTGACTGCTCAACTCTACATTGTAGCATGAAAGCAGCCCTCACAACACATAAAAGAATGAGTGAGGCTATGTTCCAATAAAACTTCATTTATAAAAACAGGCAGTGGGCCACATTTGGCCCACGGCTGGAGTTTGCTGACCTCTGGTCTAGACTCTTGCTATTCAAAGTGTACTCCATGGACCAGTTATACCAGCATCACTTGGGAGCTTCTTAGAAATGCAGAATCCCAGTCGCAGACCTCCTGAATCTGAATCTGCATTTTAACAGTACCCAGGCAGTGCATGAATAGCATGCAGTTTCCTAAGGAACCAAGTCATTTTCCTCCCATCACTGTTCCTCACATCTACTGTGGTGTATCTCTTTTCCCCATCGCTGTCCCACCAGATGATAGGCGAGCCCCTAGTTTTTTTGGTTTCTTCTGGGCATTCAAACAGTTTCATTTTTAGCTATTAAGAAGTCCAGACCAACCTAAATTGGTATTTTTATATCAAATGCAATTCAAAGATTCTCGGCTTTCCCATTGCTCAGCTGCCTCGCTTGGAAACCTCAGTGCAGCAAAGGGCAGGGTCTGTTTTTCCCCACTGCCGTCTTCAACCTTCTCCTTCTTGGCTGCCTACAGTTTCCGCCCCCTCCACTGGGGCAGCTGTGTGGAGGAGGAGAGATCAGGGAGCAAAACTTTCTATTAGTGTGATGCTCTTACAGTCTGGAGTGGGAGCCCCTTTGGGGTAGCCATCCAAAAGCTGGTTCTTTGTCACCTGGACAGTGCTCTTGTGGGATGTGGGGTACCTGACTCCTGAGGGACCTCTGAGTCTTCCAGCTTCCTGACCCTTCCCTCTGACCATGTGACCCTCATGTGTTGAGGTCATCTTGCTCTGGCAGGCATGTCCCTTGGGCAGGTCACACTAGCCCAGCTACCTTCAGCATCACTCTCTTAGCCTCAAGCAAACTTAGCCCCTCTCTTTCCCTGGCAGGCTCTGGAGGTGTGGGCTGTGCCACCTCTGGCCTCTGACTTCTCTTGGCCATCATGGGCAAAGCCAGCAAGCCCCTCATCTTCCAACTTGCTCAGGCAAGTGTCAGGCCCCAGGCTTTGTGGCCCAAGTGCTGGGACATGGGGAAAAGCAGAGGTCGCCGAGGCCAGCTCCTGCCCTTGCAGGACATAGACGAAGCACTCAGCACTCTCCCGAAGGGGAAGAGCACAAACTCCAGAACCTCTCTTCTCTCTTTGTGCCACCCTCTTCCCTCCGTACCGGGGCTCCCCTTGTGTGGAGACTGGTGGTAGGTGAAGAGTAAGGGCCACAGCATTAGTATCAGGCCACTCAGCAAATCCTCCATGGAGAGTCTAGCATCATCTATTGTCTTCAGCTTCCAGCCCCAGTCAGAGTTCCAGACCAGGCAATTCCCACACCACAGCTGGTTAAAGCGAGTTAATTCCAGTCCCTTTATGCACAGGAGTTCATTGGCATAGTGTCAAGTTAAGTGACTGGCACATGATGACTGGTAAGGGGAGAGCCAGAGATCTAAACCCCTGACTCCAAGGCTCAACTCTTCCCCTTGCAAAGCTCATCTATCTTGGAGACAATTTCTTCCAATCCTTCCAATTCCTCCAACAGAAGCAAATCAAGCCAGAGTTAAAATGAAAGTTGCTTGATTTCTAGCTAAGAAACCTCGCCATCACACTATCTTTCTACTGTTTGTGAAGCAGAAGATTCAGCAATGCTGTATCAATTGCACAAATAAGAAGAAATTTTTAACATTCAATCACTTAAGAAAATTCTGCCTTTTACATATATTCTGCATTGAGAAACCAGGAATAAATGTTTAGCATGTGAAAAAAGCAGGTTCTGAACAGAATATACTAAATGATTCCAGTTTTGTTTTAAAAATATACCCATGTGCATATAAAAGTGTCTGGAATAGTACATCACGTGTTACCAGTTCTTGTTGGTCTCCAGGAAGTAGTTTATGAGCTCTTCTCTATTTCTACCTATTTCATGTTTTCCCATAGTGTTGGAAGTTTATTCCAATGCTCATGTTACTTTTATAATAAGGAGTAAAGCAGATATTTATTTTGACAAAATATAGAAGGGAGGGCTGTTTGTTTTTAGCCTTTGTTCCTATCAATTTTCCATTATTCGTAATTTCCTTGTCCATTTAGAGGACAGCGATGACCAGCCTTGGGAATTTTGGCAAGTCCTCTTACCTGGAATTCATAATCTATGTCACGTGGAAAAAAATATGATTTTCAGGGAAATGTATGATTTCCAAAAACATGATTCATCAAAGAAGCAAAACTAAACTAAACACTTTAGAGAGAAAAATCCCTGAGTGTGTTTATGTAAATTTAGTGCTCACGTTGATTCTGTGATTGGCAGGGCTTTAGGATTAGAATTTCTGTGTATAAAATGAAGCAGGCAGGAGTATGACCTGCCTTCACCTTTGATCTGCAGAGGTTAACGTTTGGACTTGGAGGTTTGTTGATTCTCCCGCAGTATTTATTTCTTGGTTTCCTGATGGCCAATTTGAAAATCATGAACTCAGCCCCAAACCCACAAACTCAGTTCAAACTGCCACACTGAATGCTTTTGGGTAACAATCCAACTTGATCATCATGTACTTGAGATGGGTGAATGCGCCTCCTCCACAAAGCTGCCACTGATAGCACTCGATCTCCCATCCAGGTAGAAAATAGTTCCTGCTTCCTTTAGGATTCTTCACACTTGTGGCTATTGATTTACATGTCTTACCTCCCCTGGGATGTAAACTCCTTGAGTTTAGGGACTGTGTGTTGTTAATTATTGGATTCCCCAAATAGCTTAGCACAGGGTCTGGCACATAACACACACTCCGTGGCCTTTCTTTTGAAATGTCGTTATTTTTGTGTCAGTTACGCAGGCACAGAGTTTAGAAGGTTATATAGTTCCACGGGCTTGATTTGAAAAGCAGCAACCTCTTCCCCTTCTCTCCACCTCTTATTTTCTACTGCTCACAGGCCACCCCTTTAATTGACTATTTTAAAATTCATCTTCATGCCTCTAAGGAACATGTTTATGTCACTACTTAATTTTTTGATTTGTGCATTATCCATTGGCTTCCTGTTTTGGAGGTTGAGGATGGAGCTCTCATGACATCACTACCTCACTGCCCCCACCACCCACATGCACACCTCTTATCCTCCCATCCTCAAAATATAGTCATTCTGTAACTGTGGTCACATCACAATTCAGACTGCATGACCGCGAGAAGGCAGTGCTGTTGACAACGGAGCCTCCCAACTGTTTGTTCTCTCTGGAGATGGAAATGGTCTTTTTTTTTTTTTTCCAGTTGGCTTAGTTTTCTATGCACATATCAGATGTGTTCTCACACATTACCCTGGTTGCATATCTCTCATTATATTCAAACACATCAGAAATTTTATTCATTTCGTCTTCTTGGGAAAAATCTCTCCCAGAGCTTCGGCCTGCTTTGCCTCTCCAGCACTCTGATGTCTCTCTTTCTCGATATCTTTGGTGTCTCCTGTTCCCTCTGTTGTCTTCTTTCTCATTGACTCCTTGTTGGGTGGAGTACATCCCCTGGTTGATTCCTGGGAGTGAGTGGCCGGGAGTAAATTTTTTGAGACATTGCATGGCTGAAAATGTCTTTGCCCTTTATTGATAGCTTTGTCTTACTATGGAATCCCATGTTGGATGTCATTTTCTTCAGAAATGTCAAGGCATTGCTTTGATTTCTTTTAGCTCTAGTGTTGCTGTTGAGAAGTTCAATGCCATTTTGATTCCTGATCCTTTGAATGAAATTGTTCCCCTCCCTCCGGATACTTTGATGATCTCCTCCTGCTGCTTAGTGGTCTTACATCTCATGATGAGAGATCTTGGTGCACATCTGTTGTCAAGCATTGCACTGGACGCACTGTGGGGATCCCTTTCAAATAGAAAACTCATGCTGTCATTTCTGGGAATTTTCTTGGATTATTTATTTGATAATTTCCAACTTTCTATTTTCATTGTTCTCTACTTTGCAGCCCCTATTACTTGAATTTTGTGTCTCTGGACTCTCCTGTCTCCTCCCCTCTGCAAAAATGTTTTTTTCTTCTCCCTTTTTCCTTAACTTTAAGACTATCTTGTGGAAGATTTCCTCAACGATCCTAATACATCAAGTCTTTCACTTCTGCTATTATATTTTAAATTTCTAATGGCTATTACTTTTATTCTCCAAATAAAAATAACTTCTGTCTTTGTTTCATTCATGCGATATCAACTGTTATTTCTTCAAAGAATATTAATATCTTTTGAACTTTTCTTCTCTTTGTATAGCTTCCTTTTGCTCCAAATTGCTCTTTAAAAGTTCTCTTTTATGTTACATGCCACCTCCCTCAAGTGTTTGGCAATCTTGGAATGCTCTTGTGCAAGAATGGGGCATTAAGACTGATAGGAAGCTCTGAGCGTGTGGGAGGAGTCGTTTCCTGTGGGCTCCCCTCTAGAGAGTTACAGCTGCCTGGCCTGTTTTATTGGGAACCTTCTGATGTCAGTCTCTTTAGTATATTTCTCTCAAGCTGGCCAGACATCTCCGAGGGGACTCCCACACTCTCTCTGGTAGGAGCATGCTAAGGTACCAGCATTGTGGGAGCCGAGTGCGGAAAGCTGCCAGAATTTGTAGTGTTGGTGTCTCAGGGTTTAGAAGACATGTGTTTATTAATTTCATTCTTTTCAATGTGGAATCCTCACCCTAACCTAGAGTTTCTCAACCTTGGCGCTAATGACATTTTGGGCAGAAAGACTCTTTGTTATGGGAGCTGTGCTGTGCATTGTTAGGATGCTAGCAGCGTTCCTGGTCTCTACCTACTAGATGCCAGTAGCATCCATTCCCCAAGTTGTGACAAGCAAAAATGTCTCCAGACATTGCCATATGTCCCCCGCAGGGCAAAATCACCCTGAGTTGAGAATGCACTGCCTTAATGCTACCTGGGGTTTCCCAGACCAGAGGTTCTCTGTTTGTCCCTTTCCTAAGAATAAACATCTGTTTTTGTTCTGGGTTTGGTGGACTTTAGATCCTTAGTTGCTCAGAGGATCTCGGGATTTAATTGCTTTTTCAATAAATATTCCCCTAACCCTTCTATGGTCAGCTCCACATTTGCCCTTTTTTGCAGCAGTACCTGGGCCAATGAATTCCTATGCCTTTGGGGGTTCCACAGTACTGGGTTTTCCTTTGGCTTTCTCCATTGCTGATTTATGTTCCCACTTTCTTGGGCCTGCTAAATCAATTAGCATATCCATCTGCTCACCAGCTGCTGAAATTTTGTTCTTATTATCTCCTCTCTTTTTCTTTGTTGTCCTGGATTCTTGCCTTTTGTTTTGCAAATGTCTTTACAGTCTTGGGAGTTAAGGAAGGGATTTCAGGAAGGGGAAGAGGACACATGTGTATTCTAATTCACTGTCTTTAATGGGAAGCTGAGTCAATCATTTTCAAGTTGTACAATGTAGTCTATAATATATGTTTTTAGGGGGAGAGGGGACAGGGAGAGGGAGCTGCCCTGTATAAAGATGGTTGGAGGGAGCAGTGGCTAATAATTGTACTCAACCCACCACGTTTAAATGCTAGTGCCCACTCACTGGATATATGTTGAATGAATGAGTGGATGAATGAATGTCGGTTATTTTGTGTAATATTTTTGTACTAGCCTGAGTAATTTAAAGTCAGCCTCCTTAAGTATTCCCAAGACCACCCAACATGTCGTGTTTCCATCAAATTATGCTATCAGCCCCAAAGCACTTAAAAGCGGGATGGGGTGGGGAGAAGCCACTTACTTGGCCCCAACTCTGGCTCCCTGATAGAGCTCTTGAACAGATGAGTTGCTCTTTCCTTTAGAATGTGGTTTACAGTGGTGTGGTGCTAATCCCCTCATGTGTTCCATGATTGGGTTTTGAGGGTCTGTCTTCATCTTTCCTGTCTGAGAAAAGCAGATAAGGTGAACTGGGTCTCAGGGGAACATATGAATACAGTGGATGTGACACATCAATTCCAGTGGCCTTGGCTTCAGACCTCTGCCTGCTCTCCATGCCCCACCCCGCCTCCTGTTTAGTACAAAGAGGGTGGGTTATTCTTCACTGACCCTTCCTTCCACAGCTCCAGATTCTGTCCTTTCCTTGGTTACTTTCCCCTCAGGCCAGTCAGAGTAGCGAGCGTGGGGGTGGAAGGATGAGTCTATTTATTTATCTAATTTGGGAAACAGATTCAACAAATCACTATAGTCTTCTGACTGGGTTATACTGACTGGTACAAAGTTACCACTGATTGGAAAACACTTTACTGCCAAAACATACTCACTGCCTGCACTCTAAATATGATTAGTTTGACTTCTTAACCTCTCTTCTTCCAAAAGAGAGAAACAAAGTAATATTTTGTAGGAAAATTCCTCATACAGGCTTTTTTTACTTTTTGAGATTAGATAATCCCAAACAGAACTTTGAGTAGCCTCCTATCAATCTGTATAAAATATATCTCACATGATTGTTCTTAAGTAATGTAAATATTATGGAGGTTATTGGTGCCATCATTAATATTCTAATTCTCTTCTCTTTCCTAGCATGCCATAGGATTTCAGTCCTCTGCTCTGAATGTAGGTGTGGGCAGATGACTTGAATTGGTTAAAAATAAGTGAGGAGATGCTTTAAGAGTTGGTATGTGATTTAGCATTTACCCTTGCCTGCCCTGTCCAAATGGATCTTCCCTCAGCTTGATTTCTTGAGTGACTGCAATGAGAACAGACCCTTGCAAACTTATTTTGGACATGTAATATGAGTGAGAATGAAATTTTCGTTGGGCGAAGCAGTGAGATTCGGGGACTATTTGTTACTGTAACATAATCTAGCATCTATTGACTGAGACAAACTTGATGCTTGATGGAGTTTGTATAATTCAGAAATATGCCTAATATTTTCCAGTGAAATGTGTGTGTGTGTGTGTGTAAGACAGATAGAAGTAAAACTTTGCTTGAAGTGGGGTTGGGAGTCTGGAGTCCCAGCTTGGCCTCTCCTTTCCTCCCGTGGACTCCTGAAACACCTTATCATGGTTTTATCAAAAGACAGTTTGAAAACCATTACGAAAGACCCCCTAACTAATATCAAGAAGTTTTTACAATTAAGAGTTTGATGCTTCCTTTTTTATACAGCAGCAATGTAAAAAATCCATTCCGTAACCACTAAATAATAAGCTAAAACTAATTATAATCAGGCAAATGAAATAAAAACTAAAACAATTAGATCTTTTTCCCAAGTATATATTGTAATCACATACACATGGGTTCAGTATGAAGACAGGGCATGCGTTTGCATTTCCATATGAAGCGGAACTTTGAGAACAGGACTGAATGTCAGTATGGGAACCAGGAAGACTCCATGTTAGCTTGTCCTACCCTGGGACTGCTTTTGTCTTCTCTTCCTCACCTGATTCCTCATCTCTGTGTCAGCTCTGCTGTCAGCTTAGTGGTTACATTTTAGTCAAAGCTAAAGGTCCCAATGCTTTCAGGCATCCTTAAGTGTTTATGGTGTTCTAATCCTTTGAAAATCTGAGTTAAACCATGGACTCCAGAAAAAAAATCAGATGTACACACTTAAAATGTGCATCAAATTGCAGGAATTTCAAGACCTTCCTAAACCCCAGCTTAAGAAATCCTGATCAAATGGTTCTCCAAATTTATCCAGAATGAATTTGGCCTCTTGTATAGATTTCTGCATTTGGTTAAGATGTGTGTGAAATAAGGACATTATATTTAATAGTTTCACAGACTAGTTAATGTTTCAAAAGCATCTCAAAATGTAGAATTTTTAAATTCCATTTTTATTGTGATAAAATGTACATAACATAAAATTTGCCATTTTAACAAATTTTAAGTATGTAGTTCAGTGGCCTTAAGTACATTCATATTTTTGTGCAATCATTATCACCATCTACCTCCAGAACTTTTCTCATCTTTTCAAACTGAAACTCTGTTGTTATTCAATAATAACTTTCCATTTTCCCTTCCCCCCATCCCCTGAAAACCATCATTCTACTTTCTGTGTCTATGGATTTAATGACTCTCAGTAACTCATGTAAGTGGAATCATACAATATTTGTCCTTTTGTGACTGACTTGTTTCATTTAGCATAATGTCTTCATCTGTGTTGTAGCGTGTGTCAGAATTTCCTTTCTTTTTAAGGCTGAATAATATTCCATTAAGTTTATTTCTTTATTGAGTTTATTTAAAGCATTCATTTTATTTCTGGGATCTCCATTCTTTTCCGTTGGTCTATATGTCTACCTTTATGCCAGTACCACACTGTTTTGATTACTGTAGTTTTGTAATAAGTTTTGAAATCAGAAAATGTGAGACCTCCAGCTTTGCTCTTTTTCAAGATTGTTTTGACTATTCAGGAATCCTTGGGATTCCATATTAGGATGAATTTTTCTATTAATATTTCTGCAAAAAAACATTGTTGGGATTTTGATAGGATTTGCATTGATTATGTGGAATCATTCTGGGTAGTACAAAAATCTTAACAATATTAAGTCTTCCAATCCATAAACATGGATGTCTTTCCTTGTATTCGTGGCCTCTTTAATTTGTTTCAGCAATGCTTTACAGTGTTTAGTGCATAAGTCTTTTACTTCTTTGGTTAAGTTTATTCCTAAGTATTTTGTTCTTTTTGGTGCTACTGTAAATAAAATTGTTTTCTTAATTTTCTTTTTGGATTGTTCATTTTTTTTTTTGAGACAGAGTTTCACTCTGTTGCCCTGAGTAGAGTGCCCTGGCATCATGATAGCTCACAGCAACCTCAAACTCCTGGCCTCAAGCAATCCTCCTGCCTCAGCCTCCTGAGTAGCTGGTATTACAGGTGTGCACCACAACGCCCAGCTAATTTTTCTATTTTTTGTAGAGACAGGAGTTTCACTCTTGTTCAGGCTGGTCTCGAACTCCTGAGCTCAAGCAATACTCCCACCTCTGCCTCCCAGAGTGCTAGGATTACAGGTGTGAGCCACCGCACCTGGCCTGGATTGTTCCTTGTTAGTGTATAGAAACACAACTGTTTTTCGTGTGCTGGCTTTGTATTGAGCAACTTTGCTGAACTTGTTTGTTAGTTCTAACAGTGATTTTTTGGGATCTTTAAGGTTTTCTACATATAAGATAATATCATCTGTAAACAGAGATAATTTTACTTCTTACTTTCCAATTTGGGTGCCTTTTATTTTTTTTCCCTCACCTAATTGCTCTGACTAGGACTTCCAGTACTATGTTAAACGGAAGTGGCAAAAGCTGACATCCTTGCTTGTTTCTGATCTTAGAAGGAAAGTTTTCAGTCTTTCACCATTGATTATGATATTAGCTATGGGGTTTTCATATATAGCTTTTGTTATGTTGAAATAGTTTTCTTCTCTTCCTAATTTGCTGAGCATTTTTATAATAAAAGTATGCTAAGTTTTATCAAATGCTTTTTTATGCATCACTTGAGATAATTATGTAGTTTTTCTTCATTATTTTAATGTGGTGTATTGCATTGATTCCATGTCTTTTTAAAATATAGAGTTAAAAATATTCTCAAATAAAATCCAGGATAAAGGAAGCTTTGATGTGTCATCTCGTTATCTGTGTGCCTAGAGGAGGTCTCTTCATTCTTAGTTCTAAGAAGTACCCCGGATTTCCTAGACTTCTACCTTTTTTTGTTTTAGAGAGATAGTATCTCACTGTGTCGCCCAGGCTGGAGTGCAGTGGCATGATCATAGCTCACTGTAGCCTCAAACTCCTGGGCTCAAGCGATCCTCCCACCTCAGCCTCCTGAGTAGCTGAGACTACAGGTGCACACCACCACACCTGGCTGACTTCTACCTTTTGCTCTTCACTTTCCTGTGTTCTTCTCATGAAAATATATTTTTCAAATATAGAAATATTTACCTGTTAGAACATCTACAATGCAAATTTACAACCCCCAAATCCTAGAAGGTTAAGACTGAAAATGTCTTCAGAGTTCATTTTGTCCACCTGTCACAAAGACACAGAGCTTGCTTTGTTTAAAAAATGTGCAATCGAAGTATACTTCAACAGTCCAGGTTTCATTTCTCATTATGTATTAATATCTAAGGTTTGATACATGCATATAAACAGCGAGAAAAGTGATTACATGTAGGACTAACTATGAATAGATAAAAAGCTATTTCACTTCAACTGGAATATGTCTTTTTTTTCCAGTTTTACTCTTGTGAAAGTCATGTGACTAGTTTTATACTCAGTATAAAATGTGTAATTTACCAAAAGTGTTTCACTTATATAATCTCACTGAGTCCTTCAAACAACCCAGTGAAGTAGATATTATAATTCCCAATAAACACATACATGTCAAAAGACTGATTACAAAATAGTGGTCAAAAACACTTGGAAAATTCTAGAGAGAAAGGATACGATTACAGCTTGAGAAAGGAGTTAAAAGTTTAAGTTGTTATGTTGTACAGATAATGCAAATTTGCATTGTCTAATGCAACCTAAAAAGCAAAGCACAATGAATATTAAAAATTTAAATGCAAACAGACATTTTAAAGGGATTTATTAGTCTTAATATTAAAATGGTAATAATCATATGAAGTCATGACCTTAAATAGAAAAAGTTTCCAGTTCTGTCACTAAAGTGACCTGGAAGCCAACTGCTGGCACTCAAGTAGAAGTCTTTAAGATGTACCCCAAATGCCCAGATTTGGGCTTCTTATTCTATTGTCCATTAAAAGAACATTTTTTGTGAGTATTGGATTTTATATCTTGCTGGAGGGAAAAACAAGATGGGTATGAAACATTTGTTTTTCCTAGAAAGGTAAGTCTATGGAAGGCTGTGAGTCTATGATGAATACTAAAAGTGAGAACAATTAATATAAAGCATGCAAAAGGGAGTCATAATAAAAAATAAGAAGGATAACAATAGGAAATGTTTCATTCTATATTTTATTGCATTTGTTTTGTTTTATTACACAAAGGAGTATTGATTTAAAAGGGTGCTCTATACTTCTATTAAGCACGTGCCTATTTATATAGTATCATTTATATCTTTTTTCCCTATCTCTTGTAGAGAAGACTAGATATAGGTAACTGCAAGTAAGCCAAATATTTCCAGAAAAAGTTAGAGCTAGACTAAGAGAGGTGGACTGATTAGCTCTGATGGCCACACTCAATAATCACATAGAAATAGGATGTAAAAAAACAAAAGCTAAAAAGCAAAGCACAAAATATACAAAAATTTAGGATCTAATGCTGAACTCATGCATATGGGATTAGTCTTGATAATACGAGGTGGTTTTTGAAGTATTTAGAACAGTAGGAAATAATGTATTTTGCATGTAAAGGGTAACTAGTATTATTACTTATCAGTAACCGAGAGACACAGATGGGCAGTCCTGTTTGCTCTACAAGAATTGGCTATTGGGACTAGCTGTTATACTCGATGCAAAGAAGCGCCAGGACAGGAATGGGTTCATCCTGCATTCAGGATAAAAATGAAGAAATGGAAATTTCTGAAAGCAAAGCTGATAAAAATCAGAAAAGGAGAAGATTGGTGAAGCCAGAGATGGCTTGTAAATGGGCTGCTGATATGCTAGGAATTTCCCCAACTCTCATCAAGAAAATGAAGATAAATGGAGATTTTATTTATGGAGGCAGAACCAGGGCAACGTTACCAGAATGGAGAAGGGATGGGCTATGTGGAGATCATCTGTTAAAATTGTGAGGATTTTGCCTTCATGTCATAGTACAGTTGGGATGAGATGAGGTTCTTACCATCCATCAGACATCCTGCTTCCGGAAAGGCTAAGACCTGGCCTTTGGGGAAGGCACGCCAACAAGGTGTGCACACCTGAAGACTGCATCTCAGCTGCAAGCTGGCCTCTCTCCCTAAAACAGAAATCTCCACCTTTCTTTGGGGAATATCCATGCTACCCCTCCCCAGAGCAATAGGAATTTACTCTGGCAGGGAACCTCATTGAAAGGAGAGGAATCAGAATTTCCTGGGGACCTATGTATCATGCCAAAGCCCCCGAAGCGATTCTGACCTCCGTTCTACTTGGGAGAGGCTAAGTCTGTCGGTTGTGAATTACACTTCTTACCAACTTCATTGCAAGGTCTTTAACTTTCACAACAGTAAAAGTAATACTGTATGAAACAGCACAAAGTATCTGGTTCCCAAAAGGAACTTTTCATACAAACTCCAAATTAAAGAATTTAAAACAAGGACATGATGATTTAAAGGATTACAGTGTACTAATTAAATCATCTTACAGGCTACATTCCAAAGTCCCTAGTTTTGTTTTTGGTATAGATCAAACGATTCCCCCAAATTCAGTTAAACTACTGAAGGCCGTTACTATTGCCAATGAAAATAGTTAACTTGAAGAGAGATGTTTTGTGTTTTATTAAACTTAAGTAAAATGTCTGAAATGCCAGTGATTCAAAGCAGCAACCTTTTATTTTTTCTGTAATGTTCCTATGCTAACAATGAAGAACAAATTTTATGTCTTGCGTCAACTACGGTTAACTTCCATTACTGTATTCGGCAGGACGCCAGGACACACCTTCAGGAAAGAGGGCTTTAACCAAACGCAAGATGTCTGTCCTGGGCACCAGCATGTAGTCCCACACCATGCTAGGGGTTCCTTTCTGTGAAGTGATTAGAAATTACACTCCCTATGCTGGAATAGCTTCCAATCTGGTTTGGGAATTGAGCCCCCAAAAGGTGAGGAAGTAGAGCATTTCTCAGGCAACGTAGACCCTTCCATAAAGCGCTCCTGCGCCCCTCTTGTGGGACTAATTGCTCCTTTCTTGTAACTTCCATGAGCGTTTTATGAGCACTGCTACATGACTACTGCTGTTGTTATTGTTCTTACATGATTATTGCTCCCCTGTTAGTTTGTGACGCCCGCGAGGGCCATGGCGGCGCTCCACTGGGCTAGCTCCATGGCCCTCTGAGCCCTCAGCACTGTTCTGTGCTGCCTGAGCTGAGGGGCCTTCCCTGACAAAGGGGGTGAGCACACAGAGAGGGTTAGAGGAAATCAGATGGGTTGGATGGAAATGCCAGGCTTTGCTCTCAGCATGTTCCCCACCACCCAAGCCCCTGGTTTGGGGGCCTATTTCTACAGTCTTCCCACTGAGTCTATCAGCAGCACTTTCAACTTCCAAAGGTTCCCTAAGTTGGGTTTCAGTTGCCTGGGACATTCTTCTACAAATCCCTGGCTTTCTCTCCCATCATGCCTCTGCTCTCATGACCCACTTCCTCTATGATGTGGCGCTCAACACGAGAGCTGGTGAAAATTCCCACCCAGTTGACTCTGGAATCAAATTCCAGTTCTGTCACCTACTGTGTGACCTAGGGCAAGCGATTTCTCCTGGGCACCTGATTAGCCAGGATGCAGTGGACATAATGTCAACTTCAGGAAGTAGCTATGAGGGTCAAGGCAGATGCTAGATGCCAGGCTTACAGCTCTGTGGACACTGCTTACCCAGCTTCCCTGTTCCTCTACTCAGTTAGCGATAATTGAGTCATTGCCATGTTATCTTGTATGTCGTGAGCATTTAAATCTTATATTATTTATCTTCTTGTATACTGATACCTTATTCCCCCCACTGCAGGGAAAAAGCCTAAGACCCCCACCAAATCCCACCCCAGCCTTTGCAAAGTCCTATCCACAGTAGGTGCTCAATGTGTGTGGGGTGTGTGTGTGCGCGTGTGTTGGTTGAGTGACAGCTGGTGGTACATATTCACAGCCGCAGCGGGGGCTCATGGCTCGACCTGCTTTAGTGCCTGACGTCATGTGACCTGCTCTCCATGGTCTTGCTGACTGGTCAAGTTTGCTATCCCTCTCCCAGAGGGGCTCTAGGGGAGTCACTGGACAAGTTAGAACTGCTTTCAGGGTTGCCTTGGTACAGATCCTTGCAGACTGACTCTGGACAGTGTCAATGTCCTCCAGCCAAAGGCCCCTAAGAGCATATCTGTTGTTGAATAAGTTGGGTTTCTTACTCATTGCAGCTGGGAAGAACACAGCTCTGGGGTACAGGGGGGCATCTGGGGAAGAGGGTGCTGGAAAAGACTGTGCAGAAAGGAGCTAACATAGCAGGCCTGAGACTCCTATCCTTCCGAAGTCCTGCTTGCAAGGTTAGCCCTTGGCCTGTGTTTGGGGACTTAGATTTGGGGAATGTCCCCACCATTCCCTACCTGGTAAGAGTGGCTCACTGTACCTAAACTATCTGCACAATGTGGTCTTCTGCCTAACACCTGCTTTCCTTCTGGGAGTCTGGGATTTTGGTCTGTGCTAGGTAGAGAATGTTTATGTAACCAGCCTCCAATAAAACACTGGGCACTGAGTCTCTAATGAACTTTCCTGATGGCAATATTTCACACTGTCATAACTCAGTGCTGGGGGAATTAAGCACATCTTGTGCGACTCCACTGGAAGCTTGTGCCTGTTTTCCTCCAAATTTCACCCCATGCACCTTTTCCCTCTGCTGACTTTGCTTTGTAGCCTTTCACTGTAATAAGTCTCAGCTGTGAGTGTGACAATATGCTGAATCCTGGGAGTCTTCCTAGTAAATCACCGAACTTGGGAGTGGGTTTGGGGACCCCTGACACACTTATTTTAAGATTTGAACTAATGTTAGCTGACTTTGGGGTGGATGTAAGGGAGTTTGCTCTGAATCACATTATCTCAAGAAGCAGGGGTAATTCTATGATTGGGTATCTCAATAAATCCTATCTAGGAGGAGGGAAGACCAGAACAAGGCTAAAGCCATAATTGGTAAAGAAGCAGCAGTCACTTCTACTAGCCAGGATAGGGAGATATTTTGTATTTTGTGGCTTGAACAATGTTCATGTTTTGTCTGTGTTCAGAAGTGATTATGGAGGAGCCTTGTTTTTGTTTTGCTCTGTCATGGTCACAGAGTTTGATGTTGATGCTTGGCAAAGTTGTTCCCATTCAACAGGAGAACACCCAGGCCCCACTGTGAAGGCCCACAGGCTCCAGGATGTCGGTGGCTGTTTTTCTCTTTCTCACCAGTAATGCAATCTCAAATTGTCTAGTTTTTAATGCCACAGCTTTCGCTTCTATGGAAAAGTTTCTCCATAACGGTTTTGGTTTCTCAAGCCTTTACAATTATAGCAGACCTCCAATTTCCCATATCCATTGAGTGAAAATCCCTACTGATGGAGACCATGTTATTGGAGGAGTCTCAACTCATAGGACACAGATCAAATGATCTTACTCTTTGTAATAACTGCTAACCAGCATGCTGCATTCCCCTAGACAGCGGGCTCTCCAAATATTCAATTCAATCTTATTTCATGACTTTCATCACTTGCAGTTATTATTACAGCAGTCTCGTGTTGGCTGAGAAGACACAGTTGAGTGTACTTTAAGGCAGCACTGTCCAAGTCCGTTTACAGCTTTCCTTCCCCACAGCCCGAGGTTAAGTTTGTGGCTCTAGTGACCACTGCAGGGAGCTACTTGCAAGCACTTTTTGACTCCAGCCTGCAGCTCCACAGGCATCAGTCCCTCTGATGGGCGTGCCTCTTTGCCCTTTGCTCTGGGTAAACCAGCAACCCTAATGTGGGATCCATCTTCCAAACCCATCAGGAGAGGCCTCTGCTGTGTCCGTCCATCCCAATATTTCACTTCTTCCCAGGGTCCTCTTTCCACTCCTATTACCTGGGGGCAGGGCTGAAGGTCTAGTAGCTAAGAAAGTATTCCACTGGGAAATAGAATGTTCAGATCTCCTCTTGCAGGTAGTTGTGTGAGATTTTGCAGGGAGCACTTCCCCTTGGCTTTGAGAAGGAATCTTGTCTAGAGGCCCCACCCCTTCCTGGAGGAGGAAGAGTATCTTGTCTTTAAACCTGCATTCCTCATAATGGCCTCTTTGACATCTTCTGGGGTAGGGGTTGTTATGTCCATTCTGGTTACAGAGCCCCTCTTAGTGTGTCCCTCAGGGGAACAGGCGGCTGCTGGCAGTTGGTGGCCCTCTGAGCTTAGGCTATGAGAACCTCATGCCTTTCCCTGAAGTGGGTCTTAACTTCCAGTTCTGGGGAAAGATCCCACTCAGCACTTGGCACCAGTAATTCTGACTTCATCAATCAGCAGTAGCAGAGGACAAAATCGTCATATTAGGGAACCATTCACAATCGTGGCAAAGCTTCTAAATTTGCACTGTCCAGAACAGTAACCACTAGCCCTTGTGGCTGTTAAGCCCTTGAAATATGACTAGTCTACATTGACAAATCATGGCCAACTCAGGTGGATTCAGCTTGAGGCCTGTTTGTGTAAATAAAGTTTATTGGAACATACCCACGCCATTCGATTATGTATATCTGAGGTGGCTTTTATGGTATAATAGCCAAGTTGAGTGGTTGAGACAGAGAAACCCAAAATATTTACTGTATAGTCCTTTACAGACATTTGTCAGTGTATCTCTTCTAGACTATCAAATAAGTTTTTAAATTTATGAAATTTATTTAATATTTTTATTCAATATTAAATATAGTATTTTATTTAGCAGAAAACAGATACATTTAGGCTAGTCCCATATCAAGCTGGGTAGTAAAATAACCATAACACCCCACTGCCCAAATGACTAGGTGGCAGACAATTTTCCTATTAGTTTGATCATGCTGTCCCTGTGAGAGTTTGTGCTCACTCACTCCTCATGGATTATCTTCACTACACAGTGAAATTGATACATGCCCATGGATTGAGACTGCACCTGGGGAAAGTCCAGATTGCCACTTTCATATAAGTGCGAGTGACTGCTAGAGCTCTCTATCAAGATAAATGTCCACTGTGTGTGAGCAATAGCCATTTGATTAAGTGGAAATGCTTGTCGCAGCCTCAAATCACAGGCTGCAAAGTACACACTGAGATAACAGTTACACAAAAAGCAGTGTCCTTTCAGAATGGAGAATAATACCTTCCACATTATCAGAGAACCATATCTAACAACATGTGGTCTCCTTTCTTGAACTTGTGCAGTGGAGCCAATTGGCACAAATGATTATGCTCTTCATTTCCCTACTGACCTTTCATCTTTTTTATTCTTGTCAATTTTCCTTGTGAAGCATTACCATTTTGGTGGGGGTGTGTATGTCACGAAAGCACGTTCTGCACCACGCAGAAAATTATGGCCGCAAAGCCTCCTTAAATTACACTCTAATAGTATTTTCTTGGAAGTCATTATGAATTTTGGTTCTTCCTAACCTTTGCCACTGGGGATCAAATAGCACAGCTCAACGTTTCCGTTGCTGCATTTTATAACAGTGGTAATGTAAGAATTTACTGGGGACTTTATATAGAGAGACAAAAGCATGCCACTTTATGAAGCTATTAAACACTATGGATTTTCCCACATGAGAGATCAAGCTTATTGTATTTCCCAAGTATCCTAGCAGTTTCCCCCACAGCCCAGATCCATTGTGTGAGATGGTGTGGTTGGCCCAGCCGTTCTCTAACCCAAGGTTGTTAGCATCTTAACTGCAACCCAGCGATATCACGAAGGCATAGCCACAGAGACGACACACCGCTCTATCACCATGGTTTGTTACTGCAGGACACCTGGCCTCTAAGCAGGAAAGGTTATTATATTCCCTTTTGACAATGGAAGCTTTTCAAGGGCCAACAATGCATTTTTTTATAGCAGAGATTAAAGTTAAAAACATGACAAGCAGAGAGCAGTCTGCTTTTGTGTGCAGACATCCAGACATTTTCAGCCAAAGAAGGCAATAAGCCGCATGATAAAAATTCTAACTCGAAACTCCCAGGGTTCTCCAATTAGATGCTTATCTTTTCTTTTATGGGTGAGGCTTTGTTTAAAACAAAATTTCTAATGGGGAAAATATGGTTTCACTACCAAAATGCATTTGCTATGGAAATGGCAGGCCGCTGAAACATACAAAGATGATGATTAACATGAAAAATGATTAAATAATGTACCTTTATGCTCATAAGATCTTAAAATGCAGAATGATACTCCTTCCATTTAGGGGGAGCTGTGGTACTCATTAAGACTCTCTTTGGGGTAATTCGGTTATTAAAATCAATTGTGTTTTATGAAAATGACCGAAACGTTTCTTAGATTTGAGGGTTTGTGTTTTAAAAAAATTAAGAGTTCTCTGAATCTGGAGGTATTTACTGTGTGGTTTTAGTCCCTGATATAACTCTAAAAATATGTAAAGCTGCCCATGAGATATAAATCATCCAACTGCCTAATGTCCTCATTTCTTCGTAGGTTGGAAGAAGAGGTAAGTTTCTTCTAATGGTGGGCCGGTAGGTGTAGCAGTTGCTGCGGTGACATCAGCACATTCATGCAGAAACTGCAGTGTTCAGTGGCAGCTAAATAAATATAAAAAGTGGTATATTGGTTGTGTATGGTTAAATCGCAATTGGGCAGGACTTCTGATCTGTTGGAGGGACAGTTCACTAAGGGCATGAAGATTTTGCTTCTAATTCACCAAGTTTTATAAAGCACAAGAGTCTACCCAGTGACCTCCTACACACTGTGTGCTTTGTATTTATTTTCGTGGTTCCCCAGAGACCCGGGACCATTCCATTGTGAGCCTGTAGGAAAAGCAATCACACATTGGGAATAGTCAACAGTTTTGATTTTGTAGTTCTTATCCTCATAAATTTTCCTTGGGACAACAAGTTCACAGTCAAGTCCAATGGGAATGTCTCTAAGCCAGGGCAAATGAACACAGCCCTGCTGGTGCTCAGATCAGGATGGAGTCACAAGACTTGCTGGGTAGAAATAGCTTCTACTGACTTATATTTGCTGACAGGACGCTGTCAGAGGAATCAAGGTGCTATCGGAAGAACAGACTTGGTGAAGGGGAAATACAGGACATTTTAAGGCTCATCTCCTGAAAAAATAAACTTAAAAAAGAGCAAAATGATGGAGGACTTGACCCAATCCTCCAGCACTATTTGGGCTGCACATATTTTTAGCGTCTGTCATAAAGGCTCACAGTGCTATGAGGGACTCGAAGTTTAATGGTGTGTAAAATTTTTTTAACTCTCTTGTTGCCTCTTAGCTGATGCTTGCAAATGTGGAGAAGCCTTTTTTTTGCATTTAATTTTAGAAGCACAAAGAAGAAAATACAAAGCAGTTTAAGTTCCTTGAGTTAAATGCACTGAGAATTTTATGCTCAGGAAAACATCCAAATGCCAGCTCTACTTGGCTCATGGAAATTTCCAGACCCCTGGTGCCCAGGGCCCTGATATTAATTTTCCTTTGGCTGCTCAGACCTCCCTATCTGCACTTACCTCTGGTTGTTTAGGACCCCAAATCACTGATTCTCTCCCCTTTGAAGCTCTCCAGGTATCTGGTCACTATTTGGTAGAAGATATCAATCCTGAATTCAGTACTTACTTGCTCACTCAATCACTCAGCCATGCTTGGGAATGTAGGGAATTGCGCTCAAGGACAAATGAGTAGAAAATCATTTTTAATTTCAAAGAGAATCCCAGGTATCTCTACACTGTGAACATATGAATACTGTACAATTTATGAGGTGCTGGCAAATATACTACATTACACAGTACAATTTAATGCAATCCATGGAACTCCAAATGCCCTTTAGAGTGTTTGAAGCCAACATTTACAAATACAATTTTAAATAGAGGATAACTAAATGGGTGTTGTTATTCTGTTCTGAGCCTGCTAACGAATTCTCAAGAACGTAGCATGAATTGGTTGTCAAGGTAATGTCTGGGAAGGTGGCAAGAACTGTCACTAAGCCAAGTGGAAAAATTAAACCCTCTCTCTGTCATATTCCAGGAATCCTCAAGCAAAAAGAAATTCCTAGACACCTCTCAGAGCCCTTTTGTATTCTTCTCTCTTTCATCCCTCAATCCTCTTTTCCATTTTCCCATAGATGACCAAACAAAATAGAATGTTCCCCCAAAAAACTCATTTAAAGAAGTTGAGCTCAGGGTCAGTCTTTTTTTATTTTATTTTTTTCCATCTAAGAGTCTTTCTTTTAGCTTATACCCTCTGGGCTGATTCAAATTAGAAGAGTATTTTGGACTCTACGGAGGACACATGGTGGAATAACCTAAATTGGAAATGCATGTTTCATGATAACAGACATTTCCACTCTTGCTGGGCATTTCCAATTGCTATAAAGCACCTCTGTGACATGAACTAATCCACAGACCCTCTGGAGACTCAGCAGAGAAACTGAGGCCATGAAAGTGATTACAGGGCCATTAAGCATAAATGGTGGAAAAGAAATTACATTTGAATTTTTTTCATGTTCTGCTTTCATATAAATTACATAAGACAATGGAAAGAAAAGACCATCTGGGTTTAGATTTCATAAAATGAGACTCACATCTGCTTTAGTATGTCATATAAATATTCCCTCATTAGAGAGTTCAGTCTATGAAACACTTTTGGTCAAAAAAGCATTTTAAGAAAAAAGGAGGAGAGATTGCTTTTCATGGATACTGATCATTTTTAAATCCTCAGTTCTAAATATCAACCAGCAAACACCTCAGAGGATTGTATATAACTTTATTTTTAGAAATTAAAATATCTTAGGCTGTATCTACTTTGGCCAAGTAATGCACATTGCTTTTTTATTTGTTTAACAGGAGATTTGGTGCCTTTTTTCATCAAAAAATAGGAGACCTTTTGTGTTCAGCTCAGCTTTTAGAAGGGCTGGGGATGGAAAGGTGAACATTTGTAGCTAAATCCTTTGGCCTCATCAACATGAGATGAATGTTTCCAGCCATATTGAATTATTTAGCTCTCTAGCAATCTCTTTTGCCTCCTCCTTTTCTCACTTGCTGTCTCTTGGCTGTATCTACTTTGTGTTGGATCCACCTCAAACTTCATGTGATAGCAAGATAGGGGCAACAGGGTTTAGACTTTGCATCCTCTTAGGTTCAAGCCCGGGGGGAAGAGTAAGAGATGCCTTTTCAGAATCTTATTCATGTTGAATGGGTGATATGCCTATCTTGGAACTAATCACCAATCACAAAGCCTGAGGAAGGTGGTGTTCTGATTGGCTGAGGCTTAATCACATGCCCCACTCCTGAATCAGGGGAGTCAGTCCCACCCAAAGCTTATGGGCCATGAGTGAAGGGGGCTGGTCCCTGTAGTAGGCAGTTTCCAAGACGGCCCCTAATAATCCATGCCTCCTGGTATTTCCGCCTTTGTGTAATTCCCTCCCCTTGAGTGTGGGATGGGCCTAGTGACTCACTTCTAATTAACAGAATACAGCAAAGATGATGGGATATCACTTCTGTGATTAGGTCATATACGATAGTGACTTCATCTTGCTGGCAGACTCTATTGCCTTCTTGGCTGGCACACTTTGATAAAGCAAGCTGCCATGTTGGAAGGGCCCACGTGGCCAGGAACTGAGGGTAGCCTTTAGCCAATAGCCATTGAGGAATGGAAAATCCCAGTCCAATCACTCTCAAGGAACTGAATCCTGGGAATGGCCATCCAGATGATTTTAGAAGCAGATCATTCCCCAGTCAAGACTTCAGATGAGACCTCAGCTTCGGCCAGCCACTTGATTGCAGGCTTATGACAGACAATGAAGCAGTGGATCCAGATAAGCTGTGCTCAGCCTCCTGACTCAAAGAAATTGTGCCACAATAAATACATGTTGTTTTATGCTTCCAAGTTTGTGGTAGTTTGCCACATGGCAATAGATCACTAATGCAGTGCTCCATGGAACTTTGAAGTACAGGCACTGGAGAAGGGTAGCTGAAGTGTGGGCAACAAAGACAACAGCTGCCCACAATAGCACACCATAGGCATGCACTCATTAATCCTCCCAACAGCCCTATGAGGTAGATAACAATTGCTTCTGCCAATTTTTTTTAAGATGAGAGAAGACTAAAGCACAGAGAAATTAAATAACCAGCTCAAAATCACACAAACAGCACTATAAAAATGAGAATGGAGAGGGTAGAATGTGCTATTGGCAGGCAAATATTAACCTTAAGTGCTGTGAAATATGATTGCTTCCTGTCTCTGCATAGTTTAAATTATACTCAAAGAATTTGTTTCTGATTTTGGAGATTTTAAGTGCCACACTAAATAGGAACTTTCTCTATGCAAACTGCTAATCCTGCCAAAAGCAGCCACATAAGGACTTTCAAGAATCAACTAAACTTATTGGCCCTAAACTGGCAGGAATAACAAGTCATTGTCACCTGGTATCAGCCCTGCTTTCCTTCCCCAGCCTGCTCATGAGGCTGCCACTCTATGTTCTTTCCTGAGAAATTTTTGGATCAGTCCTTAGCAGGACCAAGACTGTCTCTTCAATCTCAAGTCTGCCAGTGGTGGGATCTGGAACTGGTCTTGCTTTCCTTGACCCAGGTCCTGCATGCCAGGGATGGGCTATTAACACAATGCAACACCTCTGTCACAGGTGTCCTGGCCCCCGCTTCTCCTGCAACATTAGCACTGTGTACTTGCCCACTAGTACTTGGTTTCTCTGCCAAGAACCGTGTTTTCCTGACCAAACAGGGTCCCTGGAAGACAGTATATCTGCAAAGAATTGACAGCTCCCTCTTTCAGGGGTGTAATAAAGCAATCCAAGCATAGGGAAGGGATTGGACAGATGGATTTTAAGGGCTCTTCCCATCTTGAGAAGTGGGACCTCTATGTTTGCATGTCTTGCTCTGTCTTGTATTACAGTAATTTTCATTCTTATTTTATTTCTTCTGTTAGGTTGTGATCTTTTTGAGGTCTGTGACTGTATGTATCTTCCACATAAATATTTTTCATTTTTTAAAAATATATAATGCTTATAGTCTCAATTGTTCTTATTGTGGAGATGGAAATGGATTTAGGAAGAAAGATATTCTGCAGAGAAGTGAGCAATCTGAGAAATAAAAATAGCTTTTTATTTTTAGAAAAATGTTTTCCTTTCATGTTACTCTTTTATATTTATCTTTTATGTTTAACTCAATAAGCACAGAATCATAATGACCTATACTGTAACTAATGATGATGGATGTTTTGTTTAAACTAACAAGGGGGGAAGTTGGGAGGGGCGTGAGGGATAAATACTTACCTATCGGGTACAATGTACACTACTCTGGTCACAGGCACACGAAAAGCCCTTTTTCCAAACTCAGAGAGGTTAATTGGCCTTCATAAAATTGCATATCCTGATGGTAGTGGGGGCACAGAGGAGACCTCAGCTTCACAATTACCAAGTCAGTCTCCTCATGTCAACCATATATGTGTTTGCAGTTGTGACTGCTACATTGTACAAAAGCCCATGTAAAAGGGAAATATTTAGTCAACCACCTGGTTGTCTGTCTATCAGTTAACCCGAATAATTCCAATACCAAAAATCTGCATCCACACCAGCGATCATACTTCCATACAAACATCTTTCAAGATGTAGCACAAGTGTCATCTAGTCCTTGATGCCTTTTCTAAGGGCTAAGTGAGAATGACCCTTCTGCTTTGTACCTCTAGTGTGTCTCTTCTAGATCCAGGAGACCAGCCTTAGTCCTGGGCCTCAAGCTGTAAGGGTCCTCTGTCCATCTCTCTCCCAAAGCCCAGGGTTCTGTTGGGCTAAGTGAATGTGGAGCCCCTTCTAGACTATGCCCATTGTACTCAAGACCAAATGTCCCAAGCCCACTTCTGAGCCTACATGTATTGTTCCTGATGTCCCTGTCTATCCAAGGGCAGGGGACAGACTGGGCTGCTGTGCATACTCCCAGGAGGTAGCTGTTTGCAGAGCATTCAGAGTTCAGATAGTACTAGGATGTGAAAGATGGGATATCCACTCTCATGCGTCTGAGGCCCCTTGTGGTTTGTCATGGAGCTGGGGACAGGAAGAGAAGGAGCTGTGCTCTGGACAGGCCACCATTTAAACTCTTACCTGGGCCCTGCTAACTCATTATGTCACTTCAAACCCATTCTTGCTCTAACTGGTTTACAAGCAGTCTCTCCTGACTGAACTGTAAACTCCTGGAATGCAAAAGCCACTTCTCTTATGTTTTTACATCTGTGATACCTTACCTGCACAGTGGCTGGGACATTGTGGGTGCTCAGTAGATATTTGAGGACTGAAAGGACACCACTATGTCACTACTTTGACAACCAAATGGAAAGCCAATGTTCCTGTTACTATTGCTGCCTAACAAACCACCCCAAACTTAGTGCTGTAAAATAACCATTTTGTTATGTTCATAGCTCTGTGGGCCAGGAATTTTGAAAGGGCACATAGGAATGGATTGTCCCTGTGCCATAATGTCTAGGGCCTTAGCTGGGAAGATTCAAAGGCTGGGGGGTGACTCCACAGCTGGGGCTAGAATCATTTGGGGGCTCACTTACTCATACATCTGGCAATTGATTCTGGCTAGGACCACAATACTACATGTGACTTCTCTCTGTGGCTGCCTGGGCTTCCTCACAGTATGATGTCTGGGTTCCAAGAGAGACCATCTCCGAAAGGACTAGGCTTGGAAATCACTGCAGTCATAAGCCCACTGAGGTTTAAGATGCAGGACCATAGACTCCCACCTTTTGATGGGAGAAGACCCTAAGACACATTTTAAAAAGAGTATGTGGGATAGGAAATAGAGTTGTGGTCATCTTTAGAAAAACAGAATCCGCCACAATTAGATAGATATTCTTTTAGAAAAATTAACACATCTACCCTGACCTACAGAGAGGGAGAGCAAGCTTTTTCAAATAAAGCAAAACAGGAAAAAGAAAAAAGATCTACTTTTACCACTCTTGTGATTAGAGATATTGTGAGGAACCTATTGTGGTGAAAAGTATGGACTGCCTCTATGAGGTGAGAGGTCGAAAATGTGCTCCATTTAAAATAATGATTAGGGGCTTGCAGTGGTTTCTTTCCCACCGAGTGGTTGATTGTTTCATTGCATTCACTATGTCCCAGTAGTATAGAGTTACTTTTATATGAAGTACTAAAATAGCTTTTCAAAAATAAGACAGAAAGTTTCATGCTCTAATGAACTAATATAGTAAAATGTCAATATTATTAACTGAAAAAAATAGCAGGCAAATGTTTGAGTTAATCTCAGCTATGAAAGTTCTTTCTTTGGGAAAGTACTTGTATTGAATAATGCTTCATTTGAGGTTATCAAGAAATGCAGTCATCACCATTAATACAGAGAAAATGTATGACAGACAAGGAAACATTGTATGTAAATATTCCATGAATTTGTTGACCAAATGGTTTAATTTAAGTGTGGGGTACATAAACAAAACACAATGATTATTAGAAGTCTTCAGAAATTTAAAAATGTATACATTTTGAGAGCACCAATGTGAATTCAAAAAGAAGGAACAATCTGAATTGGTGGTGGCCACCCCTGCAGACCATTGTAAAAACCCACCAGAGTAGCCTCCCACAGTTTCTTAAAATTTTTAATTTAATTTGCTTTTTTAGGTTCTGAAAGTGTCTCTCTTAAGAAACTAAAGACGTGTGCTTCCAAGACTGGGTCCAAAGTGATTTTGAATGGTGTCTTCCCGGATCACCCCCAACACATTTCTTTTTACACCTCATTCTTCTTCCAGCTTGGCCCACTTAGAGGTTAAGGACCAGGGAAGTCCCTGCTTCTAACTCTTTTTGGGTCACAGGAGGGAGCCAACTCTTAACTCTAAAACATCCAACCTCTTCCAAGATACCCTTCTATAAATGAAATTTCTAGGTATTATCTTACAAACACTGGCCTGCCAGAGTCTCCAGGCTGAATAAGCAGACCAAGTGTACCCTGGAGATTAAACATACACCGATAAATGAAGAGTACCTTCCAGTTGGGTAGCCCACAGGTTTTCAAATCCACTATGCAGAGCATCTTTAATGCTCACTTGTGGGAAGTATGGGAAGCAAGGGGGGCTGAGGCAGATGGAGTTCTGTGCACCCACCCACGTTTTAATCAGAGTGGCTCTGGGTGTGTGTTTATGGATCACGCTTCCTCCCCAGGTTTCTTTTGAAGAACTTTGAAAGTTAGCATAGCACTTTGCTGTTTACAGTTCACTTCCACGTTCGCCTCAGTTGATCCTCACAAATATTGATATTACAGAATGGCTTCTGAGCATCTTTAAATAAATGAGAGAAAGGTCTTCTCAGTTCTCCAGCTCTCACTCATGGTTTAGCCTACGTAAGCATTTTCTTAACACCAAGACCTAAAAAAAAGTTAACTAAAAGAGGTTAATTGTTGTTGGAGGCATGGACAAAGTAATGGTGCAGATGCTCCAGATGTCCTGCTTTTGGTTTCAAAGCAGAAGATTCTCAGGATTTGAACATTCTTTTTATTAAGTTATTTCAAATTATTTGATTGTTTAATTATGAAAAATATGGACTAATATATCTCAAGTTAATGACTGTGACTTTGACTAGAGTCGCACTATTTTGTTTAGGGACAGGAGAGAAGCATTGAGAAGGTCACATTGAATCTCAAAGTTTCAACTGAAGAAGATCTTGCTTATCTGAACAAGAAATATGTGCAGTCCCATCCTCTCACTGGGACCCTGTTCTTTTATAGTACTTACCGTAATGCTTGTTCAAACTAGCTCTTTTTCTCCCGGTCGGGGGCGGGGAGGGTTAGGAAAGAAAGCTAGCTCTTTGCTGATTGCTCTGTGTCAAGGCGATCAGTTTATCATAAAGGAGGAGAGAGGAATTTATATTTCATTATTGCAACTACTTTACCTTACTTAGTGTCGTTGGCAAGCTGTCTCTAATATGGCCCCCAGTGACCTCGCTTCCTGATATTGGTGCCCTCGTGTAATCCTTTCCTTTTGAGTATGGGCTGTCCTAGTGACTTGAGAGATTGTAACCTTCAACTTGCTAGCCAGATAGGGGTGTGTCCGAGTCAGGTGGGGCTGCTATAACAGAATGCCATAGACTGGTGGCTTAAACAGCAGGAGTTTATTTCTCACAGTTCTGGAGGCTGGGAAGCCCAAGATCAGATGCCAGCATGGTCGGGTTCTGGTGAGGGCCCTCTTCCTGGTTTGCAGATGCTGCTTTCTTGCTGTTTTCTCATGTGGCCGAGGGAGGTGGGGAGGAGAGAAAGAAGAGGAGAGGGGAGAAACAGAGGGGGAGAGAGAGAGCACAAGCAAGCTTTCTCCTGTCTCTTCTTGTAAGAGCACTAATCCCATCGTGAGGGCTCCACCCTCAAGACCTAATCACCTCCCAAAGGCCACATCTCCAAATACCATCACATTAGGGATTAAGTATTCAACATATAAATTTGGGGAAACACATACATACAGCCCATAGCAGAGTGTGGCCCACCAGATTGTTCTATAATCTCATCTGGGGTTCAGGTTTGTATTAGTTTGGGTAACTTAACTGCTGTAACAAAAGGCCCCATGGTGTATATTGACTGAACTACAGTAAAAGTTCATTTCTTCATCATGAAACAGTACTGGGCAAGAGAAAAGGTCAGCAGTCCTCTATCCCCCATACAGTCATTTGGGGGCCCAGGGTGACAAAAACTCTGCCATTTGAAATGAAAACTTCCAAGGTTGCTCTGGTGGCAGGGGAGTGGGGTTCACCTTTATTCCAGCCAACTGTAAGGGGAAGCGAGTGTGGAGTCTCATGTAGAAGATTTATAGGTCAGGCCTAGAAGTGGGGCATGACCCTTCTCCTCACATTCCATTGGCCATACTCAGTCACCTGACCATACCTAACTGTAAGGGAGGCTGGGAAATGTTGCTTTTGGCTGAGTGGCCACTTCCTCATGACAACTCTATATTAAGGAAAGAGGTGTAAGAATTTTTGGTGGGCAGCTACACTTTCTACCACACTGCTTCTGGGAAATTGAACACTTTGCAGTAGGGTAGCCGGGTTAGCATTCAAATGTGACATGCAGAGTTCTAAGCCCATTCAGCAGGGTCTATTGTTTCCCAACCTTGTCACCAATCCCTCCATTCTTGCTTTTTCCACCCAGGAACCATCCAACCAGATATTTAGCCACCACCCATGAATCAGCGTTGAAACCAATTCAGGCCATCTGTCTTCCCAGGAGAAGGGGGAAATGAGATGTCCTGCTTGACTGTATGCTGAGGGGATCTCTTTTCTCCACTGTCCCTCAGGGCCATCTGCAATTAGGACTGTAACACCCAGAGATCTGCATCACGCGAGTGCTGCCACAGCCCTTCTAGACCTTCCCCTGAATTCTCCCTAGTCAGAGTCGCCTCCTCGTTCTTAAATCCTTTGGTTTCCTTAGATACCACATTTTCCTCATTCCTCAATTGTCTTTCTTTAGGTGATCAGGGATAAATGTCTCTTTACATATTTATGACTTCTAATTTTCTATCTTTAGCCTCAGTGTCTGCTTTGAGCTCAAAACTGCCCACTTGACATTTCCAGGGCAGCCCAAATTTGACATGGCCCCCTCAGCGATGCCATTCCTGACTACTAATTTACATTAGCCAACCTCTCTCCCTCTTCATCAAATATCCAGTTTTATTTTCTTTGTAATATTTATCACTATCTGAAATTGTCCATTTATTTGTTTGGCTGTTTATCATCTATACCATTAATAGATATGTACACGCCATACATGCTAAGACTTTCTCTACCTTGTGCAGAGCCTAGCACAGTGTCTGAACAATAGGAAGTGCCCCAGAGATATTTGTCAAATGAATACATGAGGGATTCATTCTAAGGTGCTTCCCTTGAAGTTATAGGTGCTGGTTGAGGGACACTGAGGTGTAAGTAGCAGGCATGTGGGCGAGGTGAGTTGGGAATTACTTTTCCACCAAGACCACTCCCAACAGGGGAGCGTTAATTGCCCATAAGGATGCTGGAGTTCCATCTGACGGGGGCCAGTGTTAATATAGGAAAAGCCAACAGATGTTCAGTAAAGTCTGTTTATTGCATAGGAAAAAATATAGTATTGAGTCCTTTGATGCCTAGATCAGGGTGGGCAAATTTTTTTCGGTAAAAGGCCAGACAGCAAATATTTTAGGATTTGTGGGCCATATGATCTCTTTTGCAACTACTGAACTCTGCCCTTGTAGCAGGAGAGTAGCCATAGATAATACGTAAGCAAATGGGTGTGGCTGTGTTCCAATGAAACTTTTTTATGGAAACTGAAATTTGAATTTCATATAATTTTCACATGTTACCATATATTATTCTTTAGATTTTCCCCAACTATTTAAAAAAGCCATTCTGAGCTCTTACATTAGAAAAACAGGCAATGGGCTAGATTTGGCCTGAGGGCTGTAGTTTGCTGACCCATAACTTAGATTGTCAGGCAACTCAACCTTGTATATGTTGGGTTTTTTTCCAGTTCTCGTGGCCAATTTATAAATAATGTTTCATAAAACATTTTCATGCAATCCTTGGACTTAAATCTCTAGGGTGTTTTGGGTTGAGGGAGGCAGGAAGAAGAGAGTCTCCCAGCCCTAAATGGTTAACATGTATTTTGCAACATAAATTATTCTTTGCTCCAGATTGCCTGTGGTATCCATGTAGAATGATTAATGTCAAGATGATAAAATGATACAGTCTCTTGAATTTGATTCCAGCTGTTCCCGCCTTTGATATGATTTGTGAATGACATTTGTATTTTTCACTGGTGATTAGTTAATGCTGGGAAGGACGGCCAGATGATAGCTGTCTAGAATTCTAAAGCCAAAGATTTACTTGGCTGGAAAACTGTTCAATAGAATATCCTTGCAACATTTACCACAAATTCATTTAGCATTTGCCATTAGAAGGTGCTTAGCATCCGGCAAGCAACCTATAGCTCGAAGAATTTCTTAGACCATTTGATTATACTATGATTATAGAATGCTGGTCACCAGAAAGACTTCCATCCACATGATGCATTGCTCTTGTTTAGAACTCCAACTGACTCTGAAAGAAATGATTCCATTTTTTCTGAGAGCCCTTTATTGACTTGTTCTTGGCTAGAGGAAACCTCAAGAGTGCATCACAGCTTGAAAGTCAAGTGTCAAAAGTTACTGGGTTTAGCTAATGATGATAACAGTGAGCATTTACTGAGCTATTTACAATGTGCCAGGTGCTAATCTATTTTATAATCATTTTGTCTTCACATCAGTGCTTTTAAATATTATGCTTCATTGTCAGAATAATTCATCCACCCACAAAGTCATTCTTAGGGCAGGTAGTCAGTCTGTGGTCTCTTGTTCCCTCTGTATACCAGTGGCCTCTTAGATTGTAATTATCTGTGGATGACGATGGGGTCAGTTTACCTCTGAGTTCCTCAACTTCAGCATTGTTGACATCTGAGGTCAGATCATTCTTTGTTGTGGAGCTGTCCTGTGCGCTGTAGAGCATTTAGCAGCAGCCCTGGGCTCCGCCCACTAGATGCCAGTACTTTCCCCTCCCCCTCAAGTTATGACAACCAAAAATGTCTCCAGACACTGCGAATGTCCCCTAGGGGACAAAATCACCCCAAGTTGGGAACCACTGGTTTAACTCAATCTGTTCAGTATAGCATTCGAGCATATAAAATTGTCCTTGGGGCTCAGCTTCTATTTTGACATCCTCGGTGAGACCATCTTGTGATGAGTTTCTCTTTCCTTCGGCGACTGGGGTGTAAGCTGCATCTAATTTATTATGAATTCTGTTTCATGGAAAATAGAGTTCATTATGATCTTGGCAACAGTGACTGAATACTCTACTCTGTATCCAAATTGGTATAAGGGAGATATCAATTTTTTGATAAGTAAAAAAAGCAGATTATGTAGCTTTCTTTCTCTCTCTCTCTTCCTCCCTCCTTCCCTACCTCCCTCCCTCTCTTCATCTCTGTCTGTCTGGATCCACATCTTCACAGCCTTGAGGTAAATAAATCAGTGTTTTCTCTGCATGTGAGATCATGGGCACATTTTTTGTTTTCCTTTGTGCTATTCTTTATTTTCAAAACTTTCTTCAATAAACATGTATCATTTCCTTTTATCAGAAAAAATTCCTTTAAAAATAGAGTTACTAATCCACACTTAGATTTCAGCTGATGTTAACAATTTCTTTGGACAATGTGTGACTCAGCTTTCTGATCAGAACACTAATGCAATTGTAGCTCTAACGACGATGAAACTTCTCAGGGAGAACTTGATTGGTGGATACAGGAAAATAATATCTGTTACTTAATCATGAAAATTAAATTAGAGCAATGTCCTGAAAATTGGAAGTGCCAGGAACCTGGAAAAATAAACATCCCACCACCAGTTTTGAGTTATTTAATATTTTCATTAAAGAGCAGTGGAGGACAGGAACAGCAGTTGCTTTGAATTACATGCTATTTGGGATCAGCAATAGTGGATTAACAAGGTTTTACTACGTTTCAGATGTTTGTCAATGATTGATTGTCGACATTCATATCTACATATGCTTACCAGTCTCTCGGGGCACAAGGTCTTCGATAGAGGCCAGATCTTTTATGGATTCTGCACCAGAGCAGACCACACTGGAGAGCCCCAATACGCTGGCAGAATGTTTCGACCATCGATCACAGCATGCGGACCATTTAGCTCAGAATCCCAAGGCCAAGGTGGAAACAGCCTGGGAACAATGCCTGCAAAGGTTTTTTTATGACTAAAAAGCCCCAAGCAAGCACACAGCTTTCCCAATCAGCAAAAGCACTTGGCTCCAGCTTGTCATTAAAATGTGGGCATGGACCCAGTCCCGGGCTGAGAAAGCAGCCCCCGTCCTGATACATGAGCAGGCTTCCATGAGCAGAGCAGGAAGCTCTGGCCGCGGGTCCCCTGGAAGCTGAGAATGTCACCTCTTGAGTGTCCCCCATGCCAGCTTCTGCATCCAGAAGTGAGAGACATGACAGCTTTCAGGCTGAGGCCTGCAGAAGTAGAATTCCCCAATTCCCAGCCAAAGAACATAATCCCAAAGTGGAAAAACAAATGAAATTCATACAAACTGAACCCAACAAGTCCCTTTCCTCATTGGAAGGGAAATGGTTGGGAGATGATTTTGGATGAACGCTACACAGGGCCACGGATCCTTCCTCCTTGTGGCAGATGCTGAGGAAACTCCTCTCAGGGTAACCGGGTCAGAAGGGCCGACCCGTCGGTCCTCGGACTGACAGCCCCTCCTTGGGGCTCCCTATGCCATCATGACAGATTTCTTTCGGTTCTTAATTTTTGTTTAGCTTCTGGTTCTTTGACTGATAGAAGCAATCGGATTTCTTAACCAGAATTAAATTGTTAAGTCCCTTATTGCACAAGGGAGGAAACGTTCTCAAGTAATTTTCATTCAGATGAAATGGGGATAAACCAGTCTTGAAATAGTTAGAAGGAAAGAATTAAAATAGTAACTCTATTCCCAGGTATGTTTTTCTCCCGTAGGAAACAGTGGTTTAAAGTTTATGGAGCAGGTTAATGAGTGGAGAGTTTTGCCTTTTGGCCCATGTCCTAAAATAAGACTTTTAAACACACTTCAAAAATATACAGCACTTCTCATTAATGGCAAATAAAGAATTCAGTCTTGAATCAGGATGTAAAGGCAGAATGATTCATGTAGTATTATGTAGCAAAATGAGGTTTTTCAGAAAGAAAAAATTTCATTGATTAAATGATTCCTGGAATACTATGGGCATTTATTTTACTTTGCTTTTTTCTTTGTGCTCTTTGGTATTTTTCAAATTTTTCTTCAGTAAATGTATATTACTAGATGGGAGAAAATAGACTAACTTTGAAATTGATGTGATAGAAAGACCTTTTAAGAAGTGGAGAGTTGTCCTCAAAAGTCTGTAGAAAAGGAAAAGAAAATTTTTTCGCTTTGCTTAAAGGCACTGGGATGGATAGGAGGACTTTAAAGACTGTTCTTTTATTCTAATTTGGTTTATCTTTTACGGCTCCAAAACAGAAACCTTTGTTCTCTTTCATAATATTAAGTTGATGGGAATGTGCGTAACTCGAAAAGCTGAACATCTTTTGACTCGTCATTGTTGATCATTTTCTCTTGATGTCAGCTTTCATCCAACCTCATCTCTTGGGTCACCTGGGCCAGCATATTGATTCTTTGTGTTCTGCATGACATGCTGGACCTCAGAGAGCTACTCATCTCTGGGTTGTATGGCGACAAGTGAGAGTGGCTTAGGCTAGCCATCCATCAGCTGTATAAATCCTTTAGAGCTGGGAACCCATTGAATAGTGCAAAATACTGATGTAACATTGATGTCCTCCCTCCCTCCCTGCCATCCTCCTTGTCTTTTTTCTTCCCTCTCTCCGTCCTTTCTTTCTATCTCTGTCTTTCCCGTCCTTTCCTTCCTTCCTTTTTTCTTTTCTTGTTTCCTCCCTCCCTCTCTCCCTGTCCCCTGCCTCCCTCCCTCCCTTTTTCCTTCCTTCCCTTTTCCTTCCTTCCCATCTTCCCTTTTAAGAAACCATTCCCTGAAGACATATAACAAACTAGGGGCTGTATTAGGCACCAGAGATATGAAAAAGGAATGATTAAGCACAATCTCTATTGTCAGGGAGCTTATGTCTAGGGGGGATCCCTCAGGGGAAGGCAGTACTTTGTGGATTCATCTGCACTGTGTAAGGGAGAGCGACACAAAGAGAAGACATGAGAGCTTACTTTGGGGCTACTACATTCTTTCAGAAAACAGCCCCCTCTCATACTCTATGAAGAACATGTCTCCAGCCATTAGCAAACACATAGCTCTTCTTTCAAGTTAGCCTTGGGAAGAGGAGCTTCATAGCAATACTAAAAGTGATATTAATAATATTCCTCTCAACAGCAGAGCAATAGTCTGACAGAGGTGGTCATGACCAGAGGCAGTGTCTCACCTCAAGGTCTAATTTGAAAGGTGGGGCCACCAGCATTTCCTGTCCCGCAAGAAAGTTCAGAAATAATCCATTTTTGCAGTGCAAAGAAATATTTTGAGAAATTAAGTAAGCTCCTTTTAGGCATTTTTAAAACACACATTGCAACCTCAATCTCTATGTTTTTGCATTAATAATAATCTAAAAATATTATAAACAATTATGCCAAAAGATTCCTCTCTCTGAATTTCATATATGACTAGACCAGATCTCTTAGGTATTTGCTTATTGGCAGCCTCCAGATGCAGTGAGAAGCTGGGGGTGTTTATTCTTCCTACATTCCTGCCTCCCTCTCTTTTGACCTTACTGATATACCCTGGGGACACCCAGGACATCGATCCAGTCATCTGGACAATGGCTACATCATCAACAGAGACACCTCACAAGTGACCCAGTGGCCTGGGAGCAGAGAGGAAGGGATAGAAAGTTGGTAGGAAGGTGACCTGAGAAGATTCTGTGGACAGAAGGAATGTCATATCAAATCGATAGTAAGATTGAAGTGTTCGTCTAGGGCAGTCGATGAACTCTCAAACAAGGGCCATGTGCAGTGTCTGGAGACATGTTTGGCTGGCATACCAAGACCGGGGTGCTCCAGGCATCTGCGGCATAAAGCCCAAGGATTCTGCCCAATATCCTGCAAAGGCCAGGACAGCCCCCACCACCAGGAGTCAACCAGTCCCCAGCATCCAGTGCCGAGGTGGAGAAATCCCAGTCTAGAGGAGGGATAGTGTGGGAAAAGACTGAGCAAGGGTGAAAACGGGGCATCGAAAGACTTTGTCCACAGAACCTGTGAGGTGAGGAAAACAAAGTATGTTCAACAGATCCTGGCTGTCCTGTCCTGTCCTGTGTGTCCAGGAGAGTAGAAGATTGTACTTTGCAATGTCATTAGACCTGAAATACATAACCAAAGTCCATAATATCCTACCCAAATTGAAGGTGAAAACTTGACACCCAGATTATAATTAGCAAGAACAAACAACTTCCTCGTTTTCCCCCAATTCACCAGGGCATTTTAACACTCATTCATCTCATTTCCTTCCAGAGCTGTAAAGGTGTCATGATTTCAATCTCCCTGCAGTGGAATTTTTCTGTAACCTGGAGCCTGGCTATTTCACTTTAGGGATGTTTTTGACAGCTGTGTCTGACGGCATTAAGGAAAACTGTTCACGTTTATGTCTCGGATGCTGTCATGAGCTGTGTTGATTTTCCTCCAGTCAGAGCTGTCCCTGAGGGTTTCCTGATTTTAAGGGCAAAACCCTCAGGAAGAATGAGCTGCCTTTGAAAGTCAGCCGAGCTGGCCTGTGCAGTAGCTCTCTGAAGACATTCAGACAGAGCCCAGAGTGCTGCTCGTAGGTTATTCCAGAAGCGTCTCTTTGGCGTGGTTCCTCATGGGGAGTGGGAGGCCTGTGGAGTTTCTCACTGGGCTGTCCTCCATGCCTGGGACATTTCCCATGCTGCTACCTGTGAGGACAATTGTACTCAGCAAATGTTGTTATTGCCTGAACAAGTCCACCAAGAAAATATGGATTGACTTGGAAATTTTTGTATGTATTTCATGGGCCTAGAAATCAAACTCAGGGGGGAGCAGGCGGCTTTATGTTTTTGGCACCAAATCCAGCAGCATTGCTTAATGAGAACTGCCTTTCTGGTGGGATCAAGGGCTCGGGCTCTGCAGGCTGGTTGGCCCCCGTGAACTCTGGGGTTGAGGGTTCACTCCCTGGCATTTCTGCTTGCAGTCAATCGTTTGAAGGTTTCAAACACGCTCCGTAACAGCAACCTTCTCCATTTCAGGATGTCCGGAGTGCCAGGTCTGGAATGCAGGGAGGGAGCAAGAGGCAACTGATAACAGATGCTGCGATATGGCCACCTCCCTCCTTTCTCTGCCCGCACCGATTCCCCCGGGGCCCAGGGTCAGAGGCCTTAATTGGGCTCCTCGTTCCAAGCTAACAGCTGGACACTTATTCTTGTCTGTGTCTCTTGCTGCTTCTCGACCTGGCCTCACCGAGATGGACTCACCCCAAGGCCTGACATGGGGATTTAAACTGAGAATATTCGCCTCTGTCATCATCTACATTAACTTATTTAGTGGGTGCTGACTACAGACTCCAGAAAAACCACTCGTCTTACAGAAAGGCTACACAGCCAACTCTATTTGGATGGGCCTACTCCAAATTTTTCAACTCTGGACTGTGCTTTCTCCATCTGACCCTGTCTTCTCTCTCGTTCTCATTCTTTTGGGGGTGAAGGCAAATGGGAACAGGAGAGAATCATGCTTTATTCAGAAAGTGGATAAAACCTAATATTGTTTATGTTGAGCAGCAATAAGGAGAAAACTAAAACATGCAGAATCCTTGTCTTATTTAAAGACATTTGTTGCCTACAATTTAAAAATTTTTCATCAGAGTTCATATTCTATCAATTCAGGTGAAAGACTTATAACAGGACCTGATTTTTTATTGCAATGAATTTTTATGAGGTTTTTTTCCCCTTTAATTAAAAAAATTAAATACATGCACCTTGTAACTGGTGAAACAAACCAAAGATGTGAAAAGGACGAGTAAACTATCCACACCCCCCCTTTCCTGCTCCATATATAAGGCCATTGCTAAGAGCTTTGTGGGTGTTCTTCACAACTTTCTCCACATTCATGTAAAGATAGACAGATACAACTAACCACTCGTATTAGTTATGTATTGCTGCATTAGAAATCATCACAAATTTACTGGCTTAAAACAACACACATTGATTATCTCATGGCTTCTGTGGGTCAGGAATCCAGGCACAGTTTAGCTGGGTCTTCTGCTCAAGGTCTCACAAGGCTGCCATCAAGGTGTCAGCTGGGCTGTGTTCTCATCTGAGGCTCAACTGGTGGAGAGTCTGCTTCCGGGCTCACTCAGGTTGTTGGCAGAATTCATTTTCTTGTGACTGTGGCTGTAGAAATGCAAGTTTCTTTGCTATCGGTTGCTTGGAAGCTGCCTTCAGGCTCCAGAGGCCACTGAGAGTTTGCTGTCACATGGTCCTCACAATATGGCCACTTGCTTCTTCAAGGCCAGCAATATGAGTCTCTCTCTCTAGTGTATGGTAGCAAGATGGAATTTTATATCAATATATCATGATGTAATGTCACAAGAGCAGCATCCCATCCACTTTACCATATTCTGTTGGTTAGAAGTAAGTCGCCGGTCCTGTCCACACTCAGGAGGAGGGCGTTGTGCAAGGGCGAGAACACTAGGAGGTGGGAAGCATGGGGCCTTCCTAGGTTCTGTCCACTGCAGCATTCTTGTGTACAACAAGGCTGTCTGCAGCACCATGTGGGGGTTCTCGGTCATTGCTGTTTGCGTTTTCGCTCATGGCATCGCATCTTTGATAATGCCTGCAGCTGGCTTTTATAACTTTTTAACAGTTGTGTAAATATTTTGTGGTATGGATAAGTGACAATGTAACTAACCCTCCCCCAGTTGATTTACATTTAGATTGTTTCCAGTTTTTTGCCACTTTAATTGACATCTTTTTACTTAAGTCCTTAAGAAGTGCTATTTTACTTTCTAACAGGTATTGAAATGCTGTGGTCTGTGGACCAAATCTGGCCTGTTGCCTGTTTTTGTATAACCTGAGAGCTAAGAATGGCTTTTGTATTTTTTAAGGTTTATAAGAAAAAAAAAAAACCCAAAAACAAGAAGAAAAATATGTGACAGAGACCATATGTAGCCCTCAGTGCTTAAAATATTCACTATTTAGCTCTTTACAGGAAAAGTTTGCCAGTTCCTGTCCTATATATTAGGTTCCAAGGGAGTGGGAGTGTCATGCATTTTGCAAATTTAACAAATATTACCAGATTATTTTCCCAAAGTATCGTGGCAAGTCCTACTCCCCCAGTGAAGTGTTAAGAGTGCCCAGGATCTTGATGAATGCTGGATATTATTGCTCCTTTTAATTTCAGCTAATCTGTTGGATGGCAAATTGCATGGCCTATTGCTTCAATTTGAATTTTATAACAACAAGAGAGGTTAAGCATTTTTCAAATATTTATTGGCTTTTCAGATTTTCTCTTTTTGAAGTGTATATTCTTTCTTTGCTCATTTTTTGATTGGGTTATCTTTTCCTACATTCCATAAATATGTCCTAAGGGCCAACAGGGACCAGGCGCAGTGGTAAATGCTCCAAATTCAGCAGGGAATGTACTCTGAAACTTTCTGAAATCACTTCGTAAGAACTCTTACAATAGAATAGATATTAATCCCAACAAATGGATGTGTATTTTGCTTTACAAGTAGTCAAACATACCTGACTTTTTTCTTTTAGGAAATTCTCCCCTACCCTTTATTTGTACAAACTTTTTCCTAAAATTTCTTTTACTTTTTTTTTTATTTCTGCATATTATGGGGGTACAAATGTTTAAGTTACATTGCCCTTGCTCCTGCCCCAGTCAGCGCTTCAAGCGTGTCCATCCCCCAGACAGTGCTCATCGCACTCATTATGTTTGCATATACCCCTCCCCTCCTCTCCCATCTGCCTGATGCCCGATAAATGTTATTCCTATATGTGCACTTAGGTGTTGATCAGTGAAACAAATTTGCTGGTGAGTACATGTGGTGCTTGTTTTTCCATTCTTGGGATACTTCACTTAGTAGAATGGGTTCCAGCTCTATCTGGGAAAATACAAGAGGCGCTATATCACCATTGTTTCCTATAGCTGAATAGTACTCCATGGTATACATATACCACATTTTATTAATCCACTCATGTATTGCTGGGCACTTGGGTTGTTTCCACATCTTTGCAATTGTGAATTGTGCCGCTGTAAACATTTGGGTGCAGATGTCTTTTTTATAGAATGTCTTAAAAATGATTTGACTGTGCTGGGCTCAGTGGCTCACATCTGTAATCCTAGCACTCTGGGAGGCTGAGGCAGGAGGATCGCTTGAGCTCAGAAGTTTGAGACCAGCCTGAGCAAGAGTGAGACCCCGTCTGTAAAAAAGTAGAAAAATTAGCCAGGTGTCCTGGTGTGTGCCTATAGTCCCAGCTACTCGGGAGGCTGAGGCAGGAGGATCACTTGAGCCCAGGAGTGAGGTTGCAGTGAGCTGTGATGACAGCACTGCACTCTACCCAGGGCTACAGAGCGAGACTCTGTCTCATAATTAATAAATAAATAATAAATGAATGAATGAATGACGATTCCTGTGCCACTGTCCTACTATTTTGATGAGAAGTTCTTTCCAGTGCATTTTAATACATCATATGGCAAGTTCTCCCTCTCTATTCTCTTTTTTGTTTGTAAATTACTGACTCTTCCTGGAAATTTAATTTTCTAAATGAACTTTAGCTAGTCCCACCCATGAAGAGAATTCAAATCTTGCTTTTCATCTTTTCTTCAGATGAGTCCACTTGTTTCATTAGCAGTAACCTGCAGAACAATGTTGAACGGCACTGCTAAAACTCAGCATTCCGTGTTTGACCCCTGATTTGAAAGGGAATATTTTGGAGTTGCTTCATTTAAAATCATGCTTGCTGTTGGCCTGTAGAAGTAGGGTCTATTTTCTGAAGCAGTTTCCCTTTATTCCTATTTAACTAAAAGGTTTATCATGAGTGGTTGCTGAGATTTATCAGATTTCTTTTGAAAAATCTATTAATATTCTTTATGTTTTTTCTTTTGTTTTTTAAGAAAGTAATTATGCTGGTAGGTTTCCCACTATTGGTACATCTTCCCATGCCTGGAATAAACCCTACTTGGTAATAGTGCTTTTTTATATCTATCTGTTTATCTCTGTCGTCTATTTATTTATCTATTTTTAAATAATGCTGGAACTAATTTACAAATGATGGAATTGCTATAGAGATTTTTGATTCTTTCTTTATCAGAGTTTAGAATAAAGCTTATGCCAGAAAAGTTCACTGGGGACTTTTCATATTTCCTATCATTTGAAATGATTTAAATACATAGCAAGCACCTATTTTTTTAAATGTTTGGTGGCATTTAACTGTAAGACTATTATGGCTTGATGTTGTATAATTGTTAGATCATCAGTTACCATTCCAATATCATCTATGCTTAATCTTTTACTTTTTTCAGGTTTTCCACTTTTCTTCAGGCCAATTTCAGCAATTCATATTTTACCAGGAAATTATAACTTCCCCTTAAATAGTTTCATTAATTGTCACTGAGTTGCAAAATGTCCTTTTTATAAAAAATCTTCCATTTCTAAGGTTACATCTCCTTTGTAATTTCTGACAAAAAATACTGAATATTTTTCTTTAGAGGAACACATCTATTTTATTTTTTAACTTTTAAAAAGTCATATTAAGGAGTACTAGGGTATACTTTATATAGAGTAAAATTAGCCTTTTCTAGAACACAGTTCAATGAGTTTTGACAAATGCATGCAGTTATGTAACTACCACCATGATGAAGATAGAGAACATTTCTATCATCCCCAAAAGTTCCCTTAGACCCTTTTGTAGTGAACCCCTCTCCCAGTCTGAAGCCCCTGGTAACCACTGATCCATTCTGTGTCTCCATAGTTTTTCCTTTTGCAGAATAACATGCAAATGGAATTACAGAGAACATCAATTTTACTTAGCATTATGTGTTTGAGTTCAGACATATAAAAATAGCACCTTCCTTTTTATTGCTGAGTGGGAGCCCATTGTATGCATGTTCCAAAATTTGTTTATTCATTGGTATGTTGAAGAACTGTTAGGTTGTTTCCATTTTGTGTGTGTGTAATTATGAATAAAGCTGCTATAAACATTCACCTATAGGTTATTGAGTGAACATATGTTTTCATTTCTCTTGTGTAGATGTGATTGTTAAGTCATGTGGCTTATTTATATCTTTATTAGATGTAAGATTTTCATGTTATCTATTTCTTAATGAGTGAGTTTTGTAGTTTTTATCTTTCAAGAAATTTTTACATTTCATCTAAGTTGTCAAGTTTGTAATATTGTCTTATTATCCTTTTGATGTCTATAGAATTTCTAGAGATGTCCTCTATTATATCTGGTACAACTTTTGTTTTCTTCCCTTACTTTCCTTGTTAGTCTAGCTAGAAGTTTATCAATTGATATTTTAAAAACCCAGATTTTGGTGACAATGATTTTCTCTATTTTAAAAAAATTTCATTGATTTCTTCTCTTACCCTTAATAGTTCCTTCCTTCTGCTTGTCTTGCTTTTAATTTGCTCTTATTTTTATAATCACTTATGGTGAAAACTTAGACAATTGAGACGTTTTTTCTTTTTTAAAAATAAGCATTTATGCCATAAATTTCTCTAAGCACCAATTAAACAACATCCTGCACATTTGATATATTTTTATTTTTGTTTAATTAAAAATGTTTTCTAACTTCTGTTTTGACTTCTATGACTTTAGAAAAGTTTTTTTTTTTTTTTTTTTTTTTTTTTTTTTTTTTTTTTTTTTTTTTTTTTTTTTTTTTTTTTTTTTTTTTTTTTTTTTTTTTTTTTAGCAAAGGCTAAAGTGTTTTATTAAAGATATCTCAGAAGCTAGGGCTAGACTCTATCATAGAAGAGTTTTTGATTTCCAAGTATTTGGAGATTTACATATATCTTTAAATTATTGATTTCTAATTTAATTCTCTTGTCATCAAGGAGCATACTTAGTATGATTTCAAATTTTTAAAATTTGTGGAGGTTCTATGGCTCAAAATATATTACAGTTTATCTTTCTGAGTATTCAATGAGTACTTAAAAAGAATGTATATTCTGCAGTTATCCAGTGGAGTGATCTATAATGTTAATTAGGTCAAGTTTGTTGGAAATGTTGGCCACTTCCTGCTGATTTTTCTGTATACTTGCTCTATTGATTACTAAGTGAAGAATTTTGACATCTCCAAACATGGTGTGGATTTGTCTATCCTTTCAAATCTATCATTTTTGGCTTCATGAATTCTGAGGGTGTCTTTTTGTGCTGCTGTGACAGAATATCTGAAGCTGGGTAATTGATAAAGAACAGAAATTTATTGGCTTACAGTTGTGAAAGCTGGTAAGTCCATGATCTAGGGGCCGGCTTCTGGTGAGGGGCATTCTTAATGCATTATCACATACTGGAAGGTGAGAGGGTGGGAGAAGGAGCCAGGAGAGAGAGAGGGAGAGAGAAAGAGAGAGAGAGAGAGAGAGGGAAAGAGAGACTGAAAAGGGGACCAAACTTGCCCTTTTATAACAAACCCACTCCTGTGATAATAGCATTAATTCATTCATGAGGGAGGAGCACTTGTGGCCTAATCGCCTCTCATTAGGTCCCATCCCCCAACATTGATGCATTTGGGATTGAGTTTCCAGCACATAATTTTGGGAGGACACATTCAAACCATAGTAGAAGGTCTGTTTTTAGCTGCATACACTTTAGGGTTGATAGATTTTCTGGGTGAATTGACTTTATTATGTGATGTCCCTCTGTATCCCTGGAAACGTTCCTTGTTCAGAAGTCCACTTTGTTTGCTCTTAATATAGCCACTCCAGCTTTCTTTTGATTAGTGTTTGCATGTTATATCTTTCATTATCCTGTAACTTTTAACTCATCTATGCCTTCATTATTTAAAGCAAGTTTTTTATAAGTTGCATATAGTGTAAGGTAGGTAAGCCTAGAGTTGTTCTTGAGTCACTGTATCTTTGGGAAATGTGGATGTGACCAGTTCATTTAAGGGGGCTGAGAAGCAATAGACCTGGGAACAAGGAAACAGGCTCTGAAGTGATAAAGGACACATAAATCAGCCTATGCAAAGAAGCAGGGCAGGAGCATTGAGTCTGTAACCTGAGGTGTTGAGCAAGCAGGCAACATAGGCCTCAGGTGGAATTCCAAGAAGAGGGCTACTATTGCCTGGGAAGTCCACAGTTCATGCTGGAGATCAAGTCAGAAGGAGTTCAAGGCCGGAGAACCCAGCTACTGAGAACTAATTAAAGAGGTTGAGACTAATACTGCAGTGCAAAATAGGGAATCCGCTTTCTGGGAAACTGAGTGGAGCTACTAAGGAAGTGGGGCACCAAGGTCAGAGAGGACCTGCTTCAAGACAAAAGTAGACAGTGATACCCTAGAGCTCATTTTATTTGCATGTGGATTGTCTTAGAGTATAGGATGAGCTAAGCTAGCAAGTGGGAATTACATAAATACAATTCCAGATGTAGAATTCAGGGACAGGAGCCAGGCAGGAGATGAAAAAAGACACTAATGATCAGGTTTACTTACCCAAATTCAAGGTTTTATTTTTGCCTGATGACTTTCAGCCATTATAAAGAAAAGATGGAATTTGCTAGAAGGTAGGTGTTCCAGCTTTTATTTTGATAATATTTTTTATTTTGTAGTATATGGGGTTGCTGCAGATATCAAGCACTTATTTTTTTTTCAACACAAGTCTTTTAAAAAGAGAATGCTAGATGCTGTGGGTTTAAGAGAAAGTTACAAATAAAACATATTCATGAGAAATTAGAATTCCACTCTAAATATTTATTGAATACCCACTGTATGGCAAACATTGGGCTAAGTTAGTCCGGGTCTCAAACTCCAGGGATATTATAGTCTAGTCTGGGCAAATAAACAGAAATGGTAAGCAAAATTTACACGAACAAATGCTAAATTGCACCTGTGACAAACATTATGAAGGGAGGCACAGATTGCTTTATGGGTTAGTATTAGGGGATTTGGCTCCAGCAGGGAGATCAGGGAAAGACACTCCAGGAAATGATGGTTGAGAGGCAATCCGAAATATTAGCCCTAGTTAAGAAAGTGAGGGAAGAGTGGTCCACGTGGAGGTCTGTGGTAGACCAGAGCATGGCTACAACAGCTAGTGTGGCCAGAGTGCAGGGAAAAGGGGGCAGAATGGTTCAAGATGATGCTGAGGAGCTATGAAGGCACGAGACGATGGAAGGGCTTATACCACCATGGAAGAGTTTCATGGAAAGTAGGTGGGAAGATTTGAAGGATTTTGAGTCAATGTATGGAGGTTGGGAGTGGGGATGAGAATGGTGGAAAGAGCGTGCAGAGATGTGTGTGACATGATCTGATTTAGAGATTACCTTGGATGCTTTGGGAGATGAATTAAAGGAGAAGGTGTAGTGCGGATTATGGGTAGACCAGTTAGCAGGTTATTTCATCTGTAGAAGAGAGACATGTGAAAGCTCAGATTTGGAAGTTGTGTGTAGAAGTGGAGAGGAGTAGGTCAGTTAAAGAGATATTTAAGAGAGAAAGTCAACAGGACTTGGTGATGGATTGGACATGGAGAGTGAGGAAGACACTGAGCATGAATGTTTTTAAGTTTTTAATTTACAGTTTAAGTTTAATTTACAGTTTAAGTTTTTAATTTACAATCAGTTTTTAATTTACACAACTGATTGACTAGGATGGGGTTTGGGGGAAAGACCATAAAAGCAGTTTTGGATATGTTGAACTTGAGGTGCCTTTTAGGTATTCAGAAATGATTACCGATAAAATAGGTCAATGTGTAGGGCTGAGCTCAGTGGAGAAACTAGACCTAGAGATTTGAATTTGGGAAGCTTCTGTACAAAATGGCAATTGAGGCAATGGTGTGGATGGCACTGCCTAAGGAGGGGTTAAAAAGGAACTAGTCAACATCTCAAGAGCTGCTGGAAGTCAAGATGAGACCAACCAAACATCTATGAGAATAAGTATTGATGTGGATGCCATTTTTGATGTCAGTGAGCACTTTTTGGTAGCGTGAGCACACTGCACTTTCATTGGAGTGGGGCGGGGGGCAGTTGGTTCTTCCCAATGATGGGTGAAGAATCAGAAGTAGCAGGTCTGAACAGCCCTTCGAGAAGCTTGACAGAGAAGAGGAGGTGAGGGAGGGCACTAGTCAGAGGGAGAATAAGATTGGTGAAGGGGTAAGATAAGCATTGTTATTTGAAATGCTTTAGTGAAAATGAACAGCTTTTAATGACCATAATAAAAATTGAGCTTTGAGAATAAATAGACTGTGCAACAGAATGAATGTTCATTAAATCATTTTCTGTGCTACTCCTTAATTGGTAATAGGTTTTTGGCCATGACATCTTTGTTCGTTAATTGCTGTGCTTCCTATTTAATCATGCTTTAATGGTTCTCTTAGGGAAACATGGCTGAAATAGACCCAAAGAGAGACCTGAATTCCTTTCCATAAATTGTTCCTTACTAAGACTGGACAATTACAAAAAGGGTTTTTCTGTAAGTCCTCAACCCCATTTTTATTTTACCTTTTTGAATGTGCGCCTCATAGTGAGAATGATACTCAAGGAAAAGGGATTTTGTAAGTTTCACATCTCCCTTTCTGTCTTCCTATTATAATCATTAGCAACTCTACTCTTCAACATATTTTACTTGTATATTTAGGAATAAAATGATGGGATGTGGGCTACCCTGTGGAGTGTATGACATACCCTTCAAGGTGACTTTGAAAGGTGATTAATTATAGCAGGGTCTGTTCAGTTTCAAAAGTTCAAATTAAATATACCTCAAAACCCTTATCAAAGGGAATGTATTTTACATACCTGTCACTTGTGGGAAGGGCTGATTTGAGTCAAAATTAGGAAGGAGCTACAGCTAATCATTAGAATGCTGGCACACCCAACCCTGGTCTGTCGAATGAACGAATCTAATACCCCTTGAGTGGCCCTGTCATAAGCACTAATACTCCATGAGTTCTGTGATTTCATAGAATTGATGTAATTCATTGTTAGAAAGGACTTTTAGAGCTCACTGAGGCCCAGAGACATGAAGGGACATGGCTGAGTCCTCCGTGAGTGAGGAGAGAATGCCCTGAGGACGTCAGGCTGCCAGTCCAGTACTGTGTCCGCTACAGTAGGTGTTGGCAAACTATAGCCCAGGGGCCGAATCCAGCCCAATGCCTGTTTTTGTAAACAAAGCTTTACTGGAACACAACCATACCCCTTTGTTTACATATTCTCTATGGTTGCTTTCTCCGTACAGCCACAGAATTGAGTAGTGGCCACAGAGATGGTATGGGCTACAAATCTGACTCACTCTCCGACCCTTTATAGAAAAAGTGCCGAGTCCTGTGACCATAGCATTGGCTGCCAATCCTGACTGCACTTTAGAATCACGTCAAAAAAAAAAAAAAAAAAAGAAAGGAAAAGAAAAAGCAAGCACAGGCTGCTGAGTCACACTCTTGACCTTCTGATCCTGAATCTTTCAGAATGGGATCCAGGAATCAGCATTTGCAGAAAAGGTGATTTAAATGGTCAGGTGAAAAATCCCTGCATTACATCCTGCTGCCTTTAAAGCACATTGCAGGCTGAACGTGCCTTTTTCTATGGGCTATGAGACTGGAAACAGCTTTCCAGAGCAGTGCTTCACAAACTTCCAAGAATATCAGAACTCCTGGAGTGCTTGTTAGAACTCCGATTCCTGAGTCCCACCCCAGAGATTCTGACCAGTTCTTGCCAGCTCGTAGGCTGTGCAGATGCTGCCAATCCCTTTGCATAGCACCGACTGAGATCAAAAGGGCTTTTGTCTCTAATGAGAGACAGTCAGGCCCTAGGGACCGTGGGATGGGGTTGGGGATATATTCATGGACCAACTACTGGAATTATCTTGGACCACACTGTAAAGACCCCCAGTCCTTGGCTCAAACCATCCCCCCATTCCACTTAAAAGACCTGAAATCAAAGACCCAGACTTGTTCTGGGTCTCTACTGCTGTATAGGTTTTCTTCTATCGTGTTTTTAATATTGAGAACTCTTTTGAGTGTTCTAAAGTAAATATATTTTGAGTGGAGAGAGGTGGATGGTGGATGGGAGACAGTTTCTGGTGTAAAAGAAAATGGATCATGTGTCACAAAGCAATACAGAAAAACAGTAGAAGCTGAATAAATATTTGTCAACATCGTAACTGCGAAAACACAACATGATGAAAAGGCAACAGAGACAGGCAGAGATAGAGGATCTTGGTGTCACAAAAATGATTTTATTTTAAACTAGAAAGCAACAGCAATTAAGACAATAATCTGGGCTAAGGGCTTGGCAGTGTGACTCAAGTACCAGGGATTGAATTTGTCCAGGTGCAAGGAGTGGCATAAAGAGAACCAACTTTCCATTTCCAAACTAAGCTCATCCAGATTATGATACTTATCAGCGATCCCATTTACACAGGCTTGGATTGCTTTTCAGATTTCAGATTTTTGTAACTATTTTTAAAGGTGGAGGAGCCATTGCAGTGAGAGTTTTGAATTGGTGCCCCCTCCTTTTCTTTGTTGGTGTATCAGGCATTGAATCAATTACAGAAAAATAAAAGCTATTTATGAGAGTTTTGCATTTAAAAAATCCCTGACCAACAGTTTCTGAACTGTGGCACTATTGGCATTTGGGGCTAGATAACTCTTTGTGGTGGGGCTGCGCTGTGCCCTGCAGGATGTTTAACAGCGTCCATGACCTTTAGCCACTAGATGCCGGTAGCTTCCCTTTCCCAGTTGTGATGAACAAAATTGGCTCCAGGCGTTGCCAAATGTCTCCTGGGGGGCAAAATCAAGCCGTGGTTGAGAAGCACTGTTTTCAAAAACATCCTCCTGTTCCCATCATTGTCTTGGTATGCTTTTTAACATTTTATTAAAGTAGACCAGATCGTCAACTTCCCAGCACCAAATGCACATGCACGTGAGCATATATGCGTGTGTCTCTGCAGTTATTTGCATATGTGTGTGGAGCTGAGATGGAATTCCATGTTCACTGGAGGGCGCTAGTTCAGGTCCTCGGGAAGTTTAAGGTCTATATTTCAGTACCGGAATAAAAAGCCTGTTTGTATTCAGGCTGTTTCCTCTTCTCCAGCAGAAACCATCATCAATATTTGCAGTCAGTTTTTGAAGTCACTTTCTTTTAAGGCTGGAAAAAGAATCTTCACCCAGGCCCACCCTTATCTTAATCCACCATTTAGATTCCTACTCCAATGATATAGTCAGCCACTTTCAGCTCTGGATCCAGGTTTCTTTATGTGTATCCACCAGGAAGAGAGGTACCGTGTTTCTGGGTTCTGTTAAGAGCACTGGCTACATAATTTGCAAGGCCCAGTGCAAAGTGAAAATGCAGGCCCCTTGCTCAAAATTTATTAAGAATTTCAAGACAGCAATAGCAGAGCATTAAACCACACTTAGGGCCCTTCTGAACCCTGGGCTCTGGGCACACCCATGATGCCGGACCTGGCAGTCTGGGTTGGCACTGCATCAATTTTGTTGTATTAACTTAATTGGCACTGCCATCTCTTTTGCCCTTGTAATGCGATGTTTCCTGTGAAATGAGGACCTAAAATACCATGATCCCAATTCATTTAAAGAGAATACGAAGTTACACTGCAGCAAATGTTTACAGCATATATTTTTTAGACTTTCAAAAAAAATCCACATGGAAATCTTTCTACATCATTACAGTAATTAAAGTAAACACTGTGGCCTTTCACCATATACATATTTTCCTGTAAATAGTAACTGCTACTATCCACAATGTTTTTAAGTTAGCCAAGAGTGAGACTTCCACAACAAAATTATAACAGAATCTCTTGTGTCCTTATAAAAATAGCCAAAAACATACCCTAAATGGCTTGCAGTGAAAATTTGAGTAGTAACTTTTTCATATTGGAAAACATTATTTTCATGGAAATATTGTCCTTCTAGTAAATGTTTTATGTTAACATCATAAGGCAAACTGTAGCGTTTATTGGTACCTGGAGACCATGATTTTAAAAACTCAGAAGCTGAGTTTTAGACCCTTTTATTTAGAACCTGTTAGTGTACAAAGTGCATTAAAATATCCATTATCCAGTTACCCAAAATGTATGTAAAAATTACTGAGACAACCCTTTCAGTTTATTCAGGGAAGGCAGATACACATTGTTCTTATATTGTAAAAAAAAAAAAAATCCCATAAAGTTTCCAGAGAATGATTAACATTTTTTTTCCATTGAGGTGTCCATCTTTTAGATGTGAAATTGTCTTAAGTAGCTATCAAAATATTCATCTGGGTATAAATAATATAGTAAATATATAGAATCTGTTAAGAAAAAGGAGAGTGTCTGCCAGGGAAGAGGATGGAAGGACAGGGGAAGCTGGCTTGGCCTCCCTGGTAGTCTGGATTCACAATCACATGAGCTTTGGCCACGTGATGCTGAAACAACGGGTTCATTGACTTATTTCAGGGAAGCGATTGGTTGATTTGGTTAAAAACAAAATCACTAAAAACAATGCCTAAATCCACTAGTCTGTTCAGTCAAAATGGCTGACCCAGTATCCCAAGTAAATATTTTAGCAATGGAAACCATTTTTAAAGGTCATACCCTTCATCAAGGTAGAACCAATGACAGAGTCCTAGTCCAAGGACCACTCAAGAAAGCCTTAATTCATGAACCATTCCAATGTGTCAGATCAGCATGCAAAAAATCCATCCCATCTGACATTTTATTAGCAGGTTCTATTAGCAGGTTCCCAAATAACAAGTTTGAATTTTTTTTTCTTGTCTTACAACTCTACTGTAAACTATACTAGACTATAGAGGGACATCTACATCTTTCAAGATATGTTTAATAAAGGTCTGTTTATAATAACTTTTGAGAGACACGTATCTAGTGAATAGAACTTTATGCAATGTCCCTTGTCATTACCAACTCATAAATATTAAGTGTTTTTTGGTGACATATTTGTATATGGTAGTGGTGATTGGGGCTATGTGCTGATGTCTTAGCAAAATCAATCCAAAATGGTGCTGCATTTTGTGACAGAACATGTTTATTTCCTCAGCCCCAGAGACAAAAGGAAAATTGATATGGGGAAGGGGGAAATAGGACAACTATTAAATGTAGTGAAGAAATTTCGCAGGCCTAAAGGAACTATTAAAAGGAAGGATAAAATAGATTTTATACCATGAAATAGAATCCTACTTCTGACAAAACAAAAATCAGCCTGAAGTTTTGAATAATCAGTAGGATTCAAAATAACTATTTTCAATTGCAATCTCATTCTTAATGTTCTCCCAGAATCCTTAACCCTGGGAGAAGCAGGGAAAAATCTGGCCAAAGGTTTCAGAACCTTTCTTTCCAACATCATCCCGCCAGCCGTCAGAGGGTAATTAAAGATTTAGCCACGGCAAGGTCCGAGGTCCAAAATCAATTCTTTTTTTCTCTCTCTTGCTCACCAGTCTAGTTGATCCAATACAAGTTTTTGACATCACAGTTAAAACACTTCAGATTAAACCAGAGTAAGAAAGCCTGTTGACTTTCCTACTAGGTTCAAACATACTCTGTTATGCACTGTTGAGGTGACAGGACCTACCACGGGGTCAGTATGAGATATTATGTGTGAAGGTGACTAAACATACAAAACTACAAAAGATTTTTTTTTCTTTTGCAAGCCCATAGACTGTGATGAAATAAAGGTTGTAATAGCTGGCAAACTTATGGGCCTCTTCATGTGCAAAACCAAATAGTTCCTAAGAGTTGTAATCATGATTATGTTTCTCTTATAAATAATCTATAGATTTTCCTCTAAATACAAAAAAAATTAAAGAAATTATTAAAGCCTGTACTTAATACAAAACACAGTAAAAGGAGAGGAATCTCCTGTCTCGAGCCCTATCTTAGCTGATTTCTGGACACTTTTTGGTGACATTTAACGACACTCTTGAAGCCTGTGCTTTCTCAATCCCCTAACTAGTGGCCTCAACCTTTCTATTCCCCAGAAAGCAGCTCATGTGGCCAGATGCTTACGGCAGCTGCTCTGTGCAGTCCAAATGGTCTGGGATAGGAAGCCCAGTTATAATTGTCAAACACTTGTTCCACACGGTGAAGGTGGGGCACACAGGCTGCGCAAAGGCGACCTCGAAGGTGTAGAGGTGGATGGAGTTCAAAGCATCGTAAAAGGCGACAGAGCCATTGTCATAGTCCAGCAATATGCCAACGCGCCGCAGGTGAGGGGCTGGTTCGATGGGGATTTCCTTGCTGTTGTGTCTCACCACCCAGGTATTGTTGCAGCGGCAGAGCGCCCAGGAGGCAGAGTTCTTCCCAATCCACTCGTGCTTTGGGGCAGATTTATAAGCAAGGCCAATGGCATACCTGCAGAAACAAAACAGCAAGAACAAAAACAATGAACCACGCTGCACATCCATGTTAAATCTGTTCTATGGTCCTCAGGGGTCATGAAAATATAACTGCCTATTGTCTCTGTTCATTTTCTTTAAGTGAAAGCTTGGCAAGACCCCCAAAACCTGTGCTCCCCATCTCCTTCCCTCTCAAATATATCACGGGTGGAAAGGAAGCATTGTATTTACCCACATTCCTGTTTTCAGCTCAAACACTATGGAAGAATTTGAACTTTGTGTTTTGCTGCCTTTTCCCCCCACCTTCATAAAGATCTACACAATGGAGTCTGTAGACCAGCGCCGACCAATAGAACTTTCTGCAATGATTGAAATGTTCTGACAGCCAATATGGTGGCCACAGGCCACATGTGGCTACTGGGCACTTAACTGTGGCTGGTGAGACTGGGGAACTAAACTTCAAACTTATTTAATTTTAATTAAGTTAAATTATTTAAATAGCCACATGTGGTTCATGGCTACCATATTAGACAGCACAGCCCTAGACTTTTCCTTTTGACTTTCTTTTAATTTTTCACTTGACACCATGTCTGTCATTTTTCATGACCTTAAATGCATTTTGCCAAAGCAATAAGTATGATTTCCATTTGTGGGGTTAAGTCCCTTGTCATTATTCAGCCTCAGTTTTCTCATTTGTAACACAGGGACAATGATATCTTCCAGGGTTAGTTTAAGGAGTACAGGAGAGACTACATGTTAAATCTTGGGTACAGAGCCTGCTATGTAATATTCAGTAACTGTTATTTTATTATTATTGCCTGATTACACATTAACAATAAATGCCAGAATCAGATAAGCAAACCCATCACTCTTAATAAAGAGTGAATGACTCACAGTTCAACTTTTAATATGTTATAGCAGAAACCAGTCTAACTGGATATTGACATGTTGTATATTACCCAATGCAGAGAGAAAAATTTCGTTGGTCTTTGATAAAATGACATTCTTTAAAAAAATCACATTGGATTTAACATACAATCACTTTTAGAGCAGTGTGCTAAGAAAAAAAATTAATGCATCATTAAATTCAAAGAGAGGATAGAATTGATACTCCATTAAGCCCGGCGTGCCAGCCTGTCTGTCATCAACGTATCTCCTGTCAATCCTCCCCTGTTTACGGGGAGAATCCCCTTTCCTGGAGAAGTCTGGGTCAGGTTCTGCTATTGTGATGCCTTTGCACAAGATCCAGAAGTTCTAACAGGAAGTTCTAACACCTTTTCTGATGGTAGACAGTAGATGTGAGGTTTGTGGGAGCTTCCGGACAAGCTCCTAGGTACACTTGCCTCTGTGCTGTGGGCAGCTTTGCTCCAGGAACTAGAGCGGCATAGTCCCTGACATGTGCTCCCCAGCCTTCCCGGGGGGACTGTGAGCTTCTGGTTCCCTTCCTCCACAGAGTACCTTGAGTACCTCAGTGTTTTCTATTTGTCTGCCAGACCCTAACTGATGTACTTGGGAAAGTTTTCGTTTCTCAATTTTTGGTATGTCTGCCAAAGATGTTCTCTGTGCCCTGGCAGACACAATTTCCATTTTTCAGATAATTTGGAACCCGCATTTGCATCACAAAATAACCACATCTGTACTGTTTCCTTCTTATTGCCACATATCATTTTTATTTTTTATTAAAAAACTTTGATGTTTATTTCCCATTTGAACATTAACTGAACTCTGTGAAATAGCTGCATCAGGTATGGATGACTTCAATTAGTAAATGGAAACACAGAGAAGGTTAAAATTAGGAGCAAAATTCAGAATCTCATGCTGCACCCTCCCCTTCTGGTCTAGCAATCTTTGCATGAGCCCATTATCACTCGTTTAGTTAACACCATTTCACAAAACACTAAGTGCACATTAGCAGCATTAGAAAGTAAGAAAATAACTAAGTGTACAGTCCATTAAGCAAAGGAAAATACCATTATATTATCATTAATCTGTGAAACCACGTACATATTTCCATAGAGCTTGAAAGGTGCAGGTAGAATGTAATGTTCCATTAAGTTACGCAGTGAGACATAGAGAATTCAAAAAGTATAAAAATTATGTTTCTCTGAGCAATGTTAACATGCCCCATTGCTCAGATCATAACGTACACATTAATTTAAAGTCAGGAATATATTTCACCAGAAAATATATGTGTCATTAGCTGTTGAAAAATCAAGGTATCACAGGCATTTAATCTCAGGGGGCACCCTTTCCTTGCTAATACCTCCCAGGAAATGTGAAATGACTTTTTACGTGAGGATTTTCTGAAACAGACACAAACAGGTTTGTAAGGATCCAAAGTGTGGCAATTAATTTAAGAATTTCTTTTCCCCCTCATGAGTTAGTTTTGACATCCGGAGGGTGTTTTCAACGTAATGCTGATCTGTGTTTGTATAACTGAAGTGGTCTGGTAGAATTTCCTGCACTATTCATCAATGGCAATGAGATCATAATGATCAGGTATCATTTATCACAACTAATTATTAATAGGTTAGTAATCATTTAGAGCCTGGATTCTATCCCAGATTAATATAGCACATTAATTAGCTAGAAACATTTGCTTTTTTACACCTGCATTCATTGTTTTCCTTTGTGCTTTTATCTTGCCCCATGGCAGCTAAAAATTGCAAATGCCAATCTAGGCCAGAGATTAGGGGGGTGAAGGATATGTCCCCCATCTTCTGGCAGCATATTGGAAGAGAAAAACATTCTGGGCAAGGAGAATCGTGAGAATGACAGCTGTGGAAAACCTACTCGCTCAGCCAATACAGTATGTGCCATTATTGGGAGAGATGGGACACACAGGCTTCCAATTTTACTTCTTAGGTTTTGGTTAATTTGTGCCTACAATATAAGGGACTTAGACACATAGCATTATTTGCATAGATTTGAATTGAAAGGTTTTTAAAAATAAATATAAAGTTTTATCATGCTTATATCAAAAGAAACACTGTTATAATACTTACATCTTGAGATTATGCAGTTTTGAATATTGGTTTTATTTTTAAAGCAAGGGACTCGGCCGGGCGTGGTGGCTCACGCCTGTAATCCTAGCACTCTGGGAAGCCGAGGCGGGTGGATCGCTCAAGGTCAGGAGTTCGAGACCAGCCTGAGCAAGAGCGAGACCCCGTCTCTACTAAAAAATAGAAAGAAATGATCTGGACAACTAAAAAAAATACATATATATATATATATATATATATATATATAAAATTAGCTGGGCATGGTGGCACATGCCTATAGTCCCAGCTACTTGGGAGGCTGAGGCAGAAGGATTGCTTGAGCCCAGGAATTTGAGGTTGCTGTGAGCTAGGCTGACGCCACGACGGCACTCACTCTAGCCTGGGCAACAAAGTGAGACTCTGTCTCAAAAAAAAAAAAAAA
>RJWJ010000443.1:48904-170627 GCA_004363605.1 Indri indri | reverse complement strand
CACAGCCATGCCCATTTGTGTAGGTATTGTCTGTGGCTGCTTTCCCACTACAATGACAGAGTTGAGTATTTGTGACAAAAATCACTTGGCATGCAAAACCAGAAATATCGACTCTCTGGCCCTTTTCAGATAACATTTGTAGACTCTTGGTTAAAAGCTTGACCCCTGTTTGCAGACTTCCTGACTCTGCCACCCGTGAGCTTTGTGACCTTGTGATGTTGGGCATGTACCTCAGTCATTTCATCTGTAAAATGGGCCAATATTAACACCTACTTTTGTAGGGCTGTTATGATGAATAAATGACTTAACATCTATAAAATGCTTAGACCAATCCCAAGCACATAGTTGTGCTATATGAGGGCTTGTTAAATGAAAATAAAATAGCTCCCTTTTTTATCAATTGCAAGCAGGCATTTGTGAGACAGAAGGCCAAAGGAAGGGGTGCAGTTTGTGGCTATGGATTAGGCAAGGCTAACTTCACAAGGTCAACTAATTCTAATGTAATCACATCTTGACCTTTGCCCTTAGTCTTAGAAAACTCAGTGGACTGAATTCACTAGGCTGGATCGAACAGACCTCTGGAAATTATTCCCAGCCTGTAATCACTGCTTAACCCTCAGCCCCTCAGCCCTCAGCTATTTGCACTAATTGGCCTAGTCTAGAATCACAAAACATACAGGTCAACAGAAATTAGTTTTGCAAAATGATGAAGAGTAACATTTTAAAGTAGGAAATGGCAAATTTTTTCTCTAAAGGGCCAGAAAGTAAGCATTTTCAGCTTTGTGGACCATATGCTTCAGTCTTAACTACTTAACCTACTGTTAGGGCTCAAAGGCAGCCATGGACCATATGATGTAAATAAATGGGCCTGACTGTATCCCCATAAAATTTTATTTACAAAATCAGGTAGTGGGCCAGGTTTGGCTCAGGGGCTGTAATCCCATGCTTTAAGGCATGAAACAGCAGTGTTGGCATACTATAGCTCTTCCAGGGACCAGAACTCTATAATTTTGATCAGCTAGCCTACAGATGAGGGTGTTAGTGTGTTAATGAGCAATAATAAATGGTTGTTGTTTGAAGCTGCTGAGTTTTGGGGTGTTTGTTATGCAGCATTATCCTAGCAATAGCTGACCGATACAGCTTTTCTACACTTTATCAAGATGGATCCTGGTATGGTTTGATGCTCTGACAAAGTATACAATGAGATGTGCCTTTGTATAACTGGAGGACAGTAGATGTAAGTTGCCTACCATGTGCTTCCACTTATGACCACTTCCCAATAATGCCGGCCACTATCAATAAACACATTTCCAGCTACGCCGTAGCTCCCTTGGCTGGTGAAGCGTTCAGGCGTGTGACTCTTTTTGGATGATGACTCATCACGTTCTACTGTCAAGTTATCATGGGACACCTTCAGTTTTCGATGAGCAGATTTGGGATCCAGTTTAAATGGTTGACCTGGAAACAAGTTCACAAAACAAAAAGAGGAAAAGGAAGAGGAAGAGGACTGTTTAATATAACCAATGGCATATTTTCATCATTAGATTTAAAAGGTAGGAAAAAGCTAGCCCTCCTATCACAAAGAGGTATCTTATATTTTAACAGCAATTTAAACTTTATAAACAACTTTTGAAGACATTTGCTTTCATGATATTGAAAATATAATAGGGAGCAGCAACTGTATGTAAAATGTAGTAGGCAGTAAGAGTGATGTGTAAGCACATTAAGAGCAAATAAGAACATGTCCCTGCCTTCATGATCTTTCATTCTCTGAGTTCCCAGATAGGAATCCAGCAGTGCCGTGCTAATTATTCAATAACAGCATGGACAAGGATTAACCAGAACACATGGTAGAAGCTTTCTTTGTGGATTTCAGCTGTGTACAAGCAGCACAAGTACATATTGGCTGGAGAGTATCTCAGAAAGGAGGAATGAGGACTTCATTTTCAACCATTACCATATTCAATCCAGCTTAAAATGCATTCATGCTCAATAGACTTCAGCCCCAAAACCAAACAAATCAAGATTTCAGGTCTTCACATATAGAATATGTGTTAAAAATTAAAGCATCACTCTTATGAGCTCAGAATGAGTGTAAAATTTTCAGCCCACAAAATCAGGATAGGAAAATGTGATAGCAATGCCTGGGTTTTCTACTCCTCAGTTTATTTATAAATAATAAGCCCTCTCTATTTCATCACGCACATTTGTATTTTGAAGATTTAACCATTAAAAAAATCTTGGCAGAGTCACACCTGGACATTTTGTCATAGCTGTTACTTCTCTGAAAATTCAATATTGGTTTGCAGTACTGCCTGTCATTCAACACCACTTTGGGAATAAGGCATTTAAAGGCAGGAAATGAGTTGCAACCTGATGCAAACACCACAGTGTCCAAACTCCACGGCCACTGTTGCAGTGGGCAGATCCCATCTTCCCAGTATACAGCTCTGAGGCAATCACAGGGGCAAGTTTGGTAGAGTTGACTATGGCCATTCATAATGCTGGCTGAGCGAGCAAGAGGCTGTGTGCATTTTGTCACATGTGAGTAGGCCAAAGGATTTCCATTTGCCTTTTGGACACAAAAGCAACACCAGCACCTCTAAAATTCTTTCTTTTAGGCCAGGGACTAATGCAATTTTTTTTTTGCAAAGGGCAAATATAGTAAATATTTTTAGCTCTGCAGGCCATGTGGTCTCTTTTGTGACTATTCAACTCTGCTACTGTCTCGAGGAAGCAGCCACAGACAATACGTAAACAAATGGGTGTGACTATATGCCAATAAAACTTTATTTACAAAAACAGGCAGCCAGTTTTGGCCCTTGAGTTACAGTTTTCTGGTCATTGTTTTAGATTTCTGTCCATATGAAAGAAAAGCTTAAAAGGGGGAGCTGAGAAAACCCTCAAGTCCTGAGCAGGGAGCAGGTATTCTTAGAAGCTATAAGTCCTACTGGATTACACTATATAATTTAAATTTTGACTTGTCTTGTAAAAAAAAAAAAAGTCCTTGGGAATGATCATGCCAGCAACTATTAGGGATAAACTACAAACTGAGACAAGAAGAGTACGAAGATAGCTTTGCTTAAAATATTTCAATTTTTAAAGGTGGAAGGTAGAACGTGAGTAAAAATAATTGGATACTAATGGGCAGAGCAGGAAGAAATTCCATAATGGCATCCATCATTTATAATGAAGGCCAAGTTCTGCTCGGCGTCTGTCCAAGGGGGGAATATCAGAATGCTGTAGCTATCGGAAAGATTGGCCTTGTGATGGCGAGATACTGCCTCCAACGTCTTGCCTGCCTTGGTTCACACCCTTAGCCATGCACTCACAGAGCAGGATCTTGCATTCTCGGTGAGCAAATTCTGCCTGTGCCTCACACGTGTTTCCCAAATGGACCACTCTGCCCAAATTTACAGCTTTTGCTTCAATAAGGACAAATTAGCTAAGAGAAGAAATTAATGGCTTACTTTACTAAGAAATTCTTTTTTTTTTTTGAGATGGAGACTTGCTCTGTCACCTGGGCTAGAGTGCCGTGGCATCAGCCTAGCTCACTGCAACCTCAAACTCCGGGGCTCAAGCGATCCTCCTGCCTCGGCCTCCCAGGGTGCTAGGATTACAGGCATGAGCCACCTACTGTGCCCAGCCCTTACTAAGGAATTCAATTCATTATGATATTTGTATAGGGCACCACTCTATTCAGGCCACTGTTTACCTGCATGACCAACTCTTGTAATAATCCCTTAGCACTTTGACAGCTGCCAATCTCTCATCTTTGTAACCCACTCGCTATATCATAGCACAAGAGAGCTTTATGTAGTGGAAATTCTCATCCTGCCTTTCTTATTTAAAGTCTTTGATCTTTCCTCCACCAATCATTGCCATCTGAAGAAACTCTCTGGCGTGGCCCAAAAGGGCTTCACAATCCGGTTCTTGTGTTTAGCTTTCTGACTTGCCCATCCTCCCGACCTAAGATACTTTAACCACACTGATCCATTTTCTGTTCTGCAAATGTATTCTTCTTGTCTGTGTGCTTTTGCACATGCTATTCCCTCTGCATGGAACACTGCCTCCTCCTCACATCCCCTGATCTTAACCCACCTTGGAAAGCCTCCCAAGACTGTGCTGGGCACCCCGTTGGAAAGCCAGCACCTCTCATGGTTACTCCTATTGCTGACGTCACAACTGAATGATAATTAAGGATTAATGTACATTATTCCCCAATAGTCTATGAACATTTTGAGAGAAGCACACCCTAGGGACTTGAAGATGTTCCTAGTATCCTCAGCATCTTGTATAGCATCCCAAACACAATAAGTGCTCAAACAGTTTTTGAAGGAGCAAATACATGTTCAAAGGCAAATCAGAAAGTGCTGATCTGAATGTTCATAGGTATTGTGCCATTTGTTGTATGGTTATAAAGAAACATGTCATGTTATATTTTCTTATGTACTTAGAATTGTTTTGAGCTTGTCTTTGTGACAACTCATAAATGAAACTAAAATATTCCCATTTTAAAAGTAAAGAAACACTGAGTGTGGCATGCGATCCAGGATTGGATCCTGGAACAAGAAAAGAATGTTAGTGAAAAATTGGTAAAACCTGAATAAAACCTGGAGTTTAGTTAAAAGTAATGTACCAATGTTAATTTCTTAGTTGTGACAAATGTACCAAGGTTACATAAGACGTTAACATTAGGTTAAACCGGGAGAAAGGTATACAGAACTCTGCATTATCTACAGATTTCTTGTAAATCTACAATTATTCCAAAATAAAAAGTTAATTTAAAAAAATGTGAAGAAGCTAGCCACATGGCACATGGGTATCAAGTGGCAGAGCCTCAGTCTTCTCATTCTCAAGCCAGGGCTCCTCTACACCACTTCGCTGTTCCTCCACATGCTCTGTAATTGGGAAACCAGGGAAATGGGCTAAGTGAGGGCTCCTCTGGAAAAGCAGTTAGCTGTTTCTGTTGACTGGCTGGCAACCCCAAAACACAGCACATATCGACACACTCCAATTTGCTTTCTCTTGGGAGGTCTTATGCAAAGAAACACTGTGTTATATAACATATTTCTGGATAAAAAAGATGTAAGGAAGGAAGGGAGGATAACACAAAAAGAATATGGGCAGAGACAGAGGGAGACAATGGTACCATGAAGCACATCGTTCTCTGTGGGGGGGCTGTCCTGGGTGTTGTGGGATGTTTTCCAGCATCCCTGGCCTCTACCCACTAGATGCCAGTAGCATCCACCTCAGTTGTGACAACCCAAAATCTCTCCAGACCTTGCTAAATGCCCCCCAGGGGGGACAGACTGCCCCTGATTGAGAACTACCATCCCAGACAGTTCTCTGGAGTAAAAGAATGTCTGAATAGTTATTGATTTGCTATTCTGCTATGGAAAACAATACTACCTGCCATTTACAGAGCCTCTACTGTGTGTTAGGTTTTATATATACATATTCTATTTCTCACTAGAACCCCTCCAGGATTATTTATTTAAAAAATGAGAAGACGGAAGTACACAGAGATCCATGGCCTCATGGCCGTGAAGGAGTAGAGTCAGTTTTGGAACCCAGGGGTATCTGACGCAAATTCTACTGTTCCACACTGGCTCTGTATTTGCTTTGCGAGGCTGTCAGTAATGCCTGAGACAGAGAAAAGGAAAAGAAAGGGGGACAGAGTCAGTGGAAAGGAGAGCAGATGACACATGAGAGCTCCGCTGAGTTCACGGCACTTACTGTTAGTCTTCAACTTCCCAGGCTCACTGCTGCGGCTGCCTGCCTGGTTGATGGCCTTGACCATGAAGATGTACTTGGTGCCACTCTGCAGACCATGCACTGTGTAGTGGTTCTGCTTGATGTTGGGCACAATCATCCAGCTATCGGCTGAGTTACACAGACCTGCAAAGCCAACCAGACATGGTGCAGTTCTTTGGCACAAGCACAGGGCAATGTTTGCATAATTTTAGTTTATTTGAACTGTTACAGCGGGAAAGTGGAGTGCTTTGTCATGGCAGTCATATATGAGGAACTGACTTCACTAACACATGTGGCAGATTGCATTTTTGCCTCCAATTCTTCATCCTGCCCTGTATCCAGGCCTAAGCGAATTTGCAGGTGCTCCCTCTAAAGAAGTGGGGTATATTTTCCTGTTACATGCTTTGCATTTGGTCATGTGACTTGCTTTGGCCAATAGGATGAGGCTAAAAATGACAATGTGCCAGTTGCAAGAGTAGGCATTACAAGAGCTCGAGGGTTTCTCTTGACCTCCTGTGTCTCTGCCATTGCCATGGGGAAAACATTCCTGGGATAGTCTGATCATCCCAACCAGCTGACACATAGGGAACAGCTTTACCACCCAGCCAATGCTGGGCCAATGCAAGAGCCAGCCAAGTAGAGATCAGCCAACCCCAACCAACCTGTGACAGGGGAGCTAAGAAAAATGATCATCAGGCTTGTTTGTGATCCTGTATTAGTATGGCTGTAGCTAACTGATAAAGAAAATATATTCCTAAGAGAACCCTGGAGCAGCAGCACCTCTGGGCAGCTCAGGGTCTAGTGCAGATCTTGGGAAAGCATCCACAGGGATTTCTGACCAGCTGCATCCCTTTGATGGCTGGTTTCAGAGTGGAGTGGGGCTGCTGCCCTGGCTGCATTCCGCAGGATGTGGGTTGAGGAGCAGGCTGAGGATTTACGATGCTTGGAAGAACATGTAGGAAAAAAGGAAGCCCATTTTGTTTTGCAGCTGGCTGATGCTGAAAACATCTTTTTGGTATCAGGTCCAACTCTGCTCTCTCCTCTTTCCACCCATCAATCTCCACTCCAAAAGCACCTTTTTCCAGCCCCCTGGTGACTGGGTTGTCATGAAGTTTCCTGACTGTTGAATTTCCTTCACCAGTCCCTGGGAGAGGGCTGGGACCCTCCACTTCCTGAGGGACCAGGCTCACCTCCCCACTCCTTCCCTCTCAGTTGATTTGCAAGTCAAAGGCTTAGTTCCTTTGATCCCGAGGCAACTTATACCTTCCCAGACTCTCGAGAAACACTTTCTTAACCTTTTTTTGGTCTCAACTCTTTAAGAATCTAATAAAACTTTTCTGTAGAAAGTAATTCACAAATGCATATACACACCAAACCACAAATATTTGCATAGCATTTCAAGATAGTCACAGCCCCCTCCAGTCTATCTTTGATTCCTACTGAATACTTTCTCCAACTTTTCAGTTAATTATTCATGATATTCTCACAGTTGAGAAGAACTTAAAAGTATTTTGTCAATTGTGAAAATTCACTTCATATGATTTCTATCTTGGGTGCATAGTATTTTCAGGTACACTTCAGTGAATCTTAAAAAAATGTTTATGTATATATATTTGGCCTTGTGAATTTTCTGTTGCCTCTTTTCATTTTCACCTGTGAACATTTTCACCAGAGGACTGTCAGATTTGAAAGAGCCAGGTGAAAGCAAGGAAATAAGTTGAGACTCATGGCCAGGCACAGTGGCACATGCCTGAAGTCCCAGCTACTCGGGAGGCTGAGGCAGGAGGATCGCATGAATCCAGGAGTTTGATGTTGCTGTGAGCTATGATGACGCCACTGCACTCTAGCCAGGGTGACAGAGCAAGACTCTGTCTCAAAAAACCAAAAAAGTTGAAACTCACAGAAAAGTTTGAGCATGTGTGTGTTTGTATTTTGAGATTCAGTAGACCAACTAGAGGCACCAGCCATTCCTCATCCCCTGATTTTCTCTAATTCTTAGCCTTCCATTCTCCTACGAATTCTCATTTGTATGAGACCCAGGAAAACATCCACAAGTAGTTTAGTGACATGGGACTCTCCCTACTATATATCCCTTTTGATCCTTCCTCACCTTAGCTTGTCCTTGGACAGACCTATAATAAACTCTCTACTTCTGGATACTGCCACAGCCAAATATTAGATTTTGATCTGATCAAAGAAGGGTCATTTTGAACTCTGAGTTCTGGGCCCCAGGAGGCCAATAACTCTCTTCGGGTATTTAATAATAATATTACAACAGCAATAAAACAAAAAAAATAGCTTTTCTATTGCCTAGGATAATATACTCATATTCCTAGATCTTTGTCAATAGCAGTCAGGCACAAATGAAAACAATAACAGCATTCAGTAGATTCAAATGAGAATCTCATCAATTTCACTGCTTTTACACTGTTCCTGTTTAATTGCATATGTTACAGTAAAATGACTATTGTGGTCAAAGAAAGCAAATGTAAAAATGTTTCAATAAACTTTACATCACTATACAACCCAAAACTGGGTTTAATGTGGTGGGGCAATGCTTTCAGCAACATCGTAAAGCAGATGTCTGAAATTGCTGCAAACTGCAACTTGGCCTACAATCCAAAGTCTTAACCCAACAAAGATTTAATGTTTCAGAAACCATTTCCAAACAAAAAGGGACTCTGCCTATCCTGATTATTTTGAAGAGGTCACTAATTTCTTCCTTGAATATTGAAAGAACAAAACGTTTATGTAGTAGTAAAATTTTATTGGTTAGCTTTACACTGGGACAATCTACTTTCACGAATACTTACAACTATTACTGTTTGAGTTTACCTTTACATTATTACTATTGCCAGGATAATAATTGAGAAGTTGATTAAAAATGCACGAAAGCAACATTGACAATTTCTTTTGGGGGCTGGAGTAAGTGGGGTGACTTGGAGAGCACCATTACTGTGTTACTGGTGTTGGTCTCATGCCAGCACCACCTAACTTCTTGCATATGGTGCTGAGTGCCGAGTTTGCTTAAGCAACGCTTCTCGGCCTTGATACCCCACTGTGTTAGGACTGTTGACCAGGTTTTATTCATCTCTTTATGAAACACCCACATAACCATCCTGACTAAAACTTCACTTTTCTCCAAACTCATTTTCAATCATCTTTGAGGGTATTCCAACATTCACCTCTTCCAACTCAGCTTGAAGTATTAAAACAACAATGGAACTTGGAAGATAATTAGTCCAGAATGAAACCTAATTGAGTTTTTCGATTTTGTACATTTTTTTTTCATTCACAACGGGTCAGAAGCATTTCCCTACATAATGTGGCTCATTATAAGATCTTAATTACATTTGGGATTTTAGAGCCTTGTATGGCAACTGTCATCTTGCCGCAAACCATTCTGTGTAAAAACATCACACAACATGGACACTTCGGAGAGGATGCACACTGGCTTCGAACATCCTTTGTCTCTTCCAATAGATTGGACAGAAGTGAATATTCTTTTCTTCCTTCTCTATAAAAATAGTATACGTTTAATAACTTTCATGAATGTTTTTGAAATGACTAAAATAAATTAAATACAGATAACTATTAATACTTTGCCATTAAGGCTTGAAAAAATGCAGCCTTTGATTTTTGCTAATAATAAAAACAGGCTGGGAGAAGGCTCGAATTTAAGATTTTAAATGAGGCATTAAAAGTAGTTTTGGAAAAAAACATGGAAAACATTGTAAAATTAAATACATATCTAGTTATTAATAAGCAATTCATTAACATCTGTAGTCATAACCCTATTAACAAAAATTAAAAATAAAAATTTAATGTCATTAATTTTGCATATGTATGTGTTTCATTAGTGAGAGTCTTTTTGTAAGATTAAAAAAGTTCCATAGATATTATCTAATTCTCCTTCACTAAAGCCAGTTGAAGGCAATTAACCACAATTTATTATGACAAGTGAAGGAACCGTGACCTAGACACAGAAGATTTCTTAGTGACATAAGGAGCTACAGCCAGGTTTTGAGCATTACATCTTCTCATTTTCAGTAGATTTTACCATTAGATATTGTCATTCAATAAAACATCTGCAAAGGATACTCCTCCAATAGGGCAGATTATTTAACAACATTCAAGGAAGGCCTTTCACGTAAAGATTGTGTGAAAAGCTATTATGTAGATAATTCCGGCAAATTGCACAACTGGCTTTTCTCATATGACATAAAATATCAGCTTTTCTTTTAAAATGCAGTGACAGGTGAGTACAGTCTATATTTTTGTAAGAATAATAACTTTGAATGCCTACGTGTACCACTGTGGCAAACACAAGGCTAAAACCTTTACTTTTATTATCTCAAGATAATTAAACATCTTTTCTTACAGATGACAAAACATGACATAATTTGCCCAAGATTACAGAGCTAGTGAGGTCCAAAGTTGTTATTCAAATCCAGGTCTCCTTCAGTCACTACAAGTATGTATAATAGCCAAGAAGAAAATGATTTGAAAATGATTGCATCTTGGTTAGCATTTTATCTAAATTTATTCTTTTGTTGTTGCAAATCAATGTTGTAGGCATCAGGACTTCACTATCTTGATTTAATGGGCATAAAGAAATGAACAAATACTGATACAAACAACCCAGTAAGAGTATCCCAGTAGTTTCACTGTTTCCCATCCATCCTGGGAGAACGAGCCTTTCTGGCAGGTTCGTAATCTTCATTAAGCCATTTGCATTTTTCTGTGGCAACTAGTTTCTGGGAACAAAAAACCTTCTTTGGAATCACCCAACATAAAGTTCTGAGTTCATTATACTTAGTAGTTTTGCTCTTGTTGAATTTCTTTAGGCATGGCCTTCTTATACCGTATTCCATTTATGTGTCATGTTTAGGCATGACTTTCCACACCAATAGCATGGAAATCAAGTCAGTCACAGTTTAGCCAACTGAGAATCCCTAAGTTTCAAGCAATAAATATCTTCCTTTCATTTGGGGGATGGGCTGAAGCCCTAGTATCGAGTTAGGGTTCTGAAGTAGATTGCCTTCTGGCCCAATTCCTTGCTCTTCCCTGTAGCCACACTCTTTTGCCACGTGACTTTGAGGGTCTTCTCATCCTCACTCTGGGCTCGCTCATGGGATGTGCTTTGGCAAATGGCATGTCAGCTAACGTGACACAGGTGAGTCACGGGCTGGAAAAGCACATGTGTAATCAGGCCTAGCCTTACATCTTCACCTCTGCAATCACCAGGAGAACAGACTTGAGCTAGCTTGCAGGAGGACGAGAGAGCTGTGCAGCAGCTGGGTCGCCCCACTTACCAGCCTGCCATGCCAGGGGCCAACATCGGCAGGGCCTTCTAGCTGACCCTCAGCTGACTCCAGACACATGAGCAATCAATGTTTGTTGTTATATGCTACTTAGGTCCTGTGGGTGTTGGCTATTCAGTCTCATCAGTGCAGGCCAAGGCTATCTGTATTCTCCAAATGCCCATGATAATTCGATTCAAGAAATTTCAGGAGAAACATAACCATCTGTAATGCACATGCCCTAGGGTGCCTCCAGGATTCCCACTCCCTAGTAGTCATGACTTTGTGTGATCCTCTCTGCTTAGTGTAGGCAGGACCTGGGACCTGCTTCTAACCAGTGGAATATGGCAAAGGACAAAGGTCTATCACCTTTATTACCCCCGTGATTATGCTACATTATATGGCAAAGGTGAAGGCAAAGGGAGTTTGCAGATGTAATAAAAGTCCCTAATCAGCTAACTCGGAGTTAATCAAAAGGGAGATTATTTGGTGGTGGGGGGTGGTCTAACCTAATCAAGCAAGCCCTTTAAAGGCCTGTTTAGAAGTGAAGTAGCAGACTCTCTCTCTCCCCCTTGCTAGCTCTGAAGAAGCAAGCTGCCACGAATTCCACAACCATAACGAAACAAATTCTGCCAACAAACTGAGGGAGCTAGGAAGTAGATTCTTCCTTAGTTGAGCCTCCAGATGAGATTGCTGCCCAACCAAAACCTTGATTTCAGCCTTGCAAGACTCTAAGAAGAGAACTTAGCTCAACTGTGCCCAGAATCCTGACCCATGGAAACTAAAATAACAAATCGGTGCTGTTTAAAACTGCTAAGTTTTGGAAATTTGTTTCACAGCCATAGAAAACTGTTATAATTTTTCGTGAATCAAGCAAAAATGATTTCAGAGAGATATAACATTTCTCACATGGGCCAAGAACCACCTGTTGGTATAAAATGACACCAAATATTTTCTTTTTCTAGTTAGACTATTCACTGATCATCAGACATTGCTTCCATCAGTCCTCTGTGTGTTTTTAGAGAACATTCTCTAGGTGTTTTACAATGAATCATGCCTCCATTTTCTACCTGCTCTTATCAATCTTCAGACACTCCTTTTCTCTGATTATCTTGGAATTTCTGACCATCTTTTGAATTTTATCTTCTTCAAGTTTGACACAATCCCTGGTTCAGTTTACCCAATATGTCAGTAATATTCATCACACAACATTGAGAAAATAATTCCTTAAGTGAAGACAAAAAGAGGTTAATTATATTCTCTTCTTTTATTATGTTTTCTCTTCCATGCCATATAGTATAGTAGTGTGTGGGTCAGTGTGTTATGGTCTCAGTATTTTGCATGTTATCATGTAGATGTTACATGCTTACCTTGCATTAAATCAGCGTTTCTCAACTTTGACACTGCTGACATTTTGGGCCAGATAGTTCTTCGTTGTTGGAGATTTCCTGTGCATTGTGGGATGTTTTCCATCACACCTGTCCTCTACCCACTAGATGCCAATAGCACCCTCTTCCCAGGTTTTGAAAACCGAAAATGTCCCCAGACATTGCCAAATGTCCAACGGGGAGCAAAACTGCCCTTGGTTGAGAATCACTGCTTATATGAAGGAATGACTATTTAGTATGATATTACTGATTATAGATTAATTTGTGTTTCAGGTTTATGGTGAAGCACAATCAAGAAATTTTACTGGACTTTAATTCCATGTTAAGTTTATGGTATGTGTATCCAAGATCAGTGAAATATAAGCTTATACAGCTGGAAAAATGCATTTAAAAAATCATGTCGTCTCTCTGAAGGGCAATTTGGCAATGTCAACTAAAATTAAAATGCAAATAATCTTTTCCTAGCAATTGCACCTCAAGAGATTATACTACACATATAATTTCCCACATGCGAAAGAAGAGATATTCAAGGATATTCACTGAGGCATTGTTGATAAGGGTAAAAGATTAGAAACAAGCCAAATATATATCAATAGAAGATGGGATAAATAAATCAGAGCATATCTTTACAATGGGACATTACACTGCCTCAAAAAGGAATGAGGCAATTCTTTATTTGTGCTGAAATAGAATGATCTCTCACACACGTTATTTAGTGAAAAAAACAGGGTGAAGAACTCTGTATAGAATATACATACAGAAAAAGAGTTTAGAGAATTACTATTTCTTCGTAACTTGCAGCAGGGCATATAGAACCAGGAATGAGGAAGGATACTAAAAGAATTCAAAATCCTGGAAAGAGAGCAAAATGATACTAAATCATTGCCATGGCAGTGCTTCTCAAACTTGCCCCCAAAAGAACTTCAAATGTCTGAGGACAGTGGTGATGTTTCCCAGGGTAATGGGCCAGAGGCAAAGAAGTCTTTCTATCTCTGCTGTTGGTGCCATTTGCAGGTCCTGGCTATTTCTGCCTCAGTGAATTACTACAAAATCTCCTGGCTGATGTCTCTGTTTCTAGCCCCACCCTGTTCCCCTCCCCCTTCCACAGTGCTCCTGAGTCAATTTCTAGATGTACATCTGATCACACCACTGCCCTGCATGACTTCCAAGCCCACAGGGTGAAATCCAAACATGGCGTGGCCTGGGTACCCCTATGCGATCTGGCTCTTGCCTGTGAGTTAGGATTAAGTGACTGATGATTAAGAACATGTGCTTTCTGGAGCCAGACAGATATGGGTTTGAGTCCTGGTTGTACTTCTCTGTCTTCATTTCCCACTGTCTCCCTTTCCTCCACTTGCCTCACCAGCCAGGCTTATTAAGGCAAGACCTCCCAGCATGCCCTGCTATGTTATGTCTCAATAGGTTTGCTTATGATGACACAGCTGTCTGGGATACCCTTAACTTGCTGACAGGCACCCGCTCTCTTTCAAGACTTAGTTTAACTATAACTTCCACCAAGACCTTTCTGTCCCACTCACCATTTCTGCCCTCTATGTATTCCCTACCTGCTCGGGCAGCTTGCCAAAGCTGTTCTTGACGTTTCATGACTTTCCCCCCTTTCATTCAAAAATTATACATTCTTGGTAATGGCAAGATTCTAATAAAACCTTCCAAGACAGGCCAATTATGGGGTAGAATATGAGAGGGTTGGGGAAGGTAGGGGGAGACATTTGTTGGTATGGGTCATTTACACTTTAGTCACTTAGAACTTGGTGTTATTTCTGCATCACTCTTTTAATTAATCCTAAATCAAATTTCTATTTTAAGCATCACATGCCTCAGAACTACTTGTGCTAGAAAAGAACAGTCTAGTTAAGAGAGAAAAAGTTTATGTAATAAAAGCACGTTAAGTTGATATGGATTTATTTAAAACATCTCTTTGTGGAAAAGTGACTGCTATTCTATTCTGTTCTATTTTGACATATTTTATTTTTCTTTGTTAAAGAAGGTTCAAACGTGCTCCCCTGAAGAGCTATTTCTTCTGGTCCTTTGCCATTTGATCAATTTAATTTAAATAAATCTGTGGGGTGGGGAGGAGTGCTTCCTGTGTTATCATTTCTCTGGCCAGCTACTACTGCTGTTTGAGATCAGAAAATTGCCCCGATGCCAAATATCAAGCAGGCCTCAGTGAGAGAGGGGCTCCTCTGTGTTTCAAGTAAGGCTGGGAATTCTTCCCAGGTGGGGCCTATTATTAACATTTCAAATGATGGCCCCAGCTTTACTCTGAACGGGATCAGGTATTTAATGTTCTTTGGCCATTTATGTTATTAAATCCTTTCTTTTTTAAAAATATTGTGAAATGACACTCAGAAAAGTACATAAAACTAAATGTATGATATAATGACTAAGGCATGTAATGCCCACCTAGAAATTGCCATTAACCCCAGGAACCCCCATATATTTCCTTCTAGTGGTGCCATTCTCCCTCCCATCCTGAAAGTAACCATCATCCTGACTTTCATGTATAGTTTTAACACCTATGAATGTGACTTTAAGCAAAATAGTTTATTTTGATCTCTAAGTTCTGGATCTATAAATGGATTCATACTGCATGTATTTTTTTGTTTCTGGCTTCTTTCCCTTCACAATATGTTTGTGAAGATTCATCCATGTGATTTGCTAGAGATCATTAATTTTCATTAACATTTGGCCAGCTATTTTTACTAGTGTAGTACATGTGACTGCTATCACTTTCTTGGTCAGGAAAGATAAGTCAATAAATATTGTGTATTTTTTTTCCTTGTCTTCCTTTGATGTTTAAATTCAAGAACACAATTTATCTGAAAACAGCCACCCAATAGAGAAATAAATAGGCCATGAGATACTCACTAATGACGTTGGCTTGTCCGGTGAATATGGTGTACTGGAGCTCGTAGGAGACCACACTGAATTCATCATCGGAGGTCCAGTGCACAGTGATGGTATCATATGAAGCTGTGCAGAGCTCTTCTCTAATTGTGGGAGGGTTGGGAGCTGTGGGGATCAAAATGCTCATGAGTGGAGAAGCAGACACCACCAGGATACCATTTTAGAAGAGATGTTTGACAGTTAAGCAGGCCTTTCTAAATAGGTCCATCAGGGCTACTATCCTAGAGATAGTAACTCCAATCCAAAGAAAATTTGGTTGCCTGGTTATTGCTTTTATTTTTAACAGGAATGTAGCCAGAGCCAGCCAGTATGGACTTATCTCTGTTTATCATGAGAATGTATTTAGGAGGTTAAGCAAACAATACTCTCTTCTGCATGAAGAAAAACATGTCAAACAAAAAGTAAACAAGATGAACTTCTGTAGTTTCATTCACTGGTGGAGGGGGGTTGACAAAGTTTTTCAGTAAAGGTCTAGATGGTCAATATTTCAGGCTTTGTGGGCCATACAGTCTTTGTTACAACTATTCAACTCTGCTGTTGTTGCATGAAAGGAACCATTTACAATTTGTACACATGGGCATGGCCAGATTTCAATAAAACTTTATTTACAAAAATAGGCAGAGGGCCAGATTTGGCCTATGACCCAAAGTTTGCCAACCCCTGATCTACATGGTGCCAGGTATTTTTATATTTAGGCACCCAGTTGGAAAAATACTCTTGTTTATTATCCCAGAGCAAATCAGTCAAATAATTGTTTGGAATTTTTGTTTCATTAGATGTTTCAATGCCTTGTAAAAAAAAAAAACTTATTAGTGCAGCCCAATTTGCTTCTAATTTCTCAATTTTATGGGTGAGATTTCAAATTAAGAAGACCATGATTAACAATCAATCATATCTAAGAGGTACATTTTCTTTCCCCAAGGAAAACGCAATTTTTTTTTTTTGGCATTTGGTTAACTTTATCACTGTTTTAAAACAGGCTGCTGTTTTATTTCTTTAACACATTCTGGAGCAGAGAAGTCTAAATCTTACCAAAATAATGAGTTTAAAATGACTTCTACTGGATTGGTTTCAGTAACTGGTTTTATGAGAAGAGTATGTGAGCAAGAAAAAGACTAGGCAATGAGTGCTTTGCATTGAAAATAATATTTTAGGGTAGGGGTTGGCAAACTGTGACTGTGGGCCAAATCTGCCTCATTGCCTGTTTTTGTAAATAAAGTTTTATTGGAACACAGCCAGGCTCATTCATTTATGTATTGTCTATGGCTGCTTTCATGTAACAGGAAAGTTGAGTAGTTGTGACCATATGGCCTGCAAAGCCTAAAACATCTACCATCTGGCCCTTTACAGTCAAAGTTTGCCAACCCCTGGTTAGAGAATTGATCCAGGGCCTTTAGTGCCAATCTTCTGTACAACAGAATCTAACTTCAAAAGGAGAAACATACCTGCATTCTATACATTAAGAGTAACTTTGTGCTTACACTATCGCAGAATCTAAATTTTGATTAGGATTGATGAGTTCTAAACAAACCCAAAGAGGGAAAAATTTTATGAAAATGGTAAATTTAAAACTCTGTTTCAGTAGTGTTCACATTGCCACCTGAAGATATATCCAGGACAAGTAATATAGGAGCAAGTTTAGTGTATTAAATCAATTAGCTTAGCTTTGTCTATTGGTCATTGAATTCCACAAACACTGTTGAGCATCCACAACGTGACAGGTACTGCATTAAATTGCACATTAGGATGGAATAACTCTACATAACCTTTAAAGCATTCTTTCTGGAATATTTATTTGTACATCTGTATCCTGAAGTACGTAAATGTGAGATTTAGTGGCGTTCAGTGTGACTGGTATGTGCATGAATCAGTGACACCAGTCGGGAGATACATTCCATGGAGGAGGCCCAGCTGCATCATAAAATGTGCTTATTATTGTCTGTGTGGTCCTTGTTGACCCCTGCATGGATCAGTGAAGAAATCTTATTCTCTCACAATTTACATAGTTTATTAAATTATTTCTTCACCAACCATTGTAGAAAAAATTTGTTCTTTCTGCAGTGCAATATATGATTAAATATATTTTAAAAACTATGTTCAAAATAGGGGAGTAGCCATGAGACACATGGCAGTAGCCACAATCAGGAAGGAAATGTCACCTCTACGGGTTATTAACTTGACATACCACTTACAGGCATGTCATAGGAAAAAAAAATCCTGTTTTCACAGCCAGGCAGGCTAACCTTGTTTTGAATGTAAACCCAATAGGTTTGTCCTGAGAAGTCAATACCCAATTTATTGTAAATGAGAACAGCAGCATGCTGCCAATTTCAATATTCACGAAATTGGTACCAGAACTGTTATTTTCTTGCCTCTGTCACAAACACCACACAAGGAATGGTCAGCTAATACTCCACAAACACTTCATTTCCTGCTTACAAATGTCTGATAAACTATTTGGACTCGGCAGTATCAGCCAAGCATCATATGTTATGTCCAGGATTGATGTTATGTCTAGAAATGGACTGAATTTGTATTTGGGGCTGACAGCTCAGAACGCATAATAGCAGGTACTCCATATGGCCTTTAGTTTGGCATAAACAGCCACTGGGATGATATATGGTGTACCTGTTACAATTCAGTGCAGACTACTTTCACAATTTCCTCTTTAATCAGTACTTTCACATTCCTGTAGAGATTAAAATGGGCATATGTTGTTGCAATATTATTAAACAATTATTGAGAAAGGGGAAGGACATATTTTTGTCAATAAGACTCTGATTCTGGGTAGTATGGCCATGGGCTCAGGCAAATACTTAATTTTCCAGTCTTTTCTGCTGCCTAGCATGACCTTGTGATACGAATTTGGCCCACCAGACATAAATGGAAGTTTGCTAGGTGGGTCCTCTGAACAAGCTTTTTGTTTTTCTGATAAACAAAGACAAACTTGGCTGGCACAGTTTTTTGTCTGTCATTCTCCCTCCATCTCTCTCTTTTTGCCTAAAACTTGAGCATAATGCTTGGAGGCGTAGTAGTCATATTGTGATCATGTGGCAAAGAGGCAACACAATGAAGGTGGCAGAGCAGGAAAAGAGAAAGAGCCTGGGGTCTGAGGTCATCACCAAACTGCTACCCAGACCTGGACTGCAGGCCTTTTGTTTCTGTAATACAAACCCTACTCGATGGGTTTAGTCACCTCTAGTTGGATTTTCTATTGCTTTCAATTAAACTCATTCCCAAATGACATAAGAAAAAAATAAAGGATTTTTAACAGGATGCCATTGTGAAAAACAGCTCAGTCAGAGAAAATCTAGACCTGCACGCACTATCCAATACAATAGCCACGAGCAACATGTAGCTGTTTAATTTCTCTCTCTTTTTTTTTTTTTTAGAGACAGGGTCTCACTATGTTGCCTGGTCTTAAACTCCTGGGCTCAAGTGATCCTCTTGCCTCAGCCTCCCGAGTAGCTGGGACTACAGGCATGTACCCCGATGCCCAGCTAATTTTTCTATTTTTAGTAGAGACGGGGTCTCACTCTTGCTCAGGCTGTTCTTGAACTCCTGAGCTCAAGTGATCCTCCCACCTCAGCCTCCCAGAGTGCCAGGATTACAGGCGTGAGCCACCATGCCCAGCTAGCTATTTAATTTTTAATTAAAGTTAAATAAAAGTAAAAATTCACTAGCCACATTTCAAGTTTTCTATAGCCCCATGTGGCTAGCCACTAACATATTGGATAGTGCAGATATAGAACATTTTTATCATCATAGAAAGTTCTACTGGATAGTGTTAGTTTAAATAAATCTCAGAGTTAAAAGCTTAAAAAGGAGGGTGCTTTATTCATAAATATTTGAAAGCAAGTTCGGGTCCTCATTGTAAATGCTTTTTAGTTGATTTCTTTCTTCCTTAATAGGAGCAGTATGTTTGAAAGAGTATTACATAAGGTAAGTTTGTAGAATGACTTGCCTTCCTTGCAAATGCAGAAAGGCTAAAAATAGCACCTTGGGTCTTTGCAAAGTAAAAAACTCTGATCTTCTGGGTACAATGCTCCCTGAGTATAGAACTCCTTGCTTTCTATCCACAGACTGTAAAAACAAACATCTCACAATGTTCCCTCTCTCCTGCTCCGCCTTCCCCAACCACTCTCCCACAAACACACACACACAGAATTGGAGTTGAGAAGCTGACGCCATGCTAAGTTAGGGATGTGGTTTCTTGAGGGCTGCATGTCCTAAGTGCAGTGCACATCTGGCTTCACTGTGTACACTGTACTTTCCTGAAGTCACAGGCACCAGTGGCTTTGGCTAACAAATAAGGTTGTCTAAACAGTCTGAATTCTATCAGCCAATGTTCTCAGTTCCTGCTTTAGAGGTTGACAGCAAAAAAAAAAAAGTTTAGAAGCATGGTTAGGAAGAGGAATGGTCTGAGGTTTTTTTTGTTGTTGTTGTTCTGCTTTTTAAAGCTTGACCAAAAAAAAGCCAACCAGGAAACACAGGATTGAAACAAGGCACCAGGGATTCCAACGTGATTTTTGTGATCTTTGCCATGGACATGTTTGTCAAGATGATATTCAGTCTTTTACTAGAAAAAGCAGAGGTCTTTGGAGTCTGCACAGACTCAAGCCAAATCTGAATTCTGCCACTGCCTAGCTGCCTGACCTCCAGCAAGATGGCTGACCTCTGTCATTTGCAAAATGAGGATTATAATACTTTACCTTGATTCAATGTTGTAAAGATTAAAACAAGATGAAAAATACAAAGAGCTGGAACAGGGTAGGCAGAGACCCCATCAGTTAGCTGCCAGTTTTTTCTCTGCTAAAGTACTGTGAGATGCCTTACTAACATGACATGAAAAATACCAAACAAAGCTATTATATTTAGTACCCATACCTTGAGAGTGAGGGAAATAATGGTAAGTATGTTTTTAATGATTGAGATTCTCTTTTTTCTCCTGTGTCCTGTCCCCATTTTAGTCTTGGACTGTGTTGCTTTGGTTAAAAAAAAAAAAAGGGAGTATACAGAAATTGTTTATGGGAATATTAGATGCCATTCCTAAGCGAAAAGTCCATACCTCTGGTTTTTAGGGAATAAGTGATCTGGTGGCAAAGTGTTTGTGTCACTGAATGCAAGTGATATTAAAGAGAACATAAAAGACAATACCTGTAAGGTAATCCAGACATTCTAGCAATTTCTTCTCTCGGGAGAAATCTAAGGCAAAGGTATCAAATGTGTCATTGAGGTTGATTTCAGGAATTAGGACCTGGGAGGATGCAGTTGCCATGGAGACTCTGTAATTTAAACAAAACAACTTTTTAGAAATGTCGAGATGGCTTTCACCATCACTGCACAGGAATGAAAAAAAAAGGAAAAGAAATATCATTTTTTAAAAAGTGCTGCTTTTATATGCTAGTTTAGAAGAATCTAGAAATGGCACAACACAGCAACACAAAGCAAATGAATGCGAGCTTAAAGAAAAAGTGAAGGAATTGGAAAAACAACCGAATGGCTTCCCCTCTCTCTTTTTACTATTGGAAAAAAATTTCCTGTGAAAGCTAAAGAATATTCATATTTCATGTTGCTGTGTATTTAACAGCTTGGCCCCGTCACATCTAACCCCAGCAAGAAGCACATAGCTCCAGGCATTTCTTCACACATCTGTCTGGGAAACTGTTTGTTCCTTTCAGACTCAACCCTGCTCCACTTCAAAGGGGAGTCTCCAAAATTTCAAACTGCATAAAAGGCAAAGCAAAGATTAAAAAAGAATGTTTCCAGATATTGGATTAGTTTAATCAATTACTACCCTCTCTCTAAAATAAACATTAAAAAGGGAGTTTTTTGTCTGGCTCATTTTCGCTCTCCTTGTATTCATTTTCTTGCACCATATTCCCAGCAGATGCCGTGGAAAACATTCATGAGCTTTCTCGCAAATTCCCTCAGTGGATGCACTGTTTCTCCTCTTCCTTTGGGTTTTCTGGTTAGAGTTCTCATGTATAAACTATAATGCAAGGTACTGGTGTATATCAATCTCTTCTATGCACTCTCACGTTGATTTGGAAAGTTCAATTATTAATTACCAACATTGGTTCAAAAATGCAAGTGATTCTCTTAAAAAACAGGAAAATTATGGCATTGAATATATCACTTTTGAACATATCAAATGATGCTGGACCTGTAATCTTGTTGAGTTTGATATTTTGTTCAGTTCCATAAACAATACTCCTAGGAGCTACCACATGCAGGGTATTATGTAGGGCACTGGGAATTTTTGAGCAAACAACTTTGAAATGATTTAGGTCTAAATCTAGCTACTTCTTTTCTAATTACAAAAATCAATGCTCATTTATACAAGCCCACAAAGCTAGGTGGCAGCAACCAGGAGAATTTCAGGTCTGCACTCTTTCTGTTTAATCTAGAAGAATTTCAGCCCAGTTACCTCAAGGGTAACTGTTGAGTCTCGTAACGGTTGTTAAAACTTTGGAGTTTACAAATATATCTTGGCTATAAAAATTACACCTGCGGGTATATCTGTACAATGGACTATTATTCACCACAAAAAGGAATGAAGCACCTATACATGTTACAACATGGATGAACCCTAAAAACATTATGCTCTATGAAAGAATCCAGTCACAAAAGGCCACATATTATATGATCCATTTGTATGAAATGTCCAGAAGAGGCAACTCCTTGGAGATAGAAGCAGATTGGTATTGCCAGGGACTGAGGGGAGGACAGATGGGTAGTGACTGTTTAATGAGTATGGGGTTTACTTTTGGGTGATGGAAGTGTTTTGGAACTTTATAGAGGTGTTAGTCACACAATATTGTGAATGTTCTAAATGCCACTGCACTGTGCACTTGAAAATGGTTAAAATTACATTATGTGAATTTCACCTCAATAAAAAGGATATACCTATGAAATGTTCAAAATCCATAGAAATACAATTTCTAGAGTTCTGTTTCTGGCAGATTTTCAGGGTTATATAAGGAGGGAAGTAGAGAGGTTGAACAACAAGGTCATCATTGCAATGATATTGGAATGCATAGATGAAAGTCGGAAGAGGCATAAACTCTGGAAAGAAGAGTTTCAAGTGTTTGAATGAGGGTGGAGGCTCTAACTTCCCCTCTTGACCCTTTTACCAAGAAGCAATGAATAGCAGAGTTGTGTGATTTTGTTGACTAAATATTGCACCCAAGGAAATTGGACTGATTATTATTACTAACAGGTGTGAATTTACACTGATGGATACAGGGATGATTGCTAGGCATTTTTCACTAATGGTCAAACTGTACTTAAAAAATGCTTGCCTTGAATACAAAAAGCCCTTAAAACCCACAGAGGTCCTAGGGTTATTCTCAAGAAATATTCAACAAGTATTTATGAAGCCCTTAAAGTATGCTACATACCAAAGAGCTCAGAATATATGCACCAATGTTGAAAAGTTAAAAAAAATGTGATGGTGCCATTTGAACTCCTCAAAAAATATTTCAAAGTGAAATCCCAATTAATTCTTGGTTATAATGTTCAGCAGGGAGAATTGCACTGAGCCATTGTGGAAACAAGAACTGAAGCTGCACTTGTATTTCTCTGGCTTTAGCAGATCCCCTGTCCAGTGGCAGAAGCCTCTTTGTTCAGGGTCATCCAAATTGACTGTGTTCCCATTTCTCCTGGTTTTGTGGTCCACAAACAATTAAATAAAACATGCTTTAGCAAAGTGACACTGTTAAACATGCCTGCCATCTTGCTGGCAGGAACTTTGTAGAGTGGGAATCAAAAAGATGAACGTTCCCAGCCTGGGAGGCAGACTGACAGCAAGAATCTTTGGAGATTACCGAAGCTTTTAACACCTACCCATTTGTATTTTGATGGAAGGAAAGATACTTCTTTTTGGCTACAATTTCAAATTCTTAATTGGAGTGACAGGCAAGGGGAAATGGGCCAAAGTCAGCATTTTAGGCCATGTTTTTATTTCCCAAATCCTTGTTCCCCATCTTCTGGCCTTTTAGATAAGTTGCCAAAACCCACCAGGGCCATTAGTGCTACGCCACTTTCTCAACTTCTTGCTTTACAGCCATGTCTCCGTGTGTGTGTGTGTGTGTGTATGTGCATATGTGTATGTGTGTGCATGTGGAGGTGTGTGTTAAGCTCTTCTTAACATATTGGAGCAAATAAGGGCATTGTGTTCTATCTTGATGCTTAAGAGGGTGGCTTGCACATTATTCTCTATTTCTATTTTTGCTTTGATGGCCCTAATCTCCATGACACTCAGTTGCTAGTAGCTACATGAAACCAGTTTTCCAGAAGGTGGACATGTCTACAGCTACACTGCTCACACTGCTCTTGCCAAACAATGCACATCGCCATGGTAAAACCCCGAGAGGTCTCACATGACAAAGTGTGTTTTACTTTGGTCAGCTCAGGATTTCCCAAACACATTTGGCCCTGGAACCTTTTTGTAGTCTTAATACCTATGAACACCTTGAAGAACACACTGCAAAAGCTACTCATCAGATGTGCTCTAATTCTTAGAACTGAGCGACATCTTTCCAGAGCTGACAACTGGAGTTCTTAGCTTTGTATTCTGGAAAAGCATGGCAGATCCCTGAACTGACTATGGTAGTGAGGAACAGAGGGATCACCTTGAGGAGTCTGAGAACCTTCTAGATGCTCCGAAAAATGGGTACTGTTCAGAGGGAATTTTCTTTATTATCCTCTTGATACAGATAATTTGTTGCTAAGAGTGATTTTAATTTTAGATTCTTTATTAAACCAACTTTCTTATGCCTTGATTTAGTGAATAGTTTTGCTTATTTAACATAATATTATAAAAGTACGTATACAATCACACCAAAGACTTATTAGTGTAGCTTGAGAATACAGTATGTTATACATTACGTTTGCATTCAGCTAGTGAGTGGGAAGAAAGGAAACTAGTATTAAATATCTGTTACACATTCAACTTGTGACAGAAACTGGACTAATGTTTTTATTACATCATTTCATTTTATCTCTGCAACAACCATATTAGGTAGGAATAATTGGCCCTGTTTTATAGATTCATTCACTCACTTGCTCACTCATTCATCCATGTCAGGCAGGTTGCAATGTGCTGGGGCTATCACAGCAAAAACAAGGTGGCTGGGGATCCTGCCCCCTTGGAGCATATGAGCAAAATTAGACTCAAAAATGTTAATGAGCAGCCCCAAAGCTATCTATAATTACTAAGCAGTTAGTGCAGAGCCAAACAGTTGATTCCAAAGGATATGCATCACCTACAATGTAAAGCTTGAGACTCTCTCTCCTCTCTTGGGGTTTTTTGATGTTTCTGAATTGAAAAAAATTTTTGTAGTTTTGATTCAGCTTGTAGGAGGACATATCTACTGTAACTGATTTAACAATGCAGAAAAATCTCATCTAAGTCTCACATTAGGAATGCCTGCAGGATTAAAAGTTTATTCTGGGTTCCACACTTGAATTGAAGAATAAAGATTGTTTGGACGTATACAGGAGCCAAAGCCCAAGGCAGACACAAGAGGAGACAGAGAACTAGGAAGTCACATCCTGGAGAAGAATGTTAAGTGACAGGGTGAAGAACAGAGGCAAGTAGACAGGCACTGAAACAAAGACACACAAGGAGTGCTCGACTGACATGTTGAAATATGAAAACACAGATCCAACTAACATTCATGGAGTATCTATAATGCTTAGGACCTGTTCTTAGGAGATTTCAGCAATGTTGTCATAATAGAGACAGCTATTCTGAGCCCAATTTTCTAAGTATAAAATAGCTCAAAGAACCATAGTTAAAAAGTGACAGTGCTAGGATTGGAACTCAGGTCTCCCAACTCCTAGTCTAAGCCTAGTGCCCTTTTCCTACATCCTGGCTGCTGGAAAGGGAAAAAGGCTCAGGAATTCACCAAGAGGACTGACAAATAGTCATGGGAAGAGAGGGGATTGCAGAAACAGAGAAACAGAGGCTCGCGGCAAATTGTTACAGGTTTTGTGTATTCAAACTTGACAGAAGCACATTCTTTGCAGAAAGAGCAATCAAGGTCAGGTTCCCATTCTTGATGAGGTGGGCTTGCTATAGGGATAGCTGAATGGGAGCAGATATGCCCCACCGGATCTGAGGGAGATCGCATATGAGCATTCACGCGCTGGTGCTATACTTCAAATGCACGTCTTCTTTCAGCATAGCTGTTATGGGGCCACATTCTCTCAGGTCACTAGGTGAGCATTTATTCACGTGACACTTGGTTGGATTTTTAGGGATTGCTGAGGAATGCAGCTCGTAGTAGCCACTTCATCTGGACATCTCACAATTTGTAGGTGGAGAAAAGTACTCTCGAATTCCAGTTGGAAACCATGACTTAAGTGTAAATGCTATCTGCTAGGGTCCTAGGTACCCTGGAGTGTTAGTGCTATTTGCAGTTTGTAACTTTAGAATGAATATTGAGCAATTGGATGTGGTCCAGATGAGAGCAGTGAAAACAAACACTTGGAATCTAGGAGTTACAAGTAGAGAAATGGGCCTCTGTTAGAGTAAGGAGAGGCGCGTTTTAAGGATGTAACAGGCATGACAGCCAGCTGTTATCCATGTCCTTTAGAAGAGACAAGCATCTAATCAGCTGCAAAAGGAATTTCCCCCCAATATAAAAAGTAACACAGTCAAGCTGGTTGGCTAGTAGACTAAAGCTGTAAAAATACCGTAGACTACTCTTAACAGTGAAAATGGAGATATCAATGCCTACCTCCTCTATGTGATATTTTGAGAATTAGCAGAGTCCGAAACAAGCAAGCACTCAATAAATGTTAGTTTCCTTTCTCCTTCCTTGAAGAAATTCTAGCCATAAGGTGGCAAGTATTTTTTCCCCCTAGGCCAGGGGTTGGCAAAGTACAGCCCACCGCCTGTTTTTCTAAATGGTTTTATTGGCACACAGCCACTCCCATTCATTCCTGTATTCTATGGCTGCTGTAGAGCTGGCTACAACGGCAGAGTTGAGTAGTTGTGACCTAGACCTTATAACCTGCGAAGCTGAAAGTGTTTATTCTCTGGTTCTTTACCGAACAAGTTTGCTGACCTCTGCTTTAGAATAAAGACCAGCATGGATGAGCTCTCTGGGGTCTTCCCAGTGATAAGATTCTGTCATTACTTTGGATAAAGGGCTGTTAACTGAAAATCAGAATGCGTGAAAAGTCAAGGCCACTAGCCTTGGTTGGAGATGTTTATGCGGTGTTGGTTGTACCGAGCCCAGTCTAGTGCTTCTCTTTGAATCAATTAGAATTGCTACAGATGTCTGTGTCATTGAAGATCAGTAACTTTTATGCCAATCGTGTATGTGTACTGAAGGAATATACATCCTTGCTAGTTTTACTACTGAGCTGACCCTTCAGATAACATCATTTTAAAGTTCTCTACCCTAGAATAGAAGGTACTTTAAAAGAAGGTGGTATGAGGTTGATAGTTTGGTCCTTTCTTTCCTGCATGAGTCAGCCTTGAACTTTTCGAGGCCAAGCTCAACAAAATGAAAACGGGCCTAACAAAGAACAACACCTGTGCGATTTTTTTTTTGAATAGATGAGCCCTGTGATGGAAGAAAAGATTCCCTTTCATGTTTTTGCCTTCATTTCGATTCTTTGTTATCAAGTGTATGATAACATCAGGTCTGAGAGTCACAATAAATGCTGTTTTTGTGCCATCATAAGCTTCCCCCACTAAAAGCAGGTTGATTTTATTCTTTCTAACTGGTGGACTCTTGTTTCAAAGGCCTTGAACTCCAGGCTGTTACTGAAAGGGCTCTGATTTGTCAAAGGGAAGCATCTTTAGCTGGAACATAACAGCTCAAAGCCTCTATTCTCTCCTCTGCCTCGAAAATGAAAACAAAAGCAAGGCGAGGGCAAGGCCAACCAATCATACCCCAGATAAAAGAGCCCAGTGGCCAAGAAGTTCCTGGGACCCCTGTACTCACCTCTCAGTAATATTCTTAGCAGTCTGTAGGAATCGGGCATGATCGTTCTCCTTCAGAGAGTGTTCCGCTTGGGAGATGAGTGATGCCGACCGCTCAATGCACTGTTTGCAGTTTGCAATCTGCTGAGCCAGTTTGCGAAGCCTCATCACCTTGAACAAAAGAGGCATGGAGAGAGATGGTTGGTTACACATGTGGGCTCACTTAGTCAGAAGGCATTGGGCTGGACTCTTTATTTTGTTGTGTAAAAGTCGTCCTTCCATAAAAATTCACAAAGTAGGCCTAGAGGAATATTGAAATATGAAAGCCCAATTATGGGACTCTTGTCTTAGATACCTTTTTATCTCCTTGGGGAAGTGTTGCTAATTTGTTTTGTAAGGAAACACTGAATTGCGAATTGCTTCCCTGTTGATGGAAAAAAAAGGTGTTGCCCGGTGGCAAGGGTCACCAGACCTCTTCCCCGGATTATTCTACACAATGACTGCAAGACTGTAGGGAACCCAGGCACTTTCTCTGTCTCAGGTTCTCAGCTGTGCCATCAAGAAGATAAAACACCCCTAGAGGTGCAAATTTATGGCTTAAGTAAAAGCCATTTTCTAAAAAGCTTTTTGCAATCCATGTAGGAAAATTGTGATGTAAAACCATTAGGTATTACTGTTTCCCACACCACCTTAAACTCATGTGTTAAATTAACAGAAAAGGAGCATTTTTCCCATTGATTAATATTTTTCCTGTTCAGCAGACGAGAGAAAGCCAAAAAAAGCACAGCTGGGCCATTTCCCCTCGCTGGGAACGTCATTTCCAGGCACTTTGTGCTCACTTGATAACTAAGAACTATTTTGATAAGCATTTCCCAGTTGGGATAAAAATGCATGATTGCTTCACAACCTCCATTCCAATTCCTGGTTCTGTCTTGCTTGAAAATGACCCTCAAACGTAATTGACCATAACCTCTGGGGCAGGCCAAGATAAGTCCAAGGTAACCCACTTGACCGTTAGCTCTGGCGTCTGAAATGTGCTGTGAGATGAAGCCCTCTGGCCGGAAGCCAAGTTAAAATTAGACCACTAATTGGAATTGCCATGTGCCTACAGCCCCCATCCACACACTCAGGGACAGGTTTTGGCTGGCTTTATGATAATTCTGGAATGGAAAATAGCCCTGGGTGAAAGGGTAGGGAGGAGGCCGGTTAATCTGTCTTATAGACAAGGCTGGCTCAGGCTCCCTCCAGAATTCCTGCTAACTCCAAGAAATTCCTTCTTTCTCCAAGTCATCATTATCATCCCTGTATAACTCTAATCTAAGAAAAGGAAGGAAGGAGATGTCAGAACTTGAGGCCTCTAAGGAACGTCCACTTCCAAGTATGTACTAACTATAGCAAACAAAGGAAATTAATGCTGAATTGAGAAGCACCAGGCACAAGATTTCAGGCAAGGGCGAGAAAAATTCCTGAAAGTAAGGAGTCAGAGAATGATGCGTTAAAACTTTGGGGCAAATAGTATATGATCTTGAGCCTGGTAAAAGACTTAACTCGTTATAATTATAGTTAATTGTCCCCAGCAGATTAACTGTATTCATTGGTTGAATGAAATAACATTTACTTTTATAGCAAATAGAATTTAGCCTCTGGCATCATTATCCAGAGGCAAAGCTAAGGGAGGCATCCAGTCAGGATATTAGAACACATCCACAAGAAATTGTCAGAGGAAGGAAAAATTCCAGAAGGAACAATAACTTACTATCCCTAGACAAACCAAGTGAACGGAATATTTAATCACACAACACACAAAAAAATTTAAATTACATGGCAGTACTGATGTTTAATATAATTCTAACAGAAGAAAATAAGGTCAAAACATTCCTTTAGAATAATTTCAGGTCAATCACTTATCTTCTGGATATGCCTATTAAAGACCATGCAGATTATAAATGTGATGATGCTTGAACTCCAGTTTTTTCTTTTCTTTTTCTATCATGGTACTGAAAATTAAAAGTGACATAAGAAGAAAAGGAAAAAAACTCCCCAAATCATGCATAAATTAAAGCAAGACAAAATGAGATCCTCCTGTGAAAATACTAGAATATTCTACAGAGAACAGTTTGGGGCATAATTTTAATTATAGGTCAGTGTTCAATTTCATCTGATACACCAGATTAGAGCTTCTCAAACCTAGTGTGCAAAACAAATCGGCTGGGGATTGTTTTAAAAGAAAAACTATAGATGTTTGGGGTCTACTCTTCAATATTCTAATTAAGGAGTTGTAATTCAAAGAGCAGCAGGAATTTGCATTTCAACAAGCAATGAATGTTTTTTAATCTACAGGTGATAAATTATTAGGATGGTCATGACTAGCATTTAAAAAAACAAATAGAAGAGAAGAGGAGAAAAGAAAATAGCTGAGTGCATTCTTGGTAGAAAGAGCAAGTTGGGTTTTGTAAAAATTTTGTGCGTGTGTGTGTGTGTGTGTGTGTGTGTGTCTGTGCTGTATTGTGATGTCATATGTATTTCTTACTCTGAGTTACAGTAAAAAAAAAAAAAAGAAAGGAAAAGTAAAAGAAAATAAAGACATTGCTCTAAGTTAGGTGTTCACAAACCATGATCTGTGGGCCAAATGTGGCATGTAGTCTGTGTAAATAAAGTTTTATTAGCATTCTGCCACGCTCATTCCTTATGAATCATTTGTGGCTGCTTTCGTGCTACAACACCGGGCAGAATTAAGTTGTTGCAGCAGAGACTGTATGGCAAAACCTAAAGTATTTATTTTTTGGCCCTTTACAGAAAGTTTGCTGACCCTTAGCTTAAATGATTCTGGTCAGGTGGCCCTGATTTGAAGCACACTCTGAGACACTGTCCTACTTGTCAACGTGCTTCAAACTTAGATCCTGGAGCATAGAGCAAAACACTTAGTTTTTCATTGACTAATACTTTTTTATATATTTTTAAAAAATCTGACAGGATGAATATAATTTGATGTTTTAAAAAATACTAGATACTGACACATACGAAGATTCTAATGTGTATGTTTTAATGCTGCAGGGGACATTTTTTCCAGTCGACTCTTCATTTTTCCTTTGGGAAGTGAGATTGCCACATTGTAACTTTTGAAATTCGCTCTGTACTTATCATAGAAATATTTTATCTGTTGGAATCTCCTTTTAGCGGGGACACAGGCCTGTTCATATCATTTTATTTGCTGTTTATTATAACTCATGAACTCTTTTAAAAGTAGCCTTATTTTGCTTTAAATGCATTTTAAACACTTTAATATATATGCTTTCATATGTATGTAGGATACATACCCCAAAACTGCTGTCTGAATTGATGACGAAGCCTGTATTCAACATCTAAGACCATGGAAAGCCTGAAGATTCAGTCCAAATTAATTTTCTTAAATTTTGAAGATTTATTATACATAAAAGGCAGTGATGAAAAGGCACCCTTTTACTGTGTAGCTGTTGCCTTCAACAGTCTACCATAGATTTGTGTTTGAACATCAAATGCATGAACTTGCTTAGTCTGGAGTTTGCCATCAGCTTTTCGTGTATTGACATGAAACTTATCCCCTGCCACTGAAAAAGTAAGAAAATTCTTTCCCAGGATCCTCATGGCTTCAGACTCTCTAGTCTGTCCACCCGTGAAGGCTGTCAAGCTATTTGTTTCAGAGAATACACAATGGTCTGAGAGTAGCAATTGCCAGTAGGTAGTAATGCATGACATCACCACCTGCTTGGCAACTTCTCGAACTGGAGGATTTGTGGTAAGTTTGTTTACACCAGGTTTAACAGCCTTATGATTGGCATCAGAGACCAAAGGGGGCAAAGTAAGGAGGTTGATGAAATTTGCCTTTGTTGGTCTCTGCAATTCTGCCAGGTTCTTTCTCCACCTGCCCTCTTCTAAGTGCTTGTCAGAAGGCCCCACTGTCCCTTCTCTTGACTCAGTCCCCTTGGCCACCACTGCCACCCTGGGCTGCAGGGCCCGAAGCCCCACAGTGCGCCCCAAGTCTACACTTGCCCTCCCTGCCTGGCACCTCAGATTTCCAGAGTGTTGGCACTCACGCCCTTCCTTAAGGAAACATACCTCTGACACGATATGCCCTGGCCAGGGACTTAGGTCACTGTGAATTCCAGAGTTTGGAATCGACTAGTCTTGGTCATGTGCCAAAGTACTAACTCAAGAGAAAGCCCAACTGGGCCCTCGTCTTTCCCAAGTAATGTGTGCTTTCTAATATTTTCTTTTGAAATAATGTTTTTGAGCAAATGTACACTTTTAAAAAAGTGAAACAGTTCAAACATACAGAAAATTTAGGAAGTAATATGATGAACCGTCCTGTACATAGTACCAGCTTTACCAAATCTCAATATTTTCATCATGTAAACTTCAGAGTTTTCAAAAGGAAGTAAAATATTATTGCTGGCATTAAAGCCCCTGTGTGATGTGTTTTCTCTCGCTCTCTCTTTTTCCTTTTAGAGACTTGCTTTGTTGCCCAGGTTGGAGTGCAGTGGCACAATCATAGCTCACTACAGCCTCGAACTCCTGGGCTCAAGTGATCCTTCCGCCTCAGTCTCGTGAGTAGCTGGAATCATATGTGCGTGTCACGACCCCCAGTTCCTAATTTCGTTCGCATCTCTCTCTCCAGAGGAAAACACCCTCTTAAATTTAGAGCTGATTACTCCTAAACATGTTTATGTACACATGCCTGAACAATGTATGAGAATTTTTGGTGGTTTACCAAATTTCATGTAACTTTTCTCATTCCATACAAATTATTGTAAAACTTGCTTGTGTTTTTGTGATTTGTCCATGCTGATACATATCACCTTAGTTCATTCATTTTAATTTCTGAAGACCGTTTTATTGTATAATACACAATTTATATGTCTAATAAAAAGCTGTATTGAGATAGAATTGACATATAATAAACAGCACATATTTAAAGTGCAAATTTGATAACTTTTCAAATATGTGTACACCCATGAAACAGTCACCACAGCCAAGATGATAAACGTATATCATGCCCCAAATTTTCCTCCTGCCTATCCCTGCCCATCACCTCATCCCTAAACAAACATTGATTTTCTTTTTGTCACTGTAGATTAGTAGAAAGTACCATCTCTAGAATGTCATATGAACATAGTCATACAATATATACTACTTTCTGTTTGACTTCTTTCACTCACCATAATTATAGTGAGATTCACCCATGTTGTTACAAGTATAAATAGTCCATTCCTTTTTATTGCTGAATAACATTCCATTGTATGATTATGCCACAAATTATTTACTCATTCATCTGTTGATGGACATCTGGATTATTTCCAGTTTGGGGCTATTACAAGTAAAGTTAACATGAAAATTCACCTACGAGTCTTGCATGGACATATGCTTTCATTTCTCTTGGTAAATACCTAGAATGGCTGAATCACATGGTAAGTGTATGTTTATTTAAGAAACTGTCAAACGGCTTTCCAAAATGTTCCATTTTCATTCCCCACAGTAGTTATTAAGAGTTTCAATTCCTCCGCATTCTTGCCAACACTTGGCATTGGCCATCTTTTAAAAAGGTATTGGTATTTCATTGAAATTTTTAGTTTGAATTTCTTTAATGATTAATGACTTTGAACAGCTTTTCATGTGCTTATTTGGTAAAGTATCTATTCAAATCTTTTATCCATTTTTGTAAAGGAGTGGTCTGTTTTCTTACTACATTTTGAGAATTTGTTACATATTCTGGATACAAGTCCTTTATTAGATAAGTAATTTATAAATCAATACTTTCTCCTAGTTTTTGGCTTGTCTTTTCATTCTCTTAATAGTGCCTTTGGAAGAAAAGTCTTTAATTTTGGTGAAATCCAATTTTGAATGTTTTCTTTTATGGACCATGCTTTTTGTCATTTGGATATAAATAATTTTTGCCTAATCCAAGGTCACCAGGATTTCCTCCTGTGTTTTCTTCTAGAAGTTTTACAGCTTTCTCCTTTTACATTTAGGGATACAATCCATTTTGAGTTAATTTTTGCATATGATGTGAAGTATGGATCAAACTTCATATTCTTACGTGTAGCTGTCCAATTGTTCCTATACCATTTGTTGAAAAGACTATCCTTTCTCCACTAAATTGCCTTTGCATCTTTGTTGAAAATCAGTTGTCTGTGTATGTGTGAATCTATTTCTGAAGTCTTTTTTCAATACACTGATCTATTTGTCTATCCTTATGCTAATACTATATTATCTTAATTTCTGCAGCTTCATAATAAATCTTGAAATCATCTGGTGTTAGTTCTCCAACTTTGTTATTATTTTCCAAAATTTGTTATGATTATTCTATAGCCTTTGCATTTCAACATGAACATTAGAATCAGCTTGTCAATTTCTACAAAATAACCTGGGATTTTCACTGGGATTGTGTTGAATCTATAGGTTGATATGAAGAGAACGGAAATCATAACTCTATTGAGTCTTCACCCTATAACATGGTATATAGCTCCATTTTTTTAAGTTGTCTATAATTTCGCTCAGCAATATTTTGTACTTTTCAAGGTCTTTCAAGTCTCACCTGTCTTTTGTCATATTTATCACTATTTCATATTTATGATGCTGTTTTAAATGGAATTTGTTTTTTTAAATTTCAATTTCCAATTGTTTGTTACTAATATATTGAAATACAATTGATTTTTGCATTTTGATCTTGTTCTATGTCAAATGTTTGTCTTTGCTTTATGTTTCTTTTAGTGTTTAGTCTAAGAAATTCTCCCTGCCCTGAGATCATATATATTTTCTATCAATGTGGTTATGTTAATAGGTATTTTGTAGTTGAACCATCCTTGTATTCTAGGAAAAAAGCCTATTTTTAGATGCATTTTTTAAAGTGATGGATTCAATTTTCTCATATTTAAAAATATTTCTGTATCTATATTCATAAGTGATATTTACCTCCCCAATTTTTTATGTCGTTTGTATTTGGTATCAAGATCATACAATCTGCATAAAATATGCCTTTTTCTATTTTCTGAAGCAGTTTAAATGAGAATGAGATTATCAGTTCCTTGAACTTCTGTTAAAATAAGTTATAAAACTGTTGGGGCCTGGTGCCATTTTGGAGGGGGAATGTGAATTGAGGAAAATCTGCAAAAATGATTAAATAACCTTTGCTTTTTAACACACTGCCACACTAGAAAAAAAATGTTTTCCTTGGGATCATGGTGTTTTATTACGAAAATAGAACAAAAACTTCAAAAACAAAATGATCCTTTCTAATTTAATGAAAAATTCATTATTTTTTATTATTTTCTATGCATGGGTTATATGCAACTTGAAAAATAGTTCTTGCAGCTCGCAAGGTGAAGAGGTGTGTGAGTTACATATGCTTCACGAGGCCCCAGGCTCAAAACTAGCATCAGTTAAATACAACTCACATGGTAGTTAATGTGTTAATTATTGGTTTATTCTGGTTTTTTTTACTATTTCTTTACCTAAGTTTTCAAATTATTGGCATAAAAACATTCATATGCTTTTCTTATCTTTTCTAAAATCCATATTGTATTTATACTGTATTTGTTTGTGGAGCCCCAGACTCTTTTTTTCCTTATCAGTCTTACTACAGATTTGTCTTTTTAATTACTTTTTACAGGCATGAATCCTCTTGATCAGGGATTGGCAAACATTTACTATCAAGGGCCAGAGAGTCAATATTTTAGGCTTTGAAAACTACATACTGTCTCTGTCATATATACATCTTTGTTTTTCTTTTTTTTAACAATCTTTTAAAAATGGGAGGAAAAAAAAAAAACCCTAGTTTTACTCACAGGTGTTTCAAAATTAGGCTGTGAGCTGTTCTTTGCTAATATCTGCTCTTGTTTTTCTTTCATTTACTTCTCCTCCTTTGCTTATTTTCTTTAATTTGTTTTTGTTGAATTTATTCTGTTGTGCTTTTTCTAACTTTATCTGAAGGCAAATTTTTTACTCTTAATATTTTTTCTTTTCCTTTTTTAAAGAACGGAAGGCTATAAATTTGCCTTCAAATATTTTTTGCTGCCTATAACTTATATAGGTCTTTCATTGTGCTTCATTTTTAAATTTTTAAAAAATATTGTGAGAACATTTTTATATAAGAATAGATTTTAAAGTTTCTGAACATTGTAAAAATTGTTATTTTATTGCTGATAATATCTAATTAGATACATTGTGTGGTCATAGAGATAGGGCTGTATGTTTCAGTCTTTGAAACTTGCTGATACTTCCCTTCCAATCAAGTATGTAATTATTATTTTTTAAAAATGTCCCATGTATAGTTTTTCACATATACTTTTCTATTTTTTGAGTTCAAACTCAATGGGCATTTGCTATGCTTTAATGTCACTCAGACTCTTTTGTGCCTTCCTATATTTATGGAATTCCAAGGTGGAGGCCAAACTCAGTTTCCAAATTTCCATTGCAGCTGAGTTTTCTTTTCAATTTCAGTGTCTACATTTTTCCCTCCAAAACTGCTAATGTGTTGCTTTCCTATCTATTTTTTCTTATTTCATTTTCTTTTACTCACTTTTTTGTTCTTTTAAAATAGAAGTTATTCCTTCATTTATCTCTTTGAACATCTTAAGACTACTTCTTTTAAAGTTTTTTTTCATATTTTCCCATAAAATTAATTTCATCTGGGGTAACATAATGTTGTCTGCTGATTTTGTTGGCTGTATCTTTAGAAATTTAAGATTTCTTTATATGCTTTCTAATTGAGCTTAGAGTTTCAGTTTTAAAGGAAAGAGGTCATTTATAATTCTTTTCTCTCTCGCCCCCATGCTCAGCCCACCCTGTCTAATGGTTTTACAGTTGCCTTCATCTGGCCCTTAAGGTCACCATTCAGGAATCTTATACTTATGTATGCATTTCTGAGGGTCCTATTTTGTGTGGGTATCAGAAACAGTGTGAACATAGGCTCCAACCTAACAACTTGACTTTGCTAAAAGCTGTGACACTAGGTAGAGATTGGCAATAATCTTTTTCAGTCCCTTTTAATGAAGCATGAAGCCTTCTAGAACCAAAGGCATTAAACAACAATTTCCGTCCCCCACCCCATCTGGAGTACTCCTAGATCTCATCTGGAACACTTCTAGATCCCTTCCTCAAAGCTTCAAGAACTATTTATCCATAGGAGTTGAAGCCATAACTGCTTCAGCCTCTTTCAGACCTGATCTCAGTAGCCTGTGCCTTCAGCCACAATCATGACACTGCCATTTTGTCCCATTTTGTCCCATTTCTAAACATGGAGATGTTTATCTTGTTTTCAGTCCAGCCGCGTCTCTCTGATTTTCCATTTTATTATGTCCTTGATTATTGACAGGTGTGTGGGGGTAAAGTGAATGCACCAAAGCATGAACTCCATGCACCACCATGGCCAGAACTCGGGGACACCCTTCATTAGCTAACTCATGAGAGAAACTCTCATGCTAGGAAGTTCAAGTTAAGTCAGGGAAAAGAAGTCATGCTTGCTGGGAAGTTGTGGTGGAGTGCCACTGCAGGCTGAGCAAGGGCCCTTAATGATGCCCACATCCTAATCTCAAAAATCTTTGAATATGTTAGTTGACATCGCAAAAGGAACTATGCAGACGTATTAAGTTAAGGCTCTTGAGATGGGGAGGTTACCCTGGATTATCCAGGTGATCCCAATGGAATCACAGGGGTCCTTAAAAGAGGGAGGCAGGAAGGCTGGAGTCAGAAAAGAAGTTGTGAGGGTGGAAACAGAGGTCAGAGTAAGCCAAGGAGTGCGGGCAGCCTATAAGAGCTGGAAAAGGAAAGGCTTTCGGCCCCTAAAGCCTGCAGAAAGAAACAGCACTGCCAGAACCTTGACTTTAATCCAGTGAGACTGATTTTGAACTTCTGAATTCCAGAACACTAAGATGATAAATCTGTGTTGTTTCAAGCCACCACGTTTAGGGTAATTTGTTATAGAAGCAATAAGAAACTAACACGAGTAGGTCACAAAGCTTCAATTAGAGAGGAGGAGTAAGTTTTTTTTTTACTTTGAGGTCTGTTGCATAGCGTGGTGAACATTGTAAATAACAGCGTATTGTACATTGTAAAATTGCTAAGAGAGTACATTTCAAATGTTCTCACCACAAAAAAGTCTTTGAGGTAATGAATATGTTAATTAGCCTGATTTAATTATTCCACATTGTATTCATAAATCATAACATCACTTTATACACCATAAACATATACAACTATTAGTTTACAACAAAAGTAAAATTAAAAAAACAGATATTATTGAGAGCTGGTCCCTGAATGCAACCATGTAAAGACAGCAAATTGCCTTCTGTATGCATATGAACAATTAATTGTGGCTGTACTTCAGGCAGCTATGCTTCCGAGAAGTTGGAAGATGTGTGGAGTTAAGAAATGGGCACATGTGGTGTACGATGATGATGGAGGAGGAAATATATCTTTCAAGGATTCTACACGGACACTCCGTGCTCCTCTAGATTAGATGATTTGTATGTGGGGGAAAGTAACTTCTCAGCACTGTAAGTCAGTCCTAGGTCAGGGAATACTTTTATGTTAATCTGTTAATCCACTGTACCAGCTTCAAGAAGTATTTAATTTGACTAATTTTTCAGATCATCATTACAATTTACATGTATAAATATTTTTCAATCTGTATAGACAGGGTAATCTAAAACATTGCATAATATTAGAAGGTACCTATTAAATTTTGTAGAAAACACAGAAAAGCACATATATTAGCCATTGTGATTTCTGTGTTTTACTTAAAACTTGCTAGTTTGCTTTAATTATATATATTTCATTAAAGGATAGCTATGAGCAGTAATAATAGAAACTCATTAATTTCTTGGATCATAAATGTATGTTTCCATTTTTAAAAATATTTACAAAAAATACCCTTTGAAGGTAGCAGAGGAATGGGAAAAATAAGAAGGATCATAAGTATTTCAATAAAAATATGACATTTAAAAAAATTGAATAAAATGATAGATTCTAAAGTTACCAACAGTTTCTAAATGGATTTTGAATAAATCAGAAAGTGGTTATAAAGAATATAACATAAATTTCTTTTTGAATATAGTTTGCTGTAAAACCATAGGATATTAAAACATATAAACTTCAGAAAAGAAGTGCTATTAATATATCCATTAACGAGTATATGATATAGTAAAACTATAGGAGTTTTGCCATTCTGAAGTTATACCTGCCCAAATTGCCTCAAGGGCATGGGAAAGTACTTCATAATTTCTATATATAAAGTCTGATTCATTTTAAATTTATTTAATGCTGTGATAATTGCTAGGATATAGCAATAAATATCCTAGCAATAAATATGAAACGAATAAATTTATAGCAAAAAATATGAAACGAATTCTGCCTCCATGGAACCCACATTCTCACAGACACGTGAGATAAAAAACAATGGCTGTGATAGGCAAGACCTTCACACTCCCCAGCATTGGGCAATGGAATAGCCCTTGTATTACAGGTGTGCACGGGAGACCATGATAATACAAAGAAAAAGATGAAGGAAAAAATTGCCAAGCAAGGGCCTTTGAACTAAGTCTTACAGACTTAACAGGGAAGTATAGAAATAGAACATGTAGAAAAAGAGGGCTTTCAACATTTCCAAAGCCACCAAAGTGTATGGGAGTATATTTTCTCCAGGTAGAGAATATGAAATCTTCTGTTCTACAAACCATACCTTCCCTTCTTTGATCTTGGTTCCAATAATTTGTCGTCTTTGCTGAATGATCTCAATAAGAAGATCACATTCTTCTGTCAATTTGGCTTCTTGACGTGATGCATTGACCTGGAGGATGAGTAGAATGGTGTTACTTTGGTCTTTGTTTTCAGTTAAATGCTATTTTTAATGTAGACTAGTATGTTTCTAGTAGTCTCTAAAAAGGTATTTTAAATGTTAATTCCTTTTCCAATTACACAAGGATGGCCAATATAGGACTTACATGTCCACTCCCTATCTTGTATCCTTGGAAAACATTATTATCCAACAATAGCAGTCTTTGCTGCTAAGCCAAACTCAGCGTCAAAATCTTTCTTAATACAACATATATATAGCCATTAGCAATTAGTGGGAAATTGACATATGATGTGAAATATATTTGTAATTCCTGCTTTTATATTTTAAAAAAGTATCAAATTTGCCCTATAAAACATAAAAAAGTGTTAAAAAAAACCAACCAATCTTATTCTTTTATGGAGGACAGATTACTATCAATGTCTTTTAGATAAATTTTCCAAAAGCAATGTAGCAAGCTTGCATTACATTTAACATTTCCTTTAAATACAAACATCAATTTTGTATTTAATCACTATAAAATAGCAAAAAAAATACAAAAAAGATAGTTCAATATGTTACTGATCTTGTGATATAGTTTTAAATTTTGTTTGTGGTATACTTCTGAAAGACCAAGGTCTTACAACGAAAGCATACCATTCTTGTGGAAAGGTGGATCATTACAGAATGGCTTGTATTTGAAGTTTCTGAGACTTGTTTTATGCTTACAATGAGCTCATTCTTGGCAACCGAGCTTGGGAAATACTCCATGCATGTTATTTCCTCCACCTCATGACAATTCTGAAATGCTTATTCACAAACAGAAACTCAGAACTCACAGCTGTGGGAGATGGGGGGTGGATAGCATGCCTGAGTTTTATTATTTTAACACAGCCTCAGGAGAAGTTGTAATGTTATTAAGAATGACAATGGCACTGATTATTCTACTGTATCTCAGGGAGGAGACATGGCCCGGTCATTAGCCCTTTTGATTTGGGAGACTTTAACTGGAGTAATTTCATTCTCTATGAATGAGATAAACTGAAAGTAGGGTCATGAGTTCAGGATAAAAACCCACTGATGGCTGCTCAGTGAAGCCATGTCCTGTTTCCAGAGGCCCAGGATTCCTTGAATTTTATTCCTGATCATTATCAGATGCAACATAGAGGCTACTCAAGACATCTTCTTACTGAGAAGATGATGGTCACTTGCAGCAAACCATGAGATTATGTCCTACATCAGATTAACACACAGAGATATTTGTTAAATATTTGTCTAATGAACAAAGGAAAAAATTTAAAATGTACTGATTGAGAAGTACAGAATATGAAAGTTAGGCTAGTATTTCAAGTGAGATAACTGAGCTGTGAAAAGGATGGGACCATATTGATAAAACGAACACATTATGATGGAGGAAGTGAAATTTCTGGAAAGTAGCACCGACACAGACTCTTTACTTGACCAAACTTTAGTCTCCTAGGCCCATCTGTGCATTTCCTTGTAAAAATCCAGTTTTAACAAGAACCCTGCTGATTTGGTTTAATCAGAATCCTCTATCCTCCATGTCTGCTCACCCTTAATATCTGATTGGGTTCCTCATCTCCCACCATCCCCCAGGTGATGTCTAAGCTCCCTGGCCTGCCTTCAGCAAGAATCCTGTTTAGGTCGGTTTAGCTAGAATTCACCTCACCCCTTATGTTTCCTCTTAGTCATTTTCCATCCACTGACTGCCACCCTACTTTTTGGCTGTAAATCCCCACTTGTCCACACAGTGTTGGGAGTTGAGCCCCATTCTGTACTGAGGTCTCTTTCCCCCTGTTGTAATAGTCTTGAATAAAAATCTGTTTTTACAGCTTTAACTACTGTCCAGCTCTGATTTTTCTTTGATAGCACCTTAGTCTTGAGAAGTATCAACTACAATGAACCCTAAGAATTAAGGTATACCTGAGAATACAATCAAGGTAAATCCGATAGGACATAAACTCCATAAGAGCAGGGATCTTCAGCTGTTGTGTTAAATGAAGCACCTATCCCAAGCATCTGGCACCATGTCTGACACTGAATAGGCATTCAAAAATTATTATTTAATGAATAGATAGTGAAAATGACCTTCCAAGATGAGACAGGGTAAAATGTAATGAAGCAAGTAGTTATCACCAGGAGTCACTCAATATGCAGGTAATAAGATTGATTGGGTTCCTAGGACTGTGTGGACACAAAATTGTATCCTAACGATTGTTTTATTTGGGGAGGAGGGGAAAAGGAGTTGATTTTTTAACACAGCCTTAATATTTCATATATTATAAAATCCATCCATTTAAAACATAGTTTTGTGGTTTTTAGTGTATTTATAGATGATTTTGTGTACAATCACCATCACGATCTAAATTTAGAACATTTCAACATCCCAAGAAGAAACCCCATACCCATTTGCAGTCACTCCACATTGTTTCTACCTGCCCTAGCTCCAGTCCTAGGCAACCACTAATCTTTCTGTCTCTTTATGGATTGGCTTATTCTGGACATTTCATATAAATGGAATCAAACAATATATGATCCTTTTTGTCTTATTTCTTTCACTGAGCATAATGTTTTTGAGATTCATCCATGTTGCAGCATGTATCAGTACTTCATTCCTTTTTTTGCTAAATAATCCATTGTATGGATAGATCACTTTGTCCATATTTTACTAGATGGACATTTGTGTTGTTTCTGTTTGTTTGGTTACCATAAATCATATTGCTATGAACATTCATGTATAAGTTTTTTGTGTGCATGTATGTATTCATTTTTCTTTGATATAAGAGCGGAATTGCTGGGTCACACGTCAACTCTGTTTAACTTTTTGAGGAACAGCAAAACTGTTGTCCACAGGGGCTGCATCATTTTATATTCCCTTCAGAAAAATAAGAGGGTTCCCATTTCTCCACATCCTTGTCAATGCCTGTTGCTGTCTGTCTTTTTTATTTTATTCATGCTAGCGGGTGTGAACTGGTATCTCATGGTGGTTTTGATTTGTGTTTCCCTGATGGCTAATGATGTTGACCACCTTTTCATGTCCTTACTGTCCATTTGAGTATCTACTTTGGAGATATGGCTAATCAGATCCTTTGCTCATTTTGTAATTGGGTCATCTGTCTTCTAATTACTGAATTGTATGATTTCTTTATATATTCTGGATACAAGTCCTTTATCAGATATGTGATTTGCAAATATTTCCCCCATTCCGTGGGTTGTCTTTTAATTTTCTTGATGATGCCTTCTGAAGCATAAAAGTTTCTTTTAATTTTAATGAAGTCCAATTTATCTTCTTTTCTATTGTCACTTGTGCTTTTGTTGTCATATCTAAGAAACCACTGCCTAACCCAAGGTCATAAAGATTTACTGCTCTGCTTTCCTCTAGAAGTTTTATCTTTTATAGTTAGGTCTGTGAACCATTTTGACTAAAGTTTTGGGTATGGTGTGAGGTAAAGTTCCAACTTTATTCTTTTGCTTACGGATATCCAGTTGTCTCAGTGCCATTTATAGAAAAGACTATTTTTTTCCTCATTGAAGTGTCTGAGCATTTTTGCTGAAAATCAGTTGACCACATTGTGAGGTCCTCAAGTTTTGATGTTGTCACTAATTATTCCATGCTTAAACCTCTTCTGATTTTGACTAAATCCAATGAGACCCCAGTGGTAATTCTAGAGTAGGTGCCATGAAATGTGGTATGGGACATCAGCTCTACCCATATGGTGATACTGGGAATACCTTAGGCTATCTCCATTTCTAAGTTTTCTTATTCTGTAAAATGAGCTGAAGAATATTTGCTCTCTCAACCATGTAGGATTATTGTGGTGAATACATAAAATAATATGTGAGGAAACATCTAACCTTATGAAGCCATTGACAAATCTCATGCATTATTGTCAGCATTGAAAAGTGGTTTTGTAAATAGGCTATGATTTAGTTTAGGATCCATTTCACTATCAAAATTGTTGAGATTTGAGTTACTTTATGGTAGGAAAAGTATCCAAGCTGCTATTGTAACATGGGGGTCAATTTAATCCAAATTCGGACTATTTGATTTTTAGGATAGGTAGGTTTGCTTTACCAAAAAAAGTGGATTAAAATCTACTTTGTTAAGGCAAATATGTTTTGAGAAAGCTGATATCACAATCACCATCACCCAAAAATGTAAATTGCCAAAAATTTGGGAACATGATCTGTTAATTGTAGGCCAAGTATTTCTCCTAGATTTTTGAAAGAATACAGAGTTGACTTTCCTTTGAAACCAGGAAAGTTAAATCTTTTTTCTACTTTGATGAAATTCCAAATTTTTGTAACTTTAGTATTCTTATATTCCAAAAGGTACAATAAAACAAGTTGAACACTATCCTATATTTCCAAAATGATTCCACTACAAAGATGTTTTCCACAGTTTCACTGTTTCATATGTCACTTAAAAAAGAATTAATGATTTGATTGGACTTTATTTCAAACATGAACTACTACTTCAAATATGTCAGAGATTACTGGCTACTTGCAGTATGTTCAGGTGTTTCTAGTTCCCAGGTTTGGTTTGGAAGCTGGTAGCTCTTTGTTATGGTTTTAGCTTTCATTTCTGATTCACATCTTTTGATTCAAAAATCACTGTGGCTGATGGAAATGCTTTGAGTAGGGCAAATCTAAGGATATAGGAAACAAGTCCAAGCCCTTCTTTCCTGAACCTACTTCCACTCTTGTGTCATTGGCATCCTTCTTGGTAAGCTAAAGGCAAGAGTGGGATGGAGAGAATTAGAAATGGTGCCCAGTGGTAGGCGACTACTGTATCCTACCATTGGACCACACTGGAAATGTGGGGCACTTGTCCTTCAGAGCCTTTGACTTTTCAGGAGAAAATATAGCTTAAAATTGGGCCCTCCTCCCATGCCAGGATCCTTACTGCTACTTTTTTTCTCATCACAAGTATACTCATATGCAAATATCACATCAGCCTCCACCATGAGAAACTCATTCGCTTTTCTCACTATTGGCCTCACCAATGTGCTCAGCATGCACCTTCTCTACACCTAGAGTAACGGTTTCCTTTGTCATCTTGTCCTCTTCTCCCCATCAGCTTTGTCTGTAGGGAGTCACTGACCCACTTTCTCCTATTCCTAGGGAAATTTTGCTGCTTCTCTTTGACAGGCTATACATTCTGATCCTTTATAGTCTGATGAAAGATAATAGAAAGTTGAATAATGAAGTGAATGTAGAAGGAAAACAATCACATCTGGCCCTCCTACCCTGAGATCGAAATCAGCACTGAGGGTCACTCTGCTGCATTAACGCTCATGTCCAATGCCAATAATTAGTTGCAGTCTCATGTAAGCTGCCACTGGGTGCGCAGTTAACCTTCCCTTTCTAGAAATGCAGTTATAGGTAATCATTCCTCAGATCAGTTAATGATAACATAAATGGATTAACTATTTTCTTCAGACCACTTGGTTTGCAATGTCCAGTAAAAATTCCCCTTTCTAAGTTCTATGGTGTAATAGTGTCACAGCATTTCACGGGAGGGGTGGGGTAAAGTGGACAATTATTTTTTTTCTTGTCAAATAGGTATAAATATTAAAGGGATTTAGTTACATACACACACTCGAAATTAGACTATGTGTCTGTGAAATGTTCTTTAGCGGTGTATAAATCGTTTCTAAGTATTATTTCTAAAAGCTTGCTCTTTTACTTTGACTTATATTCAACTGCAAAATGAGATGTTCCGTGCAGAGTATAAACATCATTAGATTTCAGACATATGTGGGCTTAAAATCTACAGAAATATTTTATGGAACTCTTAGGAGGGAACATCCATGAAGAAAAAAATATCTGGCCAGTTCTCACAGGTGAAATAGAAGTAATATGCATTTGAAAAATCCTCATTTTGCAGCGCTTTTTGAAATAAGTTAGCCATCTACAGACGTTCAGAATAGAATCTTCTAATTCTTCTTGCGAAAATGATACACCGACTTGATAGATCACTTCCTATTTGTACACAGATGGGAACACTAAAGTGAGCTTGGGACAGAATAACCCCAATGTATTGGAGATAGGAAATTTTATTTCAGGGTGTTGAGAAAAGAAGGGTGCTGTGTTGCACAATTTCTGAGGTTACTATTCGTCTTGAACTCTACAAGAATGAAGAACCCTCTGAGTTTTGCAACCCAGGAGCCCTCTCTCAGACCGGCCCACCATTACTACAGTCTTGATATTGTGCCATCAGACCATGACTCCTTTAGTTTAAGACTCTGAACCTTGCTTTCCTTGAAACCACTACCAAAGAGATTGATAAACATCTGCTTTACGAGTTTGCCTAAAATTGGTCCTCATGGCAAAAGCAAAAGCTGTGTCATTCCATGGTAATTTAAATTAAGGTGACCTTGAAAAAGGTTGAGACTTTGTCATATATGATGCTATCTTGATGTTGTTGTCATTGTGCAGACTTAAAATCACTTTTCTCTATTACTAAGAATATGTAATTTTGAGTCTGCATCCAAATTTGAAGGGGCTAGTGGTATCACAAAATGTGGCATAACCATCCCATCTCACTCAAAAGGAAATACATTGGAGGAGTTAATTCCAGTTTGCCCAGGGCTAAAGCAAATGAAACATAACAGAACTTTATGTGAGCAGATATTTGGCTAGTAAGGCGAGGGTACAAGAAAAAAACTGTACACAAGTGGGCTCTACGCCCCGCTGTGCACTGCTGACCAGGTGCAAAGAGAAATATGAGGATCTGAGGGTGCTTTGGGTTTTATTGCCAAAGGCAGCTGTGATGAACATTCCAGACCCTGGGGCAGAAGTTAGAGCTTCCAGAGGAACATTGAAAGGGATTCTAATACTTCAGTCTGTATATAAAACTGAGCCAAGGAGAATTGAGTAAGCCAGACAATATTACTGTAATTCATCTAATATGTTTATATGTAATCTTCACCCTGAAACTCTCTCACACCAGAGTCAAATACTTGTGGACCTAGCACGAGTGAATGAGAGAGACAGAGAGAGAGAGAACAGAATGGCCTAGTTCCCAGGGTCTCTGTCTTTGGAGGAGAAACCAGATACAGGACAATATTTTTAAGAATTAATGTTAATTTAATATTTAACATTTTTGACTAAAATTTTTTTAACTCTAAGAAAGGCTTTTCAGAAAAATAAAAAATGGAATCCCTTTGTAAAGTGCTTTGCGTGGGAAATAACAGTAGTGATATTGTGGATAGAAGCTACTTGCAATCCAGCCTTTAGCATAGTGACATGGTAGAAAATAATTTGGCCTAGAGGAGATCAATTCTACATATTGATTAACTATCTAGACAGAAATTTGCTATGGGATTAAAAAAGGTAGCTACCACAAACCTCATGCTATATCCTCTTTTCTTGAGCTGTCTAAGATTATGAAGCTTGAATGTTGGATGAGGTAGTGAGACGCCATTAAAAATGGCAACACACTGTGGTGAGCAAGGCAATAAAATTCTTCTTATAAATGAAATACAACTGTAACAAGGCAGTAAAACTGCCCAGCAAAAATGCCAGTGCTAATATCAAAAACCTTGAAACTTCACACAGTTTTACTGCCAAGAGTAGCACACACAGCATGCCCATCCAAGATGTTGACGTTGCTGTTAGTTTTTCAGTGAAGCAAAATCTTTAAACAAGGTCAAATAATTTAGAGGGAGCAGGGGCTAAAGGAGGCAGTGATCCAGAGCTCAGCGACTTGAGGAAGTCTTCCTGGGATTGAAATGCCAGGTCTTCATTAATTACTAGTTGTATGTTCTTGGGCATTTACCTAAACTATCTGTGTCTCAAGTTCCTTATCTGCATAATAATGAGGAAAATAACAATTGTTACCTGGTAGACCAGGTGTGATGCTACTAAACACCCTACAATGCACAAGACAGCCCACACAACAGTGAACTGTCCAGCCCCCAATGCCACTAGTGCCAAGGTCGAGAAACCCTGGGGTAGACCGTAGTGAGAACTAAAAGTGTTAATACACAAAAAACCATTGAAACATGCCTGGCACATAATAATTACTACATAAATGTTAACTATCACTATTGCTAATAAAGTCTGTTTCTCTGGAATGTCCACAGAGAATTAAAACTATAGGTTCTAGGACCAGTTAGCCTGTGCTGATTACCTGAAGACTTTCTAGCATGACTCAAAACTTTGATCTATTTATGTCTTTCATTAAAACAATGGCTTTGGAAGCTATAACATGAGGACTAACTCCAGAATTTTTGAAGCTACTTTTAAATTCTAAGTGGATTCCTTAAAGACTGCTTCCTGATGCAATTGGATGGGAGGGGGCAGGGGAAGAAGGGCAGATGAGATTCTTCCATGGTATAGAGCAGGAATTGGTAAACTTCTTTCTTATAAAGGGCTAGATAGTGAATATTTTAGTTTTGTGGGCCATGTAGTCTCTGTTGCTCTGGTGTTGTGTGAAAGCAGCCATAGACAATATGTAAGCAAATGGGCATGGTTGTGTGCCAATAAAACTTTATTTACAAAAACAGGTGATGAGGTAGATTTGGCCCAAGAGTTTGCTAATCTCTGGCATAAAGGAAAGATCATGGACTTTAGAGTCAAAGGGTTGCAGGTGTGAAAAATGTGTTGACTGTGAGAATGTTTCCTCATTTGCTTACTTTTGATGAAAATATCTGTAAACAATCTGGCACAAGTAGGTGCTCAATAAATATTAGTTTTCTTCCTTCAAGGCATGAACAGTGGCAATCACTGAATTAATAGAATTTCAAGTTGAAAATGACAATCTACTTGCAATATGGTTTTTACTGTCCTTACCATGTCCTGCTGACTTCTGTTACAGTTATAATAAAAGCTGCTACTCCCGTAATGTTTTTCCTAGGCTACACTCAAATGACTTCAATTGTACATTCTTGGCATTAACACCATAGACTTTTCTTTTTGTGTTTAATTGTAACTTTGTTCAAAGCAGTTCCAAAATGAAGAAGCAGAGTGGAAGGTGTTGCTCATAATTCATTCAAAAACAATAACCCCCTCCCTTCCTTTCTCTTATTAACTACACACTTTATAAAACAAGTGCTCCACACCCTTCCGTTTGGGCTGGGTGCACAGAATGAAAAAAAATCTACTAACCTGTCCTGGGCACTTGTCTCTATCAAGTCTTTTCCACAGAGTTTCTGAAAAGCGGTAACTTTCTATTAAGTTATTTTTAACAAATGTGTCTGGCAAAAAGTCAGCCTTTTGACTTTGTGGTCAGAAGGTAAAAAATAACTTACAGAAGATGACCGTTAATTGAGTTCCAGGGAAGACAGAGGTGATGCATTTCAGAGAAGGGAAGTTATTTCTAATGCAAAGAGGAAACTTCTATTCCATGACCTTACGTTAATCACTTTCAATCATACTTGTCATTTCTCATTAAATGGTATTCTTTTTAGTTGTCGTGCCATGATTCCTAAATAGTGATGTACTGGAAAAACACAAAATCAGACCCCTATTGAGATTTGAGTTACTCAAGTATAGAAGCCATCTGCTCCCTTGCAAGGTTCTGGAGAATGAGGATCAGATTCCTGCTCTTTGGTATTCTGTACAGTGAATGAAATACACTTAGTACATCATTGATAAAACTTAACTTGGAAATATCACTGGAAAATGTTAAGCTTTGTTCTGTCTTTATGATGCATCCACAAGTGATATCTTTGAAATATCTTGTCTGGTTGTTGTCACTCCGGGATACCAGCAGGAGACAGCTATAGACAGGAGTGCTTACACTAGAAAAGACTACGATATGACCATTTGTTAAGATCAGCTCTAGTGGAGGTCAGAGGAAGCTGGTGTCACAGTCATCCAGTTTGTTCTATAGCTCCAAAGACCTGTGATTAATTGTGGAGCTAAACAGAGCTAGCATCTGATGGTGCCTTCTATACTAGCCTTGGTCATTCCTGACTTCAGGGCCACAATCTACCTGCAAGCATTCATTTGCGACTGACCATAAATGGGTCCAAATTTGGACAATGGCAGACAAAGTTACCTGGAAAAGAAAACACATGAAATCTAGTGAGTCAGACTAAAATGTATATTTCCTTATCTGGCGACTGCTCACTTCCATCATTTCAACTCATTGTGAAATTATTATTGTCTTTCTAGAACAATGGCTTTAGAGCTTTAAGCCTCTGCAGTAAACTTGATTTTCTTAAAGACTGAGTTAAGAATTACTCGAAGACGTCTCCCTCTCTGCCCTCCCTTCTTTACATTATTGGGAAGGTCAACTATATTTCTATATACAAACCTAACAGATGTTGCTTTCTCTCCTTCCTACCTGGGAAACAGAATGCTCTGTTGAAGTTTGTCAGGATCAGAGTTGGGGTGGGAGGAAGGGGGAGGGCACCCTGCCAGGTAATGGAAACACTGCTTGCTTTAATTTTATTGCCAAGAACAAAGCCTTCTTATTGTTTAATAGAACCCTTAAAGGCGAGCCTCATTGGCATAGTTGCAATTTTTTCGACACCACGAACAAGAGGAATTCTTTAGGGCCATTTCATGAAAAACAGAGGGAAAAAATACTTTATTCTGCAAAAATTAAAGCAACCCTTTGTTTCAGTAGCCAGAGCCCAATCCCAGGTTAGCATTTGCATGTGTCCTCTCTACAAGGGCATTTGTTGGCATTGTCTACCCAGGCACCCACTCTTTCATTCAGATTAGTTTGAGGCTATGTCAGACATATGACAGAAATCATCTTTTTCTGGGATATCATCCCTTTGGCATCATTAGCTTCAGACAGCATGTTAAAAGAAGAAATGTTTTGCACCAAAAACAAACAAGCAAACACTATGCTCTTGCAAAATGTATTTATAAAACTGGGAACCACACACATCTTCATTCAGTGCTTATTTTGATTCTGCTAGCACACTAAACCTTCTATGCTATCCTTGCTTTCTCAGCAGCAAGTTTTATTTCTCTCTCCACTTAAAGTATAGGTAACCAAAGTTACCGGTTTCTGGAGATCTCTGCAACAATCTTAGTAGCTAAGGAATGAAAGTGAAAGGAAATGAGGTTGCTCTTGTTTCTCCCTGAATGAGGAGGATGTTACTGGTGTGCCAGTGATAACATATGACACAAATCTCATGGACTTGTTGAGCACCCACTGTGTGCAAAGCACCATACTAGGACCTGTGGTGTAAACAGAATTTTGCCCTCTAGAGAGAATGACTTCACTAGAGAACAAGCAGCAACCATGCCAAGTGCACACATAATTAACTGCTAACCCATGGGCTACAGAAGTTCTAGAGCTGTGTGGTCCAATATGGCAGCCACTAGCCACTCGTGCTTTTGAGCACTTGAAATATGGTTAGCCTGAATTGAGATGTGAGTATGAGATGTATACATTAATCATTTTTATATTGATTACATGTTGAAATGATAATGTTTTGACTATATCAGGTCAAATAAAACATATTAGTACAATGAATTTTACCTTTTTGATTTTACTTTCTTTAAAAAAATGCAGTTACTTGAAAATTTTCCAATTACATACATGGCTCGCATTATACAGTACTTTGACTGGATGATGTAGTCTTAGAGAGTTTGGGAAATGAGGAAATCAGTATGTGAGTAGCTGGGGAAGGTTTCCTGCCAAATATGAAGGTGGGACTGGTCTCTGGAGATAAGAATGGCAAGAGAGAGTTGGGAAACCCAGGGGCGAGGAAGATGAGAAAAGGCACCAGAGCAGAGGGGGAAAAGGGCATGTGTGTAGGACAGGAGAGAGTCAGGGATTTATTTCCACACTATGCAGTGTGTGATGGGCATGTATCTTGAATTGGTCATCTAGGAGTGGGGAGAGAGAAATACCAAAGCCGGTTATATCTCACTGCACCTTGTAAAAAGCCCTTTTGGGGCCACTTGCCGAGAGCTGACCATGACTGAGATCGCATAGAGTCTAGCTAAGACAAAAAGGTGAACTGGGGCGTTTAACTGGGGAGAGGAGTTCTTCCCTGCCCCCACCTTCTTCTAATTGGCTTCTTTTGTATCTTGGTGGTAGTGGGCCTGCACCTTTGAAGCTATCCAGGCTTACTCACTCCCCTGGAGTTTTCTTCTGAAATAGTAGTGGGGCTGGTGAAAGTTACAAGGGCAGTAGAAGGGGAGGCAGGAGGGACACTGGAAAGCACTGTACAACAGGAGCTTAGAGAAAAGTGAAGAACAAAGCTAACCTGGAAAGGCTGCAGCATTTAAATGCCTTTTGGTTGCTGATTTTGAGGTTATGGTGAGTGTGTGTGTGTGTGTGTGTGTGTGTGTGTGTGTTTGAGGATCAAGAGAGTCTGATATTGAAAACGTTATCCTGTAAGTCATCTTCAGACCTATTATTCTTTTGAAAAGTGTTTTCCTCAACCTGATTCAAAGTGGCTATCAGTTATTTTTCTTCTATAAACCAGAAAAAATAGAGTAGGTATCCTAGAGAATCAAAAGGAAAGGTACAGGTTTATAACAAGGAGAAGGAGAAGACACACTGCGCCCTCTCTTCAGGGCTCAGCAGTGCCCTGATGGACAGCTCTCACATCCTTGACTTCCCTTTGCCAACGCTATCCTCTTAGCCTTTGTCCAGTGGCAGAGCCCTCAGGCGGGGAGGGAGCTCCTCATGGGCACTAGCATCACTGATCCTGCTACTGCCTCCAGGGATTCGTGGCTACAGACATCTGCCACCATAGAAACATTGTCCTGTGTACAGTCCTCACAAGAAGAGTCCTTTCTGCCCTTCGGGGTGAGAATTTATCTGACATGCTGATCTATGCAAATGAGTTAGTGCTGTGGGGAGGACAGAAGGATGCAGTTGGTCTCTGGAGGCTCTCCATTCACTCCCCAATAGCCACTTGCTGCATGCTAAATGCAGCGCATACTAGGAAGACTGTCCTACTTCCCAGGGAATCCAACGAACTAGGCGAGGGAATAGTCATGGACTTACAGGCCATGAGGATTTTTGCCCAAGGACTGCATCTATATCAACAATTCACTATGGAGTCTTCCTTAAGCTTTTAAGTTCAGATTATGAATCTCATTATTCTACTCATAAATCTAATACATTTTATAAAACCAAGAATAATCATTCTCAGGAGGTCCTTGAATCAATGTTTGATTAACTCAAGTTGAATAGATTTAACTTCATTAAACAATCAATTCTGTCTGTGAATGAGCTGATCAAGTTTCTACACACATTTCTTTAAATTGAGGTAAAATTTACATGTAAGGAAATGCATAAAGCTCAAGGGACAGTTCAATGGATTTTGATAACAAACATAACCAACAGCTCAATCAAGATATAAAACATTTCTATCATCCCAGAAAGTACCCTGGAGCCCTTTTTCCAGTCAATCCTCACCCCCATGGGTAATCCTTGTTTAGATTTTTATCACCACATTCTTGTAACATTTTAAACAGCATTTATAAATCTAACATGTTTAATTTACTTTATGAGCACTTCCAATGCCTAACAGGATAAAATTAAAACCCTGAAAGTTAAACCTTCCCAAGTCCTTATAAATCTAGTAAATTAAACTTAAGAAATATACTGAAACCCAAGTTCTCTTGAATATCAAAATATTGTTTTGAAACTCAAACTATCTTATATGTTCAACTTAAAATGACATCTAAAATAAATTACATGTTTCAAATTAGAATTTCAAAGCAAATCTGTCAAATTTCTGTGATATGTCATATTCTCTTAAGTGCTACAAAGATATATTTTAGAACTAAATTGTAACACAAAATATTGGTTTTCTGGTACAGGTTGAGTAGGCCTTATCTGAAATGCTTGGGTCAAGAAGTGTTTCTGCTTTTGGATTTTTTTTTTATTTTGAAATATTTGCATATACATGATGAGATATCTTGGGGATAGGACCTAAGTCTACACACTAAATTCATTTATGATTCATATATACTTTCTACACGTAGCTTGAAGGTAATTTTTATACAACATTTTTAATAACTTTGTGCATGAAACAAAGTTTTGTGTTAAGTACTTATGTGTGGAATTTTCCACTTGTGGCAACATGTCAGTGCTCAAAAAGTTTCAGATTTTGGAGCATTTAGGATTTTGGATTTTTGAATTAAGGAATGCTCAACCTGTATTATTTAGGTCTTCATCTTTATACATAACTCGCAAGTTTCCTGGGGAGGAGGAAAAAAAGAACCCCATTTACTAAAGGAAGCAAATTTGTCACCTGGAAGAGGTTGAGGTTTATAGGGTCAACATGAATGGTCAAAGATTTGAGAACAGCTCACAAGACCTGAAGGCTCACTGGTTCTACTGATACCACAGATGTACACTTACTGAACCTTCGTTGTGGTGAGTCCAACAGGTTTCCAATTCCCCACCAGATGGGATTGTTTCTTGCAATGAGAATTCCCCTAGGAATGTAACTTTCTAATCACCTGGTTTGAGTTCAGTAACCACTCTAGTTACTTCATTACTTGGTTGGATTCAATCCATTACTTTACTGGCTGATTTGTCAGGGTCATGTATCTACGGTCATTCAAATGACATTTACATTAAAAGACTATTGTGATAATTAAATCAAGAAGTGATAGTAAGAGCTATCCGGTGGTCATGATTGTTTTTAGTGCACATTTGCATAAGTCCTACCACTTTTGCTTTCCCTGAACTACAATCCACACTTCGTTGTGGAACTGTAACAACTCTATACAGTAATCTTCTTCAACACTTGCAAGGATGGACAAGGCACCACTTCCCAAGGCCATGTAAATTGACAGAAGGCTTCCTTGAATGGACTTATCATAGCCCAACACCAAGATTGCCTAGCCAGAGAATTAGGCCACTATGATAGATTTCATCGCTTCATATGTATATGAACTTGATGTTATATCTAGTGAAAATACTTTTAAAAGCATAGTAAAAGCTCTATCATAAATTCCTAGGCCAAGAAGTTACCTCACTTGGTTGTAAAAATATTTATTTGTGTTGCTCCTCACTGGGAGCCTTTTACATTCAGTGGCAGCCTCAGGGTTTTTAAATAGCTGAATTTAAAATTTCATATTTCTGTTTCAAACAAAAACAACCCATACTACAATTGCACTTTTGTTAATGGACATTTTATGTGCATGACTCAATTATTTTGCTGTGGAATTTCAAAATTAGAACAAAGCCCTTCAGTTTTTCCTACAACATTTAATTTAGCAATTAAAAATAGAAGTTAATAGAAAGAAGGTAAAAGATGGTATGTTCCATTTCCTTCATAATCTGTAATTATTTTATACAGAGATAATTTCAGCTTGATTGTCATTAAGAAGATAATTTATATTCATTTATTGAGAAAAATAATTTAAATTAGATATTAGACCCAGAAGTAAAAGAGGTTGGTTTAATAACAAAATGATGGATTGATTATTGGGATCATTCTCTGAATAGCATGAATAGGAGCAACAGCAGAACCTGACCTTCTACCTAAGAGTCACCTTCTCATCTGGAATCATTTCTCTCTGACCTCTGATTCTCTCACTTGGATGCATCCAGCTAAGATCATCTCATGTGAAAGTTGAGTTCAAACTAACAATGGCCATTTTTTAATGTGTCACAACCTGTTTCTATTATTCTTTATATCATGCCAGAAACATCTCTGCTGCTCTAGCCAATCAAGCACGTAAGTATTTCAAGGCAAGAAGTTTGTGTGTGGAATGGTGTAAGGGAGATGGGATAAAGAATTCCTGTATTGTGTAGAAAGAGAGCACAATAAGATACATCAGAAAAACCGTGGTTTCTCTCTTTCTTCCCACTACTCAGCCTTTGGGCCTCCAATTAAGGATGATTACTTCATATCTAAGTATAATATTAACCTTAAAAATCTGTGCTACTAAATTCAAACATCAGAGGGATTATCTTCAGAGGCACGTACAAGTGATCATACTCGAATCTGAGCCACTAGGTGGAATTCTGAATATGATGCAACAGTTCATTCCACCCAAACTAGAAAGATCAGCAGATGATGAAAAGTTTGGATAATGTTTTCAAAAAGTATCAAAACTGAAACTTGAGAATGTTATTCTGAAAGTAACCTCAACCTACTAAGCATTATATTCATTCATTTGTAAGATTAATCCCTTATTCCAAAATACTAGAAGACTTTTTACAGATACCTTACCTTCTCATTATTCCTCATGAATACACCCAAGAAAGTAACAGGATCCAATGCCTGCTATGAATCAAATTTTTTAGAGGCAAGGGCATTGAATCTAAGGGCAGACGTTCAAGTATGTGTTACATACAATTAAATTTAATCTCCACCAAGAAAAACTAAGTTTGCTTCATGAGTGGTCAATTGTAGTAAACTTGGTGGAGTACACTGGATACATAGCCATTATACATAGTAGTCAAAAACTGAATCTTCTCCAGAGATGATAAAGTTCTGTGTAGACTGACAGTTTCTTTTCTCCTTTGTCATGGAACTCTAAGACCTGAACTTGGAAAATCAACTTTTATTATAGTGGTGTGTCATGATCCTGTTTCTAGAAAGCTGCCATATTTACACTATCACATTTTTGTCATTACAGAGCCGCTTACATGGAAAGCCATAGCTGACTATGAATTGCACGATGTGGCTTAAGGAGGCCCAGCATCTGTCTCTAATTACACCTTGAAAGCATTCTCACAGGGGGTCAGATGGGGTGGGAATCTGACCCTTATCAGCAAGTGACAATAGATTATAACTTTGGAGTCTGCCCTCGACAGTACAGACTTCATCCAAGATCAGACATGTGTCCACAAGGCATGAACAGCACATTTGCTATTTGGATGCTGGTCTTCATCCAATGGCTCTGGACAAAGCAATTGCCAAGGTTTCCATAGAGAGAGAGAATGCTTTGGCATCACAAAACTGTACAACAAAATTAATTTAAATAAAAAGGTTCATCTTTCTTTTTAACTCAGTGAGTTTTCATTATTTCAAAGTTTACAAATGAATGCTTTCAGGGCTTGGTGAATGGCTGAAAAAGTCTTCTATAGACCCTGACCTGTTTTGCCAAGTTATGTTTTTTTACAATCTCTTACAAGCTATACATCATCCAAGTGCAACTTTACCCTCACCCCTTTCAATTAACAGAGCCCATCATGTGAACAGAGATCTAATTAAATGGCACTTAACCTATTCTACAAGAAGTTTGCCACTCCATGTGCTGACTAGCACTGGAAAAACTCAGAGAAAGCCAGTAAGAGGGCAAACTTTCCATTAAAATAAAAGAAAAAAAACAATTTAAAAACTTAGTGAGCAAATAATGGCAGAAAGAATTTTAAAAAGTGATTATAAACAAGGCAAGATAAACCAAAGGGTCCAGTGCCAGAGCTTTGAAAGGACGCTGGATTAAAGAATGCCTTTCTAGGACAACCTTGGGCAAGAACGGTAAGGTGTGCTAAGCCTTGACACTCTCTAAACCACAAAGGGTGGCAAGCAGTCGTTCTTCACCACCGTCTCACTGTGAATTTATACTCATGGTCACCTATCATTCCCCAAATGAACATTTATTGTGTGTCAAGGTATTGCATTTGCTGTGAAAGAACTTGATTCTCAGAATGTGTGGAGAACTTGGTACACATCAGCGATTCGAAGTGTTTGCTTAGCTAATAAACAAGGTCTTCTAATTTTTCAAAGAAAATGGGGAGGGGGATGTGATGATGAAGAGATCTAGTCCCTATCTGACCTAGAAAAGTTAAGTTCTGCAGATGACCCAAATTTTGATCACTTCTTAGAAGCTCGTCCTCCACTCCATATATAATTAACTCCAAACTCATCCAGAGGCAACTTTCTACCCTACTCCTCTCCCGAAGAACACAAAACAGAGTGGCTGAAAACCCACTAGTTTTTGGAACCCCAGCCATTGAGTTACATATACATTTCTTGAGAGTCTACCTGGAGTTGCTTTCGATGCCTCCACTTCCTGAGTCCCAACCTGTCTTGGCCTTCACACCCTCCGCTCTGTAGTTTTAAAAAGATTTGGCACTTATAACAAAAAACCATTTCATTTGCTGACCCTCATTTAAAAAGCAAGTTATGAAAACAATGGGGGGAGGGGGACTTCAAACTCTTCCATTCTAAAGAAAAGCAGAGGTGAATCTCTGGGAGAAGGTGTGGACTTATAAGGATGTGGCATTTCCTCTTGAGTCATGGGAAGGAATTCATTGATTTAATTTACGACAATTAGGAGTTGCCTCTGTGCTGTGAGTTTTTTTAGCTCCAGCTGGCATGGGAATTATTTTCCTGAGGAATGCTCATACCCAAATACAAGGACACTGTCAGGAAGAGGAAAAGGAAGGAGGACAGTCTAGGAACCAAGGATATGAACCAGGAAATTCTTTTTCACTACACTGATTGAAAAGAATAGCATGCTGATGCCTAACAAATTTCACAGCCTTTTTGGAGTTTGCTAGTGCTATGAAGTTTTCCCTTGGACATAGGATTGTTTTGCATGAAGATATCCATATTATTTTCCCAATAACCAAAAATATAATTTCCTGGAAAGAGTTAAGGATGCCAATTGTAACTGACGCATCTCTGTGTTCTTTGAATACTCACTGAACTTCATTTTCCCATCCCCACGCGCCTTTATTTGCCTGGCAAGCAATGCTGTTTGCCTCCCTCCATGAACCCAAACATTAGCTACCTTTGATGGCAGGCTCAGATCTTGTGCTACCTCCCCCAGCCCCCAGCTAGAAGTAATTTCTCACTTCTCTGAAATTTCAAAGTATATAATCCATGCCTCTTTTATGGTAGTTACAGCTTTCTACTTTATATTGTATTGTAGGTGCTCTTTTGTCTTAGCGAAGATAGTAAGCACCCTGTGGGCAGGCTCCTTTGGCACCTAGCACGGTGCAACACACATAGAGTGGGTGCTGCATCCACGTTAAGGAAATGAACAAACCAATGCGACACTTAACAAATTAATATAACTGACCACAGGCAAAGATTTATACCCTTACCCAGAAATATTTGTTTACCAAACACTGCTCATAGATCAACAGTCTCCAGAACAGAAAGTCATGTTAAGCAAATTAGCCAAAATTTGGAAATAAGGCAAAGAGAAGACTGTGAGCCCTTCCACTGCCATTCTAGAGCATATTCCATGAAGCCAGCCTAAGTCAGGGTCATCCGACTCCCCAGACTGGAGTGTAACAGAGTTTTACTTTCTATTTACTATTGGTTAGGGCTTAGACTCTGCAAAGTTAGATGTTAACTTAGAGAAACCTGATGATGTGCAACTTATTTTTCCCAAATGTCATGGCTTTATTCCTCTGTAGGCCATTAACCAGTTTTGTACCCAATTTAGTCTTTTCCCTTACTACACTCCTCCCCCTGTGTTTATGTGTAAGCGTTTCTGGGATCCTCCTTTGAACCAGCTTTGTCATCTTGCTGCCTCCTTCATTAATGAGTCAAATATATCTTTGATGTAGACTCATTTGATTATTATATGAGAGTTAGGTGTTCAACTATTAGAAAAATTATAATTTGAGAATATTAATAATTAGGAATAAGGGAACAAATGTAAAAATAGGTATTGCTAGTATCATTTTTCTACTCATAAATAATTTTCTTTAATTTTTGTCTAAATAAATTTTCCAAATACCAAATGTACTCACTCACAAACATTTGTTTCCAGTCCAAAGGATTTATGCAAAGACAACAGAGAAAGGAATGAATATTCTTTATACCTTGTCTAGCATAACTTCTAACGGCATATACGTGTCTACTTGCAAGTCAAGTCAGTAATAGCTTTATTTGAAAAGCCTATATCGCCACTAAAATAATATCTGATCTGTTGAAATAAAAAGAAAATCTGCTTGTAAATTTCTTGAGTTTATCTATCATTTGAAATTACTGAACATCTTAGAATATAATTTTACATCGTTAGAATGAATAGCATTTTGTAAATTCAAGCCATACTAATATTGCATTAGGAGCAAGGCATTTGCTCTGAAATTACTACAGGCCATAATGGAAACCAGACACTAATGCTTTAAGAAGTAACTAGTTGAAATTGAATGAAATAATCACCCAATCCATAAACCATTTATGAGATTTACCATAAAGCCCAGGTAATTTTTTACTGAAGAGAAATAATTCTTACTGTCCTAAACATCAAATGCCATCACATCATAAAAATAAAACATGGCATATGCATCATTCCATTTTCTTCATCCATTTATTCATATGATACATATTCACTGTACCCTATAATAATGAAAACATTATGCATGTTCACTATTATTTCCAATGTTGTTTCATCAACAAGGCTCAACATGTTTTCTGGCGAGATCATAGCCAAAAATGAATCCAGCCTAAGCAGAGGGTTAGAAAGGTCTGGGTTCTATAACGAGCTCGTTGGACGGTTCTAATCTGCTCTCTCACCTACATTTTGCTCTAATTCTTCCTTTTCTTTCCTTTTGTATGTCTTTCCCTCTTTCATATATCATACCTTGCTCATCAACACCTCAAATGATGAACTGCTGGAGTGATGGCTCAGGTAGGAAAGGAGACCACCCCTAGTTCCTATCCTGCTAGATACTATTGTAGAAAAGCATGACTAATTTAGAGTTGGAAAAAGTTGCCAACTCATGTGTTTCTCTCAGTAACCAGTTTTAAGTTTCCAATCATAAGGAGCACACTTCTAAGTAAAAGTGCAAACTTCATGAACACAAAGTATCTTAAGTCTTCTGACAAAGCACCAGTGTTTGCACAGTAGAGATGCTTTTACACCCTGAAAGCAACATTTGCTAATTTCTATTACACTGAGGAATGTATCATTGACAAACACCACTGTGTTGTGTAAATAGGCTGGCACCCCAATACCTGGAGTATTTTGAAAAATAGTTGTGAAATCTACAGGTTCTGGCTCCAGTCCTGACTCCTCAATAAAGTTTCAGGCATATTGTACTCACTTTTCTTTCTCTCTCTTATTCCCCACTTCCCATGTCATTCTACATCCAATCTAAGATACCAGCAACTGTTTCACCCATATTTTATGTGCTAGTAGGAATGAAAAAATCCTTCCCATTAAATTGTCTCATCATTAATTTTAAGTTGAAGTCCAATTTCAGAGATACTAGTCTTGAAGAAAATGTGGATCTTACAATCAAATAGATGCAATGTTGTACTAGCTCAGCACCTGACTACTCCACTGTTCTTTAATTGTGTTACTATGTGTGTGGACATTGTTCTCTAACACTTTGTGATCTGATTATTTTGTGACTACATTGTGCATCTACTGCCACAGTTCTAAGCACGCTGAAGGTTATAAAGTTATCATTACTGCTTATATGATAAAAGAGATTTGAGGAAATTATGATTGCAAAAATGCAGTTACTGTCAAAAATTTTAAATACATAGTCAAAATAATTTGCTTTTCCAACTTTACATATTTGGGGGAGCTGAACTTGCAAGCATTCAAATAATGTTCAAATTGGCCATTTGGAGAGTCATCATGCACATCTGTCCAAAGCAAATTCCCTGAGTTTCTACTGTGTGAAAACTATTATACTACAGTCTCTGAGATACAAGGATGAATTAGATTTGATCTCCATCCTCAAAGACTTCGCATTCTGGTTGGAAAAATGGAACTGATAAATGAAAGAGTGATAAAAGCTACAAGAAGATTATTGATAAAATGTTATGTGATTGAGAGAAAGAAGAGACGACTCTCGTCTAGAGAACCAGAGAAACATTCACAATTGAAGTGTCCCTTGACTTGGGACTTGGAGGATAGACAGGAAGGATTCTGAGAAATAGACATAGGGTGGGGTGATGCACCTACCAGGCAGAGGGAACTACTTGGTTAAAGACCAGAAGGCTTAAAAATCATTGTGAATGGCAATTGTTTAGTTTTAATGCATGGAATGGGATAGTGGGAAAGACAGGTTGGAAGAAGATGGAAGAGGACTTGAAAAATCAGATGAAGGCACGGGTATCTATTTTTTCCTTATGCAATGTAGAGTCATTGCAGGTTCTGCTATTGCTGCAATTGTGGTCGATTTCATGGAAATACATCTGACAACTAAGATATACCTGCACTGGGTTGAATTGTGTCTCTCAAAATGATGTGTTCAAGTCCTAACCCCTAGTATCTGTGAATGGGACCTTATTCGGAAATAGAGTCTTTGTAGATGTAATCGAATTAAAGTGAGGCAACACTGGAATAGGGTGAGTTCTTTATAAAAAGAAAGAAATCTGGACACAAACACAGAGACACAGCAGGACAATGCCATGTGATGGCAGAGGCAGAGATTAGAGTGCTGCAGCTGCAAGCCAAGGAACTCCAAGGATTGCCTGCTGCCACCAGAAGGTGGGAAGAGGCAAAGAAGAATCCGCCCCTCGAGCTGTCAGAGGGAGGGTGGCCCTGCCAAAAACCTTGATTTCAGACTCCTGTCCTCCAGAACTCAGAGACAATAAATTTCTATTATTTTGTGCTGTCCAAATTTGTGGTAATTTGTTACAGCAGCCCTAGTGAACTAACACAGCACCTTTTAAATAGTGATTTTCTTGGCTATTCTTTGTAAGGGCAATTAAAATCTACAACATTAGGACCGCTATATAATGCTGGATCAGGGAGAGCTACAACAGGAGGGGGAGGCAGCCCTGTATGGTAAAAAATTCTCTGAGGTTCTAGTCCCTTCCAATTTCATCATCTTTTATATTTGGCTCCTGCAAAAGATTTAATTTTAAAAAAGATTCTTGTTTTAAAATTATAAAGCATGAGGATATAAAAACCCTGATCTAGTAGTTTTTACATGAAACATATCACACTGAGATACAGATACTCACCTCGACATGTTGGCAGGTTTGGATGAGTTTAGCCAAAAGGGTCTCCAGTTCCGTGTTCCTCTTAATAAGGTTGGTGAGGTTACTCTCCAAGTTTTGCTGTTCAAAAAAGAGAGGAAAAATATTATTCTGCATACTTTTATACTTTAGTATACACAAAATTACTCATACTCAGGAAAAACTGATATTTTTCAGAAACCTCAATAAAATCAATGCAATTTCAAGTATTTATAGGTTTAAACTGGATTTTCAAAAGTTGCATTTAAAAGAACCTTTCAGAAAACATTCAAACTTCATTCTTTTTGTCCCTGTTTCTCACACTAACTCAGGGATATTTAACTGAATAATTAGTTATAGGTCACGAACTACGGAGAAAGGAGGTAAATGGATTTCTCTGCCTTTACTTGAATCAGAGCTGACAATAATATAAAGAATATATTCCCACATCAAATCAACTACTATTGCATTTTTAGGATTTATTCTTTTATGAGCAAGCTGAGGTTAATCCCTTGGAGAAAGGCTTGAGTTGTTCAGCTATTGCTGACAATATGGTCATTTATAGGCATTTATAAATCCTTATCACACACACATTTACTCATAGCACAGTTGGCCTTCCCTATTCGTGAGCTCTTTGTCAATTCAACCAACTGTGGATCAAAAATATTTGGGGAAAAAGATGGATGCTTGCATCTGTACTGAATGTATAGACCTTTTTTCTTGTCATTATTCCCTAAACAATACAGTATAACAACTGTTTCCATAGCATTTACATTGTACTAGGTATTCTAAGTAATCTAGAGCTGATTTAAAGGATGTGTGCAGGTTATATGCAAATACTGCACCATTTTATATCAGGGACTGAAGCACCCTTGGATTTTGGTATCTGAGGGAGGTCCTGGAACCAATCCCCTACAGATACCACAGGACAACTGTACATTTTATTGTTCATGCTCCTGTTCTTTGTCTATCAATGGCAGATCAAATTTCCTTGAGCACTATGTTTGTTCCCTATTCCTTTACAGCATCAAATTTCAAATTCCCTGGAATGACTATTCAATCCTATCTTCAACAACAATAACCCTCTCTTCTGGGTAAGACTTGATAAGATTTCTCCATTCCCTCTCATTCCACATGCTCTTCATTTACACCATTCATTCATTCATTTATGCATTCACACAAGTACTTCTTAAGCTTCTACCACATGCCAGACGCTGGGAGAGATATTGAGAAATCCAAAATAAAAGTATCTACTTCCTATTCAACTGTGCAATTGGGAGAGAGATGCTGTGAGTGAGAGAAGGGGAAGAGTTGATGGCTGTTAGCAGAGAGTTTCCAAGAGGACCATGTTTTTCAGCTGAGGCTGGAAGGATGGGCAAGAGTTTTTTTTTTTGGTGAACAAAAGTGGGAATTTCTTGGGAAGATGGAATGGAGGTGGAGGTGAGTATGTGGAAGAGTCCTCCAAGGGCAGGGAATAGAACAATGTCATATGCCAAGATCAGGGAGGTGTGAGAGGGCAAAGAATTAGGCAAACTATCAGTTTTAACATATAGATAGTTCCAAAAATACAGCAAAGATATGGAACAACAGGAAATTTCATGGAAAAGAGAATAGACCTCAGATTTGTAATGCTGCCTGAGAAAGAGGATGTCAAGAGTATGATGGATTTTGAAAATTAACAATTTCATAAAGGTGATAATATTTCATTATGCTGTGAAATTTATGAAAATTTTAGCTCATTCTACATTTCTAAATTTTTGATTTAGAAAGGTACATTAAGGAAAAGGTATCACTTAACTCCAGGAAAAGAATCACTTTTATCTAATGCTTCAAATGCGTATGTCAGAAGCAGAAATCTCTGGTTATTTTTAAAACAAGTTTATTAATCTGGTGTTTATCCTGTTGCCTTTTTTTCATTTCAATGACTGCATTTTCATTTCCAATAGGTTTTTTATTACATCTCCCTTTTCTTGTTGAATTTTTTTCTGTTCCTGTTCCAAAGATGCAATTCTCTCCTTTACAATTTCAAGAGAACTAAACATATTTACTTATTCTTAAGCCCTTTTGAGAAAAGGCAATTCCATATTTCCTTGTGTTTGCTTAATGTTTCTCAAGGATTTGATTTTATCCTGTGTCTTGTAATTTTTGTCTGTCAGTTCATCTGATGCAAACTTTGTTGCTTGTGCTGTGATTTGGGGAATGACATAGCCCAGCCAGGCGAGGTGCACACTCTGAGGTTAGGGCTTGAGGTTCTTTCTCCAAAGAAGGCTCTCCCACAAGACACCCATGTGTAATAGAGGCACGGATCCTGGTTTGGGCGTCTGTTTCCTTCCATGAGAGTTCTGCGTCTGGCTTCAATCCTAGAGAAGGTGTGAGGTAACCTTTGAGCCCAGTGTGTGCATGGGGGATCTTGGTCTCCAGGTGTGTGGGGCTCCTGCTGCATGCGGTGTACAATCCCCTATGTGTCCCCTGAAGTCCCCACTGCCTCATCTCATCTTTACTTGTTGGGAGCAGCCCAGCTCAGTTTCTTCTCACCACTCTTTACTTTCTTTCATTTCTGGTCCTTGGACACTTTCCACTTATGTTTAAGCTTGCTTATGTATTCATTAAAATACATTTTAGAATATTTTATCTATAATTTTCATGTGTTCAGAATTCAGAGGGAGATTTTGTGCATATTTCATCTGGACTGGAAAACCAACAAGAAATCTTCAATTTTGTCTTTGAAACACTCAAAACATCTCAAATATGACAATTTTATATTTATTTATTTATTTACTTGAGACAGGGTCTTGCTCTGTCACCCAGACTGGAGTGCAGTGGCATGATCACAGCTCACTGCAACCTCAAACTCCTGAGCTCAAGTGATCCTCTTGCCTTAGCCTCCTGAGTAGCTGGGACTACAGGCGCACACCACCATGCAGGGTTAATTAAAAAACTTTTTTTTGTAGAGATGGGGGTCTCACTATGTTGCCCAGGCTCGTCTCAAACTCCTGGCCTCAAGCAACACTCCCGCCTCAGCCCCGCAAAGTGCTAGGATTACAGGCATAAGCCAATGTGCCTAGCCATCAAATATGACAATTTTAAAGGAGAAAAATAATTGTTTCTCACTTAAAGGATGGGATGCAACAGGAGGCTGGAAAGGCAGAGAATGAGCCAGATAGTGATTTAAGTGCAACTTAGTGATCTCATGCTTGCATCAAAGAAAAACTTGTTTTCAAAGCTCTTAACAACAACAACAATAGTAACAAAAGCCAAAAGTTTTTCTATTGTTTGGACTAAATCAACTCCAACTGCTAATCCCTTTATGGTTGGACACTAGAGGATAATTTTGAGGCGTTCCATTATTCAATGTCCTTGATTTAGATATGACTATTACAAGGTATATTTGTTAACTTCTTTTGGTGTGTTAACACTAGGGAATCCTTTTACTTTTCTTTTTGGCTGACCCTTCACAGCAGGAAATTTCTAGGGAAATACATCATTTAGCTGTTTACAGTTCAATTGTCATAAGTATGATTTTCGTAAAGCTACTCAGCAAAAGAGGGCCAAATAAATTCAATCCAACACATTTAGATTTTACAAACATCTGCTTGTTTCCTCCTCCCTTTATTAAGTATACATCATGTATAAAGTCTGTTTCTAATCAACTAATACATAGACTAAAGCCTGTGGTTTAAACACATTGACCTATCTAGATCCTTTGGGGTTATTCAAATTTAAATAGTACAAGTGTTACTGAAGTCCACAAAGAATTATCGAGTCAGTTAGAAGTATAATAAAGGGAAATTAAGCTGGCGGAGACTTGTTTCCAAGTGGTACCAAAGGGGCTGACAACACTTTTGAAGAGAACCTGAGTAATGGGAAGGTAACAAAATCCAGTCCTCAATGAGCCACGCATCCATAAGCTTCCGCTACAGGGACTTCTCTGAAGGTTTTCTGGAATTTCACTCTATCACTAACATCCTGTGTGGTGGTCAGCAGGTTCTATAACCTCTTGATTTTGATTGTGCTTTGTGCAAAAGAGAAGTAATATTTTTCAGTGGAATAGTCTTGGGACTAAGTAGATATAAGTATCCACACTTCCCTAGGGAGATCTAAAAAATTCTACAGAGTACAAAAAAATTCATTTTAGTTTCTTATTCTCACCTTGAAAACTTCAATGTATTTACACCTCCTTATTCAAGTCAAGTTCTGTAGAAATCCAAGGAGGCAGGTATAAATGACTACATATGCAGAGCGGGGAGACAGGGCTACCACCCCAGCTGGACTTTCTTGGACAATTGAATGGATGTGTCTTAGGCTCAGTTTCCCCATCCATAATGTGTGGATGATGATAAATCTATCTCTCTACATTATTGTTAAGATCAAATGAGAAAGCAAACACACACACCACAGAACTGCACAAGTGTTTGTTGAAATTATGAATTCTAGGATAAAACATTTAGTTTGGACTTGCACTAGAGGGGCCCAATCCTGTGCCTCTGGCAGAAACCGTTCTCAAGCTTGCCGATGGCTTTTTCCTGCAAGCACCTATGCCTTTCTGCCCCAGGGCTTTACCTGGCCCCAGGCAAGGCAGTCTGTGTGGCTGGGGAGCAGAAGGGGAGGCTGGTGCCCCTAGGAGTGGCCCTCAACCAGCAACTACTGGCAATTGGTGGATGAAGAGCTCAGCTTTCTCACTTGTTGGGTGGGACCACTCTGAGCCACGTTCTACAAAATCTCCCACAGGGCCCCATTGGGAGGGAGCACGTGGGTCCTCAGCAACAAACTGCTCATTAACACGCTCTCTTTCCTCTTCCTTCCCTTCCCTGTTGGCTTCCCCTCTCTCTTCCAGGTGTTTCCTGGATCACCTCCCAATTCAAATTCTCAGTTAGAGTCTGCTTCTGAAAGAACTCACCTAAGATTGTTTCCACAGACATCCTAACCCATTCTTTTTGAGTATTCCTTCCCATGAGGAAAGCCAAATTATAAAAGATTTTATTGCTTTAGAAAGATATTTGCAAATACGAGAGATTGTTTTCTCTCTTCCCCCATCTCCCTTCTTTCGGACTTTTTCTAGAGGTCACATATCCTCCAAATGTCAGGCTATAGACCAGCACCGTCAATGGAAACATAATGTGAGCCACAAATGTGAGTCACATCTGACACATGTTTTACATGTATAACATGTCTCAACTCAAACCAGGACGTTTCAAATACTCAGCAGCTACATGTGGCTGGTGGCTACCATATTGATCAGTGCAACACTAGAGTCTAGAAGAGGGGCTGGCACATTTTTGCTATAGAAGGCCATGTAATAAATACTTCAGGCTTTATTGGCTATATGCTCTCTGTTACAAGGACCCAGTTCTGCTGTTTTAACATGAAAACAGTCATAGCCAATACATAAATGAGTGAGCAGGGCTGTGTTCAATAAAACTTTATTTACAAAAACAGGTGGTGAGTGAGACTTGGCCCGTATCTGTTGCTTGCCAATCCTCAGTCTAGAAGGTAAAAATAAAAATGGTGACGTTTTCTAGGCCACTGGTATACACTTACTCCTGTTAAACGCTAACATGTATCCCAAACCTTTTATGTAAGTCTGAAATAGACACCATTCCATGAGCTCCAGGAAGAATTCTTTCTATGCAAGCTACTAAGAGGAATTTTACTTATGGCTGGAAAGCTTAGCTTGACAGAACTCACAAGAATCTGGAGAAAATTAAACCACATTTGCCCTATAGATATTTGATTTAAGGAGCATAATGGTTAAAGCACACAGAGACTGGTGCCAGTCTGCCTGGGTTCAAATCCTCGCTCTTAACCTCTGTGCCTCAGTTTCCTCATGAGGCTGTCAAGGTAATGAGAGGAGGAGATACTGCAAACCCTTGGAAGAGCCCCTGGCTCATGGTGTGTTCCATCAGTGCTTGTTAAATCAAAGAAAGAACTTGTTTTTCAAGTTTGGAGGTTAGACTGATTTTAAAAAGCTTAATTTGTAATACTTACACAGCCACCAAATTAAAAGCATGCCCATACAATTCATAAACTATTCAAACCATAACCAAATTAAAAGCGTGTCCACACATTTCATAAATTATTTCTGCCACAGATTTTCAATTTAGTAGCACATAGCTATAAGAATATGTTTGCCCCAAGATTACATTTTTTGAAAACACTGAACCCAGTTTGCTCAATTTTCTCATGATGTTGTGATTAATGTCAGAATTCCCATCTAGGCTGCAGGTCTCTGTTTTAGACTTAAGTATATGTATTTCTAAAAGTTGCATAAGGTCCTAAATCTCTATGAATGCTAGTGCTACTATTTGATGTCATCTTGTCTATGAAGCCCTCCTCATCTCCTAGTCTGAATGGGTAATTCCTTTTCTTTTAGTACTCAGGATTACTCATACTTCCATTTTCCCTACTTCCCCCACTCCCATGTTGTGTTCCTGCCCTCCTGAGCAAGCTGTTTTGCGTATCCAAGCTTGTTCCTGGGCCCTGGGCATGGGCACATGCTCCTCCCTCTGCCTGGAATGCATCTGCATAGCAGAAAATAATTCTACTACCAAAGAGAGAGCATAAGAAAACCCATCATTGCTTAGTCCCTGTCTACTATACACCCTGAAATATTCACTGTGGGAGCAATTAGCATGGAAAACTGAATATTCATTGGGCAACCCTTCTGAAATATAATGCAGTAAATCAACTATTAGTTACTTTAGTAACTACCATAGATTGTTAAAACACCTTCTACCCTTTAGGGCTTTTCTCATTGGTAGAGTTGAGTCTGATCCCAAGAAGAGGGCCTTGACGGTTTAGAAGTGTTCTCAAGAAATGTTATATAACTCCATCCAGATCACAAGATATCTGGGATGGCAAATATAACATTGTTGAACAAATTTTTATAAACATGGGTTTATAGAAATAGGGAGATTGTCTAGCAATTATCATTGACACATCAGTTTCAAATTCTATCCAAACTCAAAGTCAAGTTGCTCCCAGCCTGAATTCCTTACCTCTTCCCCAGGTGATTTTTTCACAGTGCTCTTATACTGTGAGGGGAAAGGATGTGCTAACAGTCATTGTTGAGAAGGATACGGTTTTAGTAAGTGTGCTACCACTTGATGGAATTCAATACTACCCTCCCAGCACTACCACCAAAGAAGAGGACTACAAATAATTCAAGATGATCCTTTTAAAGGTAACAATACAAGTGGACAGATTTAATTTCTTAATATTAAGCCAAAGATTGGGTACAGGTCAAATTTGTGAAAGACAAAGGTGTAAAACATGTTGCTTAAAGAATGACGCTTCTCTACCTACTTTATGCAAAAAGGGTGATTAATTGCTCCCATCATTTTTAATGCATACATTTTGAATGCATTTTCATAGAGCCATAGTCAACCTCCTTCACGTTATATAGTTTTTAGTGAGGCTTGAGTTGATAATTTAACAATCCATAGTGGGACAGCTGATTTTACCCCGATTTCACTATGAGCCTTTACACACAGATGTGGACACCAGCAGAGAATAATAGTAAATCCAACTTAACAGATGAGCTTTGTACTTCTACATGCAGCAATACCCAATCAAACAGCAAGGTAAGCAGACAAATGCCCCTAATTTTAGCCTTTGGAGACCTGTACCTAAGAGTCAGGTTGCAGGGAATTAATGGCTTGTCATTGAGCACTACTATTAAAATGTATGCCTGAAACAGGAGATTTTAGTAATTCCTTTTGGGTTTGCCCAGGCCTTAAAGAATGCTTACTCTTATTCCGAAGTCAATACTTCAGAATGTCTTTACAGTATAATATTAGGTCTGGATACCTTTCAAGGCAAACACAGATCTGGCTTGCTTCATTCCATAACATTCAGAGTGACATTCAGCAACTGCATTCAGAGCCCTGACACCCAACACCACCACTCCAGTGTGATCAGGATATGGACACGTCAAGTTTCTTCTAAGAAACTTTAATCACAATCCTTAATATGAAAACACACCCGCATTAACACATGCCACCTGCATAAAAGCATAAATTCTTTATATGTAACTAAACTGTTAAGATGTTTTAATTATGTTGCAGGAGTCTGAGGCTATCTTCAGGTTCGACTCATGACAGACCGCAAATACATGTAATTTATGTTGGTTTAATTTTTTAATGCCTTTTTTCGTTGGTTATAATAGTTAGTATTTCCAAATGCCCGAGCAAGACAGGCCGCTCAGGGAACTTCAAAAACCTAATAAAACACAATCTACATACAAATTTAAGTCTAGTGTTCCATAGACGACAATTTAAGTCATTTTGATATGTGATACCATATTTACCTTGTCAGATTTTATTTGAAATTTCTATATTAACACCACAGAATCTGCTCGATATATTTATAAATTCCATCATCAGGAGTTGGGTGTTTATTTTTGTAATCTGGTAGTCAATAATATACAGAGAACAATTTTTAAAATACTGTTTATGATTTAGAAGAACTTTCAAATTTTAATGGAGATAAATAGATATCTTAGTATAGTTATATTCTTTTAGTTGTAATTTTAGCAGAGCCAACAACAACTAGTCATTTCCAGGTATTAGAGCTGTGAATGGCCTTTTTTTGTTCACTCCTCCTCCCCCAGCCCCATTTCTGCCTATAATAAGAGAGGTGAGCAACCGACCAATAAATACATTTGTCGGTTTTGAAAATTGATATCAAATGAAGCTGTACTACTAGGAGCCTTTGAAATTCTCTAACTTAAAAATAATGATCTCAGTTGCAAAATTTATGGTTGGAGAGAAATGTTGCCAAGAATATGTCTATAACTTTTATCAGTGGAACATATAGGAGGCATTTTGTAAGTTTACAACATAGGTATAAGAGCCAGGGACGGTCCAATTGGACAGCTCTCCTGATGCCCTCTCTGCTCATTTGCCTCTGTTCAACTTCTGAATCCTTCTGAACACAGTACTCTGGGCTGCCACAGCATATTAAGAGAGGCAACCCACTTGTCAGTTAAGAATGATCTGACGAAGGGAATTTTGGAACTTATGGGAATATTGTGAAACAGACTAATAGCAGTTAATTATTTTTGCTCAAATGAAAACTTTTGGATTGGGAATATATTTAGTCTTCTAAACTAGATGTTGGCAAACTATGGCCCGAAGGCCAAGTCCTTCCCACTGCCTGTTTTTGTATGGCTTTCCAGCTAAGAATGGTTTTTTCACATTTTTAAATAATATTTTAGAAATCAAAAGAAGAATAAAATTTTGTGACACATGAAAAGTATATGAAATTCAGGCCAGGTGAGGTGGCTCACGCCTGTAATTCTAGCACTCTGGGAGGCCAAGATGGGAGGATTGCTTGAGGCTAGGAGTTCAAGACCAGCCTCAGCAACATAGTGAGACCGCATCGCTACAAAAAAATTTAAAAATTAGCCGGGAGTGGTGTTGGGCACCTGTAGTCCCAGCTACTTGGGAGGCTGAGGCAGGAGGATCACTTGAGCCCAGGACTTTGAGGTTGCAGTGAGCTATGATGACACCACTGCACTCTAGCTGGGTGGACCCTGTTTCGAAATTTAAAAAAAAAGAGAGAGAGAAAGAAAAGTATATGAAGTACAAATTTCTGTGTTCATGGTTTTAGTGGAACACAGACACTCCCATTCTTCTATGTATCATCTACTATCTATTGCTGCTATAATAGCAGACTTTTGTGCTACAATGGCAGAGTTGAGTACTTGCACTATGAATACTAAAATATTTGCTACCTGGCCATTTATAGAAAATTGCTCTAGCTATTAATAAAAACAACCTTCTTTCTTTTTTAATAATCTAAGTAATTTTATTAATTTATACACGGCACTTTTTTCCTTTTGGTCCAAACCATTTTAAAATTTCAATATAATTCAGTTCACTTAACATTTTCGACCCCTATTATGGGAGTATAGGAGTATGCCTCAAATTCCAATCCTTCAGGTACCCAAAATTCTAGATTCTTTTTGTCAGCCACCAAAATCATTTTTAACTTAGAAAAAAGTAGCTTTAAATTCTGGGTAAAATGCAATGGCTGAATAAATTCCTGTTTTACGTGTGTCTTTTGTTCAGAGGAGCAGAAGCTTCAGACTGAGAAAGAGAAAGAAATGAGAATCTTAAATCGGATCAAGGTTGCTTTAGCAAGAACATGGTCAAGAGTAAGGAAAGCACCGCACGAGGATTAGTCGGCTCTTTCCATTCTGCAAATAAGTATACGAAGTGTTGAGTTGTAAGTGCACACTGGACGTGGAATTACTCATTGATTGCTGTCTCCATCAATTCTATTTTCCTCGGTCTCTTTTTTCTTAATCATAAAATACATCTTAAAGTGAGGAGGGTTAGAGTGCTGGATAATCAATGTCTATAAAATCCCCTGATATTGATGGATGTCATACATGTTGTTTATATATATATATCCCTTCAAGCTTTACTTCCTCCCTCACTCAGGGATTGAGTAATTTTGATCTTATCCCGGTTCCTCTGTCTTAAGTAGATGACGACATTCCCAGATATTCATTAATGAACATGTTCTGGCCTTCCTACTTCAATAGGGTTTTTACTGATACCATCGAACATTTTTGCCAGCCATGAATGTCAAATTAGTCTCATATTGAATGCTTAGCCTTTGATGGACAAAAGCACATTTTTGTTTTCCATATACTGTGGGAAGATCAAATCTTTTTCTAAGCCAGCACCTCAGACACATTCTGCATGTGCTTCATTTCAGTTGAATTGAATATATTTCAAGCTAAAATAGTTGAAAGTGTTTGATCTAATAATTTTGCGTGGGTAAATATGATTTGCTTTGTTTCTACAGCATTTTTATCTCCCCAAATTTTTAGGTTTTAGAGGAAAATGCCTTTTCTATACCAGCTGCTGAAAATGATTATTAAAATTCAATACATTGTTAGCTTTGTTCTTGAATTTGTGGCATTCCCAGGAAGGGTTCATATTGTTCACAATATTTATGTCCCCACATGGGTGGTGCAAAAAAATGTTTAAAGCCAAGGGAGGTTACACTCTTTGGCTCAAAAATAGATTAAAATTCCATTCCATCCAAAGTGGGTCTGGTCTGTTAAGAATTTACAAAATCAATGTTATGTAAGGGAATTCCCCACTTGGGACATCCTACAGAATCAAAGAAGAATATGAAACCATGTGATTGTTTTTCAGTTCTGAGTAACCTTCAAAGACATACTCTAGCCTGGGTTTTAGGAGGTTTGAATCTCTTAAGTCCTTAAATTCATGGCATCCTTTGTCCCTGACTTCACCATTTTTACTCAGCCATTTCCTCAGCCTTTAGTAGACTGCCGCTGCCTTTGTCTACTCAAGATGATTTTAATGGAGTTAAGATTAAAGAAACATGGAAGTCATGAAAGGACGCAAGATGATGAACATCCACTAGGTGAGTGGGTCCTGCCTGGCCTGCGCATTGCAATCACCTAGGGACCTGTAAAAATACGATGTTCAGTCTACACCCCTTTCCCAACCAGAGAGTTTGCAGAACTAGTTTGGGGTGAAGTTCAAGGAGCAGAGTTATAAAAAGCTTTCTAGAAGTTTCTAATGTGCAGCCAAGGTTGAGAATCATTGCTCAAAATGGAGAAACAGGTTTTATGATACAGTGAACAAAAATTAATGATTTATTCACTTTACTAGTTTTACAATTTAGGATTTTATTCAGAATAAAAGTAATATATTTGTAATACAGCTTACATGTATGTAACAAGTACAGAAATAAAATTACATAGAGATGTATATAGAAGTATGAATTTTTGTGAATTTCTCATAGGAAATCCCAAAAACTTTACTAAAACAGTGTTTAGCAGGGAAACACTGTTGCTGTTAAGAAATTCAGAGGACTTTTTTTTTTTTTAACTTGGAAATATAAGGGAATGCTTTGTTGAATGATTCAAGTATTCATAATGGCTAAAAAGAACTCCTGGATGGTCACTTCAAAGTATACTATGAAAAAGAATTTGGATCATACAAATTTGGTCTGGTGATTTTAACAGTAATTATTTCATTGTAACAGTGATTATTTCACCAGAAATGTAAAAGAAGTATGCTACAGATGTTTATAATTCAATAATATTTTTATACATTAAATCAAAGATTTAGGAAAAAATGTTAAACTCTGGTGACAAAAGAATAGACTCACTTCTCTACCCAAAGACTTTCAAAGGTCAACTCAGGCAACACCACTGCCCTGAAGCCTAGAAATCCTTGTGTAATCTAAAAGGTAAAATGCAAATGTTTCCAACGGTGGAAACCAAAGTTGGAAATGAACTAGCTCTCATTTCCCTAGACTATATTTTAGTTTATATACACAATGTTTTGCTAAAAAGGAAGTCAAAGGATAAATGTCATTTAAAAAAATTTTTTTAAAAACCAAGCCATTTGCTTTTAACCCAGTGGGAGAAAACTGTGCAATAGTCAGAGAACCAGGAGGACATTTGCCAGTTATAATAATTACGAATTGCAATGTCTCATCTTTTCTAGAGTCTAGAAGGTAGACCAAGAGTTCTCAAAATGTAGCTTGGACAAGCAGCAGCAGTGTCGCCGGGAAGCTGATTGGAAATATAATTTGTTGGGCACCCCTTCCCACCTACTGACTCCAACTCTGAAGCTGGGGCCCAGCAAGCTCTGCTTCAATAAGCCCCCCAGAGGATCCTGACACATCCTAAAGGTGGAGAACCACTTGCCTGCACTGTTATAAAATCTTTTGGTGTGTGGGAGTTTAAGATTTTTCTCAGCTTTAAGAAATCTCAGCTTAAAGGAAAGGAAAGTGAAAGGAAGAAAGGAAAGGCAAAGAGAAAGAGGGAAGCTAAGTGCGGGGTGGGTAAGCAATCCCTCTGCTGTTCTTCCCACCTTCCCTTTCTCGTGGACACTTTGTGATTCTATCACTTACTCAGTTTTTGTCAACAGGCCCCATTTTCCAGCCTTTCCCCAGTTTGTTCACTCTCCACAGGGGAAGAGGAAACAGAATGGAAGAGGGAGCCAGCAGAGGCTGGAGAATTTGCGGGGCAGGGGGGCATATGAGCCAATGTCATGGCAGACGGAAGGTTCAGGCATGGATGTGCACCTTGATCACCCATACCAGTGGGGATCACCCCATCCCCGATGGCAATTCTGAATTGTTTTTTCTAATAAAAAAAGAAGATAGAATTCAGATGTTCAGAACGTGCCCCCTCCAAAAAAACCCAGTCTTGGTGAAGTTGCCCCCAGTGGATTCTCAGTTACTTATAAATGTTTTTTTTAAAAAATGTAAGTGGTGTTGCTAGGGGGGAGAGGGCAGCCAGCCAGCAGAGGACCCACACTCATCTGTTTATGATGAAAAAATAATGCCCCCCTCCTCCACTGGCTGGAATCAGTGCACCTCTTTAAAATTTGGCTCGACACAAAATGTATAAAGATGAAAGCAAACATGTTAAAGTTTGCTCTCAGGACTTTTTAGTGTGACTTTTATCATTTGATTTTTGAATGGCTGTAACCTTGGTCCATCACTGTGATTGGGCACTCCAGGGAGGCAGAGTGTCATATGACATCAGAGACAGTTGGATAATTAAATGGCGACAGTAAATCATGTATATAGAGGACTTTTGGCCTTCCACAACCGTTATCTTTCTCTGATATGTTATTTTTATTTGAATAAAGTGTTACTTATATCGGTCATGAACAAATTTTCAGCTTGAATGCGTTTAATATAATTAAAGGCAGACTTGCACACTACACACTTTTGACTGCAAGTGAGTTTTCCACCAGAACGTGTTCTTTCGATCTCTGAGCAATTATGATAAAATAGTGGCTTCACATACTCATATTCCTTTAGTGATGCCATCCTCTTTTCCAGCTTTAATTCCCTCCTCTGCACTGATAATATTCAGATTTTGATCTCAGACATCAACTCTGACCTAAGCTTTGGTCTCTCATTCTTGGCTCTATACCAACTTTTAACTTCAATGCTCCCCTGTTATTTTAAACTCAACTTTCTTAACTGCACCATTTGTCCCCTTGAAATTTCTTCTCACTCCCTATTCTTTACAAAGGGTATTACCATTTTCCAGATTAAAACCCCATCATAATCTTAGACTTTAACCTCTTCTTCGTGCCCTCTATCTAATCACTCTCTAAAGGTTTTTTGTTGTTGTTATTTTTAAAAGACCACTTGACTTCAGCCTTCTCTTTTCTTCCCAAGGTTGCCACTCTAATCATCTTCTTTCATGAACCGCTGATTTTCAATCCTCTAATTTTTGCCCAACCAATCGGGCCCACACATGGCCACCAAAGTAATCTTCCTAGTAAGCTTGTATTCCTATATCATTCCAGTCTGAAAACTCCAAAATTTGTCTCTTTTTAAAAGATCAAGTTCAAACTCTTGAGTTGGCATGCAAAGTCCTCAAAACTATAGTAGTTTTAGAATTTCCCCAACAGAAGCCAGCTATAATTACCACCATCCTGCAAAATGAACATTCAACTTCAGAAATCAGCCTTATTGGCTAATAACTGCCCTGTTTGTTGCTCCTTCTGAGCCTTCAGTTGTTTCTTTCCACCAACCTATAATTTTTTTTGTTCCCCTACAGCATTTCAGCATCTAACAGAGGGCTAGCTGTGCAAATAGAGGCACCAATAAATGTTTGCTGGATAGAAGAGTACATGAATAACATTAACACATCTAAAGATTTCCTGACTATAAGAGAAGTCACATAAAGCCAAATCTTAATTCCATTTCAAAATTGGATAGAATCAAATCACATGGTTCTGAAGACATTAATACATACTTGAGACATCAAGCCACAGTTCACTGTATTATAAAAACACTTTGATTAAATTAGTTTCAGAAATTGCTCTCCAGCCAAAGAGCTATCTACTACATAATGGACCATGCAATAAATCTTAGACTATATGTGCTGACAGGTGTAAGATGATTTATTGAATTGTGGAATGAGGAATTGTGAAGCGTTACTAAGAAATACACACTCTCTTCCAATGCAACATTATTTTACTTAACAAAAGCAATTTAGGAGGAAATGGTATGATTAAAATAATAGCAAATGTTTCCCAAACATCTCTAATTCTACATATTAAAAATAATCCAGGAATGAAATCATTAGATCATGCTGCTGGCTCTAGATCAGATAGATGACTTTACAATGATCTATTTCCCTATAACAAAGCTCATCTCTGTTAATAATTGGAGAATTTACACTACCTGTGACCTCTAATATTGCTTCAACCACGTTAGCACTGGGATTTTTCATCTTTTATCTAATTTTTCTTTCCAATGTTACTCTATTGTACATAATGATGACTAAAGAAATTGAGCCTCCATCATAAATTGAGATTCTTAAAGCTGTTTCTGAACTCAAAGCAACAACAACAAAACAAACAAGAAAGAGACTGAGCCACATATTTAACTATCCCTTCATGATTAAACTTGATTATAATGGTATCAGAAGTTTTACGACTTAACTAATTTCCTGAAAATTAACACTATTTGCCAGTATAGTTTCCTCAATAGCCAAACAATCAAAAATTGTGAAATAAGTATCATGTTTGTTTAGTAAAAAATGGCATCTTTAGTGATCAGGATACAACCACCCCCTGGGGTTGGAGAAAGGCTGAAAGATAGTGGGTAGGTGGGTTCTTGGCTCCTAGTGGAACCCATGTTTGTTTACATTAATCTTAATTACCAGTTAGTTCCTGGAACTTTACATAGCAAATCAGGGCCAGCAGTTATTCGACACAGCAACACTAGGAAGTTGCTCTATTACTCTGCTGTTGTATAGGTAACAAGGTGATAGGGTTTCTGGTTCACCACTACTGTACAAGTGCTTTATGAGGTGGGAATGGAAACTCAGATAGAGACAGAACCCTGGATATTGCCTGCAGCCTTAGAGAGTAGACCCCGGGGCCTTTGCAATGTTTCAAGATCTGGCAAATCCCCAAATTCTTCATAGCACCAAATACTTATGACACCAGTTCTGCCTGGGACCTTCATCTGTTTCCTGGGCTGTTAATATTCCACACAAATAATTCTAGCTGTTGCCTGCAGAATGTTCTGAGGTTCATAGAAAGATGCTCACAACTAAACTAGCTTAGTTATGCAGTTTGAGGCATTGCTTTAAAGCGGGAGGGAGAGTCAATCTGTCTTTGACCTTATGTGACCCAAGATATTATCAGATCACAAAGTTATAGTTCACAAACGTTTATTATTTCAATTTAGATGGTTCTAACTTGGATGTGCACCATGGGTAATGCAGATCTCACCCAAAGAGTCAATTTGGTGAACATTAAATTGACTAGGGCCAATGTTCTCTAGTAACACATACTGAGACGCTGCCTGCCCCTTCTCATAGTGAGACAACTTGAGGCAGAAAGATTTGTGAATTCCCTTAGAAGGAAAGCATCATTAGGACAGAACCCATGTCTCTCTTTTCCCCCATTGGATTCAAAGTACCTAATACCATGCTTGCTGCATAATAGAGTCTCAACAAATGTTTGCTAAAGAAATGGGTGAGTGGGTAGGTAGATGAGGACTCCTACAGAGTTTGGGAAAATAATTTGGCACTTTAGTTTCAAATCCTGAAAATGAATTTAGAGAGTATAGTGTTCTCAGATTACAAACCAATACCAGTGTTGCCTGAAAGTTGGAAATTTTTCCAGTTCTCTTAAATGGGCACTTCCGATTCTCTTGAGAACTTTCTGGAAGGGTCCAATTACTTGGCATTCTGATATTCTATGGAAGGTACCAAATGCAATAAGCCTATCTGTGTCCCCTGCCAAAAACCCCAATTCTCTCCTGCATATGAGCTGAAAAGAAAAGCCTCACTCCCAGGGCTACATCTTCTACTCTTTGCCTGGAATGATACTGCTGCATGTTGGCAGATGAAATTAGCGGACACTTGTTTTTGGGCTACACACAAACAGAAAACACTGAGTTCAGCTGCTGGTAATAGGTTCTCCTCCGCCACCCAGTAATTCACAGCTGGTGATTACAACTTTTCAATATCTGAAATCACTAACTGTAAAACTTGTATCTGAAGGGAATACCCTTTGATGTAGTCTGAGGTAGGCTATGTGCATACTAACTCTTTTCATAACCAATTACATATATCAAGACTGAAAAACACAAAGTTTAAGTTGTTGACTGATAAGCATTTTCTTTCCTCTAGCACTAAAGCACAATGGGGTTTTAGAATGAGGACTCTAAAGTAGTTTTATATTCTTTGCATTTTGTAGAATAGCAAAGTATTTCCTAAACACATAAGCCTGGAATTGTAGTTGAGTGTCCACTTCAAACAGCTCTCTAGAAATGTAAAAGGAAATTGCAAAAATGAGTTCAAATCATTAAATACAAAAATCCCAAGAGTGAATTTTCTGAGCGTATATTGAATTAAGAGTCAGATAGAGGGTGGGTGGGAGGGCAGGGACTATAATGGAGAAGTACTTTGGAGATCTCTGTTGCCTGATATTTCTACTTTATTTTCCAGGACTCTGGTTAGTTTACTTCTAGGCAGCCATTTTATCATACTTAAGAGTCAAATCAATCAGGGGAGAGTTATCTCCATTAAGGGAACCTAGTGTGGACATCATAGAATGGAATTTGGCAATATCAGTGGCCATTTAAAATGGTTAACAAACTTTGATCATATCAGTGAAATCCTTCATAGAATTGTAACCTAAATTAAACATTAACATTGGTACAGCTGGAAGGTATGTTAAAAAAACAAAACAAAACAACCTCAACTTTATACATCACAACTATTAATGTGTTTTACAGATTTTTTTAAGGCCAGAATGAATCCAAATTGACCATGTGTACGCTGTCTTTGGCAATCATGGTTTTCCAAAACAATTATAAAAATAAAAGAAACATTTGCTCCTCACTACTAGTATATACAATGTCTCTATAGGGTAGTTTGTGCTGTTGGGATAAATGCTTGGGACCTTTAAAAAAATGTTATAGTTCTTTACTTACCAAGTTCTGCCAGTTGTGAGAAATTTGAGAGTCATGATGAGAGCTGGAGTGGGAACTTAAGACTTAATGAATGTGGTAATTAACATCAGAAACAATGTATAAACAAAAAAGTGAATAAAAGGGGTGAACTTGAAACTTTTCTGCTCAAAACGCTTTCTTTTCTTCAATTATTACACAAGTTTATAATGAAAAGTAAAATTTAAAAAGTGACCATACATTAAATATACTAGCCAGGTTTACTGGATAGTAACTCCCTAATGACAAAGTTATCTTTGTGCTAGTTTTAGTGTCTTCCCATCTGAACATTGAGTAGGATCAACAAATGTTTGTTGAATTGCATTGGAGGATATATTGACATTAAAGTGGCAAGAATAACTGAAGTATTCCATTCTATTCTACTCCAAACTGAAACCATTTCAAAGATATTCCAAACAGGTCACATTAGAAAGAATCATCATAATTATATTTGACTTTTATTTTGGATTAAAAAAAGAATTTCTAATGCAATTCAATTCCAGTTCATTAAGTAGATGTCTTAATTCAACTACTATGTACCAAACACATAATAATTCTTTCCTACATGACACACTCCTTGATATGTAAGTGTTCACAATGATAACCACACAACAGTCTATATACTTCTAATCCAACTTGAAGTGTGTTAGGTATTTGTCAGCTTTGAAAGATCAAATACTGACCATGAGATAAATCTCAACATCTTTGACAATATTCAATTTTGGAAAAACAATGTTCAAAGCCACACAAATTCAGCATTGGCAATGTGCTCAGGTTTGCCTATCTTCTATGGTCTATCATTTGCCATAAGTTACCCCTGGGTTTATCTGATTTCAAAACACTTGGTCATTCTCCTTTTCCAACTAGAAAGGTAGGCTATGATGAGGTAACAACTCATTTGTTTAGAACTGAAGGAAGTGATTCCTCTTTCCACAATCTTCCTCATGTGATAGTAGAAGTAATAGAAGGAGTCATAATAGAAAAATAATATTAATAATAGCAGTAGTTTAGTAGTAGTAGCAGCTATAAAAGCAACCATAGTAGCAGTAATGATAACAGCAACTACCATTTATTGAACATATACTACATGCCAGGTATTTTGCATATTTTATCTCTAGTCCTCTTAATAATGCCATAAGGAATGTACTATTACCCTGATTTTTATTGTTGGGGAAATATACTCAGATAGGTTCAGTTCCCCAAGATTACACAGCTAGTGAATATAACACTGGGCCTCCATGCCAGTTCCATTCAATTCCAGAGCCTGTTCTCCATATACTATTGGACTTCTGGAGTAGATTTATGTCTTGCTTCTTATGGCATCATTCTCTAAAAAGTCAATTCATTTCATTCATTTTTTTTTGCTCTCTTGTAATATCCCTGGAGAATGTCTGTTATGAGCGTTGCACTGGTTTTACAGATTGAGATGACAAACAGAGAGTTAGTGCATCAAAGGGAAAATTGGGATTTCCAAGGTTACACTTAAGGGAGAAAGCAAATTAAGTGAAATTCGTTATCTAAGTGGTATTGGTTAGAATCAAGAGGATTTGAAATATCAGTAAACACTAAATGCACCCTGTGGAAGAACATCTTTTGGGGGAAAAAAAAAAAAGAGGCATGCTTGGAACTTCTTACCAAGATTTAATTAAAAGATTTTAATTTGGGAAATGTTTTTTTACAATGAATTGAAATCTTGATCAGAAGACTTTTTAGAGGAAGGGAAATATTGCTACATTTTAATATCTAATTCACTCTGGGCCATTGACCTAATTTAGAGTTTCACAAACAGTATTAGGACTGAATCTAATTCATGTGTAGAAATGTATATAGTAGTCCATGACGGTATCCCTTTAATACCGTTGGGTTCTCCCAAACTCTTATTATGGGCTAATTCTTATCTAGCTGTCTATTAATTATAAGGAGATTTATAGACTGATGAAATTTTTGATTGAATTTGTAAGGAAAGGCTAACAGATGAACTCAGACCAGGTGAAAAAAGTTGCCGTCTTATACAGTAAAAACGCAACATAATTATAAACTTCAATTTGTGGAAATGTAGGCTGTTTCCTTTCAAAGGTAAGTTTTAGATTTACATATGTATACCTTGACTTACCTCAGAATTTCAACAAGAAAAAATATCTGGACATAAGTGTCTTTGTAAAACCCAAGGTAGAGAACATTATGGAAAGTTTCAGCCTTTCTTTCTTTCAATGTGGGATCTTGAGCCCAGATGGATGAAACTTTCGACACATTGTAGGTTAACGTGATCCTGGGTGACAAACTCTGAAGGTATTTTGGGGAGTTTGTGTCTTTTGTCCCGAATAATTGATATAAGAAGATAAAATACTGTTCTTCACCCTTTGTCCAATCTACAATCATAGAAAGACTTGTGTTTTCCTTCAGCACATCTAGTAATCCCTTTGCCTGCCAAGAAGATGAAAGTTGTACCAATATTCAGGTCACAAGATTAAAAGGAAGAAAAACGTTCCTGGTAAACATCTTCAAAATGGTATGTTTGCCTGTAGTGACACGATGACTGTTTTTTAATGAAGATGAAAGAGGAGGAAGAGAAAGAAGAAACACACCCTAAATAATGCCACTTTAATGCCCCAAAACAAGGCTGGGGTTTTGTTTTACTGCTTTTCAAAAACTTTTGTTTATCAGTTCATACCAGTCATGATTCTCATATTTATTTTTTCTTCATTTTTTTCTTATTTAGTTCTATTTGGCAGTGTTGCCTGCTGGAATAAATGAATAAATAACATATTTGAATAAACTATAATTTAGATTTCCAGAGCTTTTTTAAAAAAAATGAGACATCATCAATGTATTTTAAATGGAACTCCCGCACACTAGATCATCCTATAGGGACTTCCCATGGTAGTTTAAGACTTTATAAGATAAATAACCCCACCATCCTGCTGTGGACATTTGGCGCGTGCCTGCAATGTTCTGGCATGACATGTTCTGATTGTTGCCTTTTATTGCATGGAATTTATTATTTAGGAAAAAAAATCTTCAATATTTTAAGGTAATAATTATTTTCTGAGTAACAAGAGCAAAAACAAACAATATTTAGAAACTGTAAAATGAAGAATAATTGCCTCGATTTTGAAAAAAGATGTTCTGAAATGTTTTGCTTTTGTTTCATAAAAATTATTTGAATTTCAGCCATTTATAATCATTCAAGAATTCAGTGGTATTTAATGACCACACTCTATAGATTTATTAATATATATTTTTATGTATCTTCTTTATAGCTATTTTCTCAATGATACTGTGAAACAAATAAACCTCTTTTTTGTAGCATTTTCTATGCCTATTGTCTATCCTACAAAGACAACGTCAAGTACAGAACTTCCCTGGATAAAGATCAGTTCAGCCTTCAGCAGTTGTCTTATCACCTAACACTCCCTGATCAGAAGAAACATTTGGTATTAACTCACATCATTCATCTTCTAGAACACTCCTTTGGAACATTTTATTTCATAAAATCCCTTAGGGCTATATAACTCTCAACAGCACTGGAAAATGACTCTTCCCTGAGACTCAGGAATGAAAGATTAAAGCAGCAGTGAAGTTCTATTATACTAGGGTGGAGTGAGCAAAGTAGAGAAAGCAAACTTAGGCATTGCTGTTCTCATGTACATGGGAGGGATAAAGTCATCCTCCAGTGTGTTCTTCCCTCTTGCATTTCTCCTAACCTTAGACACTTTCTTGATGAGGATACAACTTTGCAGACCAGGCTGTGTTAAGTCAGAGGGCAGAATAAAAATAATAGCACCAAAGATAACAATTCTTAAAAGTTTCTGGAGTACCAGGCATTCTACTTACTCGATCCTTTACAGGCACAATCTCATATACTCCTCACATAAGCGATGAGAGGCAATTATTGCTGGACCTACTTCATAATCTGGGAACTCAGATTTAGAGATGTTCAGAAACCTTCTCAAGGTAAAGGTTATCCGAGGCAGAGCCAAAATTCAAATTAAGGTTGGTGGGACTGCAAATAGCCTCTAATTAAATGCGATTAAGGTAAACTCAATAATGCCAGGAGGATTACTGCAGAAAGCTTCAGAGAGAAACAGTTCATCACAACCATATTTGCCAGTACCTTCTAAAAATTGTAAGCCAATGACCACACATATCATAGAACTAGGCAAGAAGAGAAAACATAGCATAATACCATGACTTAAGCATAAAATGATGAAAACCACCTGTTGTAATTATACATATTGTAATTAGCATGGGCCCCCCTCATAAATTATAATCACTATTATTTATTTAGCTAAGTTGAGTACTGGATTATTTTAATCTACCACTGTATCTCCCATGTCCCCTCTGTAAGGTCCTTCTCTATGAGGCTTCTTCCCATGCAACTATTATCTATGATGTCTCTATGATAACCCAGTCTATGACGTTATTGTCTATAATGTCCTCAATGATGCTGTTACCTATGATGTCTCTCTACGGTGCCACTCTCTGTAATGCTCCCTTCAATAAACCCGGTTCAGTAATGACAGCATAGAGAGGGACATCAATTTGTGGGAAACAACTCGATTTTGTTTCGCTATCTCTAGTGTTTACCCACTCACAGAAATCTTAACAGAACACTGTTTTTAAATTATAAATATGACCGTGATTTTTTTCAGGACAGGAAGCACTTTTATGGAACGTGTTGTTTAGAAACGAAATGGAAAAGGCAGAGTCACTTTCTCTGAAAAACACAGATTTGAAGGTAGCTACCCAATAGAGATAAATCAATCCTCATCCAAGGAAAATGACCAAATTCAGGGGCTTTTTAACCTTTCAGGAAACCTATTTTTATGAGTGTATTTTGGAGGAAAAGCTACACAAATACTGAAAAAGACCAAAATTGTTCTAAGTGCCAAACACATAACTCTCCAGATTAATTGCGATGGCTTCCTTTCCACCACCTCAGCCTTAGTCCATGGTTACTCCCAAGGACTCCTAGGAAGTACCACTAGCTATTAGATATAATGTGAAAATTTACCCAGGTTTATTCAGAAGAAATCTGAATAAAATATCTCCCCATGGGTCATCAGTACAATGACAAAGAATTGAGAGATTTACAACTGATTCCTTTACTGGGTAGAAAAAGAATCAGATTTCCATTTTCCTTAACAGATATTTTTTCCTTCTTGCTTTGGTGATCTGATTGCATTGTCTCATTTTCTGACTCTCTAGCTGAAAAAGAATCTCTTGGACAGGAATACTATTGTGTGGGTTATTACTTTAGTTGAACACAGATAGTGTGGTTATTATTTAAAATTTGGTAAATACCTTCAAAATGCAGACCTCTTATAAGGACACAGACAAAGAAAATTCCTGTGTTCTACACTATGAGTACCCACACTAAGATACTTGCCTTAACTTACATACAAGTATTTATTTAATTTCTACAGAAACTGGGTATGTTATAGACACTGCCTCAAACAAGAAGACTGCACCTCGTGGAAGAAAGAACTTGTTGGCCTATCTGTGGTCCAGCATATATGACTTTCTACTAATCAACTGTGAGACCTAAACCAGGGGTTGGCAAACTGTGGCCCATGGGCCAAATCCAGCTGGCCACGTGTTTTGATAAAGTTTTATTGGTGCCCAGGCACGCTCCTTTGTCTCTGGATTGTCTACGGCTACTTTCAAGCAGAGTTGAGCAGTTCCCACAGAAACGATGTAGCCTACAAAGCCAGAAAGATTTAGTAGCTGGCCCTTTGCAGTGTCTGCTGACTCCTGCCTTTATGAATTAACCTGGACCTCAGTTTCCCCACTTGTAACTGAGGGGTTGAACAAGAGTAAAGTTTTTTCATCAAGGTTGCACACATTAGAATCACTTGGGGGAGTTTTGGGAAAAGCACAGTGCCTGAGCTGCACCCCAGATCTTGTGCCACTGGGCAGGGCTCCTGCTCAAGGTGGTCCATGTGCAGCTCAGGTTGAGAACCACTGGACAAGATCATCACGAAGGCCCTTCGAGCTCAGCGCTTTCACCACATGAACTTCTCGTAAAATAAGTAGTGTCTGCCAACAGGAACAAACACTTGGAAATTGTGCCTAAATAAATTCAGCCTCGGCATTGAAGACTCACATTTGATTTATGCCATTCCAAGTCTCTGACTTTAGGAGTTTAGAATCTATGGTTTTGCAAGGATAAAGACTTAAAGATGCAGTGCTATATGAATATAAAGGGTTCGTTTCGAAGACAGATTTAAAATAGACTAACAGATTTAATGAGTCAACTTTTGATCTGTAAAAATAATTCTCTTTTAAAATATCACAATTAAAACTATTATATATCAAATATAAGCCACTCGGGTGCAAATCTCAGCTGCCAGCCCGTTATCTGCAGACTCCCCACTTGGAGGAAAGCCCCAGGCTCTCCTGTCTCGGACACAGACAGCTACACCTGGAAGGTAGTCCTGAAAATGAGCTGCGAACACTAGGAAATCTGGGGGATAGCAGATAATATCAACTGCACCTAAATCATGTTTTGGGAAGGGATTAAAGAATATTTCATAAGCCTTTGGAGGTTTAAATATCGCTGAAACTGCCTGAAGGATGGCATGTGCGGGCCCAGACTACTCAGAGTCGGGCTGGGGGAATGGGGTGGAAGAAGCCTGCTGTGCACAGAGCTCTGTGGCTGCTTTTAGGCTGCCACTCAGAGCGCCTGCAGATGGTGGGAGAGGATCTCTGCAAAGTCTGAGCTCTCCACATCTCAAAATAGATTTGGTTTGGAGGCTGCACGAACAAGTAAATGCCTCTAATAGTGAAACTGACTGTTTCCCTTACGTCGTTAGCAAAGATGCTTTGGTTCGATTCAGGGTTTCTCAACTTCGGTACCATTGACATTTAGGGTCACAAGATTCTCTGTTGTTAGGGGGCTGTCCTGTGCATTTAGGATGTTTAGCAGCATCCCTGGCCTTGACCCACTGGCTGCCAGTGACAGCCCCCTTCCCTTCCAAGCTGTGACAATAAAGCAATTGTGTACTGCTAAGTTTACCCTACAGTCCTCATGATTTCTTACCATCCTGTCTCAAAGTGGAACTAAAGTTAACTCTATTCCAAGGCAGCAGGGAATGAAATATACACACAAAATATCTATGCATAAAATATACAAGTCATCCCTATCTGCAGGGGATTGCTTCCAGGACCCCCAAGGATACCAAAATCCATGGATGCTCACGTCCCTGATATAAAATGGTATAGTATTCGCATATAACCTGGGCACATACTCCCGTATACTTTAAATCATGCCTGGCTTACTTACAGTACTTAATACAGGGTAAATGCTATGTAAGTAGTTGTTACACTGTATTGTTTAGGGAATAATGACAAGAAAAAAGTCTGTACATGTTCAGTATAGATGAAACCATCCATTTTTTTGTTTCAAATATTTTCAATTTGAGGTTGGTAGAAGCCATGATGCGAAACCCACGCATACGACGGGTCAATTGTACATATATATAGTATTATTTTATCCTACTCCCGCGAATGACAAATATTTCAACACCACTGCCTGAACTAAAGTTTTAAAAATCAAATGGTGGTCTCGTTATAAGACTTTCTTGAAAGAAATCACTGGACAGGAATTTGCAGATTTAGAAAGGAATTCACCAACCTGGGCAATAGTGAGACCCTGTCTCTACAAAAAGTAGAAAAATTAGCTGGGCCTGGTGGCGCTCAGCTGTAGTCCCAGCTACTCAGGAGGCTGAGGCAAGAGGATCGCTCGAGCCCAGGAATTGGAGGTTGCAGTGAGCTATGATGATGCCACTGCACTCTAGTAGCTCGGGCAACACAGTGAGACCCTGTTGAAAGAAAAGAAAGGAAGGAAGGTAGGGAGGGAGGGAGGGAGGGAAAAACGCAGAGAACTGAAAGGCAATATTTTGCTTGCCTATGTATTTGAAATTCAAAAGAATGGTTGGTGAGCTATGATTTTCCTTTTTTTTAAATCTATGGGCAAATTCTACCTACACAATAGAGACTATAATCTAATTAAATTATTATAGGCTTTTTTCCATTTGTTTGAACAAGTATTTGTTACTGATAAAATACCTTGTACCTTTTCAAAATGCTCTAGTCATTGAAAAATGAGTTAAAACAGAACTATAAGATAGAGTTACTCGGCTTTAGAAATTGAAAAATAACTGGGGAGGGAAGCCTTCTGCCCAAAGAATGTTTATAAAATAATACACGAATAGTATGTAATTGTGAAGAGGTGGTAAATGGAATAGGAAATGTTGGAGATTAGACAATTTTATTAAAAGCTAAGCTGGAGTAGTCCACAGTGAGGCTCAAGTTGGTCCTTTAAGAATAATCAGGAGTTGGTAGAGAAAGGGCTGGAAGGATTGTGGATTCACTTTTATTTATATACACTATACTGTCTGACTTTTTATAAGAACACAAACAGTTGCCCCTCAGTATCTGTGGAGGATTGGTTCCAGGACCCCCCGAGAATACCTAAATCCACAGATGTGCAAGACCCTGATATAAAATGGTTCAGTATTCGCATATAACCTACACGTATCCTCCTGCATAACTTAAGTCATCTCTAGATTACTTATAATATCTAATACAATGCAAATGTTGTTATTTGCATTTTTAATTGTTGTATTGTAATTTTAATTTATTTTTTGAATATTTTCAATCCACAGTTGGTCGAATCCTGGGATGCAGAATCCATATGTATCTACAGAGAGCTGACTGTATTGTCTTTATAACTACAGAAAAGACTTAACATTTGGAATAAAGGGGTAAAGATAAAAGCCTTCAGGAAATAACAATAGTAATGGAAAAAGGAACCGCTATCCTTTGTCCAGGGTTTTCCACCGGACAAGTGTTACGGGATTTAATATTGAATTATTACCTCTGTTTTGCTGATGAGGAAATGAGGCTTAGAAAAGTTAGTTTTGGTTTTTTCCTTAACTTCACACAACTCTAAAATGGCAAGGCCAGGACATAAGTTGAAATCAGATTCCAAACTTGTCTCAGGTCTGCTAAATGAGAATCTTTAATAAGAGGTTCCTGTGTACATCTATGTTTGAGATTTGCTTGTCTAAGAAACCCATTTAAACCTACAATTCTGACTATTTCGTGATCCTAGAGGGAGGAAGGGATAACAGACCAAAATTTTTATTATTGACTAACATATGGTGACCATTTTTATTTGTATCCATGCTTTGGCATGAATAACAAAATATGAATAAGAACTCATTTAGATCTCTTAGGAGATTTGAAATGTCAAACACATAGACTAAGACTCTAAATTTACATTTTAACCAGGGCAAATAAATAATCACATTTCAAGTGATGAAATGAATTTAGAGATCATCAGACATCCATTCATTCATGTAATACTTAGGTATAGGGCAGCTACTGAGTATTGAATAGTTCAATATTACTGTAAGTAAATAAAAATGATTCCACACCGATTTCCACATTTTAACTTTGTATTTTTACTTCTTTATTTACATTAGAATGGAAAATAGATCATCTTAAATCATAGTCACCACTTCAAAGGAAATTTCTTGGCTTAGTCCAGGGAGCCCATGTGTCAAAAGCGAAGGCAAAAATACTTTCTTTCCATGCCCAAACTCTTTCTTGCTCACTAGTTTTTTAAGTGTGCCATGTTTGGGTCATAATTCTGCTTTAATCATAGGTTATGATTAGTCAGGGACAAAATGGGATCCCTGGGTCTGAGCCCTTAAACTTCCAGTTCTCTGACTGTAGTTATGCCTTTTAATTTCCCGTGGCCTCATGTTCTGCATCATTAAGACGGTTCCTATTTACAGAGTTGCTCCCACCCACTAGATGCTGGGCTAGACACTTGGACCTATATTATCTCATTTAATCCTCCCAAGATCCCTAATGAGCAGGTATTACCATTCCCATATTTTTGCAGGAGATACACAGTTGTTTCAAGGATCAAATAATACTTGAAAGTGCTTTGCAAGCTGTCAATCTGGAGATTTACAAATGCTAGTTATTATTCTTGGTAATAGCTGGTTCTTGGTGTTGGATCAACAAATACTCTTGAACCACATCTCAAAACAACTTAAAGCAGCATCTTGAAAGATAACTTCGCCTCCCTTTACTACCACTCAGCCCTCGCCTAGAAGACTTTTTCCTAGAGGTATGGAGGCAGCCTGATGGCCTTGCCTGATATGTTTTCAGATGAATTTTTAAAATCAAAAAGTAACTGGAACCACTTCACTTAAGGAGCTAAGCACTATAAACAGGTGAGGCCCTTGTTTGCTGGGACACAATAGGACTTAATTCAGCAATCCAGGGGCAAGAACAGCATCTTCAGGTCTCCTAGATCTTCCAGAAGCAATAGTCTGAAAGTCTGCCCATTTCACTCTTCTTGGCTTTGTCTCTGACCACACCAACCAAGAGCAATTGAGCTCAGGACAGCCATGTCAAGGGTCAAAGGAGGGGGAAATAAACACTCTCTACCAGGTCAGGATATTCATCCTAACACCTAAGTGCGTAAAAATTCCATAACAGTTAAAGCAAGTTCACCATCTGCCTTGGTTAACACAATAGCACTTCCGCAAATTTGCCTCTCATAATATCTTCCTAGAGATGGGTCCCTTCAGAGTGGAAATGACATAAATTGCTTGTGAGCCTGGATATTTACCTGACCTATTAGCCCTGTTCAGGAAGGAAATGGAGACCTCTGAGGAAAGCACATGAGACGAGCTAACAGTCCAGCCCATGAACAGTAGACCTTTAATAAGAGAGCATCTGGCCCAGATTTTATCATAGATTGGAGCCCTCAGATTTTGCCCTTACCTGCAAATCCAAAGGACCGTACAGTGTGAATGTCACTGTTTGTCCTCTCTGCATGTTGCTTTTCAATGAAATGTGTTTTCACTTCAGCTTTTAGAATTAAGCAATTTCCAGACTTCAACACCAAAGCTAGCAGTTTTTGATGGTTACTCATACTAAAAATTATTTCATGGATTGAGCTCCATGGAACTCTTTTCATAGCCCTTTTATATACTCTTATTACATGTCATAATTAGCTCTAGACCACAGAAGCAACAACTTATCTTTGTTATTTATTTACGCATTCCCAGAGTTTACCCGGTACTTCTCTTATAGTAGCTACATGAAAATATTCCTCGGGTGAATAAATAAGGTTCTTTTCTTTTTTCCTTTTGTTTAAAAGCAAGATTTGATAAGGCAGATAGGGAGAAGAATATTTATAAAGGCACGAAGGAATAGAAGCTTTTCGTGATTTCCATATTGTTTCAGTAATAAGAACCTAGTCTAGAGCCAGGCACAGTGGTCCACACCTGTAATCCTAGCTACTCAGGAAGCCAAGGCAGGAAGATCATTTGAGCCCAGGAGTTTGAGACCAGCCTGGCAATACAGTGAGACCCCCACCTCTAAAAAGATAATCTAAGAAAAAAAAAAAAAAAAAAGAACCTAGTCTATTCCAGCGTAAATAAAAACTATTATTTTCCTGATTTTTCCCCAGCAAGTAACAAAAGAGATATAACGGAGGAGACAGATGATGACACTACTATTTTATGCATTCTGTATAACTGGCACAGAAGAGAGCACAGAGAACAAAACACCCCAGGGCCACTACAGTGGAGGGGCTGGAAGCCTTCCCCTTCTGCAAGCTCCTTCACTTCAGAGCTTTCCTCCTCCCCAAGCCCTGGCCAATATTGAAGACCCTCCTTCTTTCTATTTTGAGGGAGACAGCTACTAACACATGGCCCAGGGCCCACTTGGTCCGTCCTTCACTCACACATCAAAGGCAACCCTACGATGAAAAAGAAAGCTGGCCCACTGAGCTCGTGATTGGCCTAGGCTGCCTGTGTATCGCGTCACCTGTCTTTATCTCATTTGTCTAGAGGTGTCTAAATGTGACAGCCATGGTGTAAAATACAGCCTTCTCTTTTCTTGGAAATAGTTGTAGGTGCTCTGATGGCACCCGTGGTGCTGATCTAATCAGATAAACCAGGAACATGACCAGCTCACTGCCTTGGACTTCAAATTGGGGCTTGTTTTTAAAGCCATTTCTTTCAGTTCACCATTCACTGCCTCTTAAAAGTCCATCTTACTGTTTAGCTTGGTTTAGAAAGAAGGACGAATCAGTGTCCACCCAATTACGATTCCCTTGAGAGTTGTTCCAAGTTTCCCATGTCAGCCAGAAACACATATCAGTCCTAGAAACACTGAGTAATTTATGATACTGTCAAGAAATTCACAATTGGATGACAGCAATGAACTCTTTATTGTAACAGTAAATGCCCAGATAAAATAATACCTCGAGTTCATCCAACACTTACTATGTGCCAATCGCCATGCTAAGCACTTTACAAGCATTTTTGTTTTTGATGAGAAATGCAAAATGTGTTTTCCTCTGTCAGCTTAAAAGCCGTATGTATATACCTCATGGGTATGCAGAAACCTTAAGTGTCATGCCCAAAATTCCAGAACATAAAGTGAATAATGTTTAAGTCAATTTTGCAAATTCACTTGCATCAGATTTTTCCAGAATGCTTATGTCATATTCTGAGAATAAATCAAATCTTTAGTCACATTCACGTTCTCAGGCTACTCATGTTTACTTTATTATTGATCTATCCAATGTCAAAAAATTTACCAGTCTTTCTAAGAATAATCTAATTTATGATTTGTCAATGACATAGAATGAGAGTTCTGAATATCATAAGCCCAAAAATGAAATATTTAGTTAATGTAATGTCAGCAAATCTTACCAATTTTAACTTTGTAACTGATGAAGATGAATTGCGTTCTTTCAAAACTTTCCAACTTAAAATCAAATGCCACACACAAATAGACACTCTTGACTTATATTTACTCATTTTATATATTTAAACAAAATTACAGTTTTTTTATCTGCATATTAAGATGTTCAGGAAAAAATTATCCTAAGAGGGAAATTAGTGAGTCCATTTAAGTTGTAACCACAATTCCTTTGTTTCTTCATTCCTTAACTCTCCTTTCCTCTGCAGTGTCCCCAAGGTACTCTGGGTCCAGCTCCAAGAATGAAGTATGGCCCTTCAAGACAGTCCAATATACACTGGCCCAACTATAGAAAATGGCGGCATGGGGACATCTTCAAGGTAGCTTTTTTTGGTGGCCTTACAGGCATCATTCCAAAGCCACATCTCTGCTGTAACTTTCAGACCACGTGGTAAGGCATCATCCTACACCCATGATGGTGGCTTGTAGCCAGGCCAGGTGTGTGTTTAAAATCACTGTAATCACTGCATTTACTCACAAAAACCTCAAAAGAGATTTTAGAAATGTCTGAACCACTTGAAAGGCGACCCTGCCTGTGCTGGCACTGTTAACTGCAGTAGAAAGTAGCAGAACAGGCATGGAACAAACTGGGCAGCAGGGAACTGTGCTCTGGTGTTAGTTCAGAGTTACTACTTGCTAAGTGATTTGGGGCAACTCCTTTTACCACTTTCAGCTCCAGTTTCCTCATCTGTAGAATGGGGATGGAACAGCATGAGCTCCAAGGTTGCTTCTGACTCTAAAGCATTATTTTGGTTTATAGTGGGCATTCAGAGGTTTGAACAGCCTTCTCCTTATTGTGAATCAAAAAACCAGAAGAAAAAAGCCACATGTCATCCTCACTGTGTCTTTGCTGTGCTAGAAAAGCAAGAAAAAAAATCATATTTTTGCCTGGATTCAAGAGCCAATCAGCAATGACAACTCCTATTTCTTCCTAGTCTTCCGGGGCAAGATCTTGAATTTCATACTTTTACATATTTCTGTTGACAGGGTGGTAGTTTTTGACCTGTGTGATACTACTTCTCTTTGCCAATTAAAAAAGAGACCACAGCTGGGTGCAGTGGCTCAATCCCAGCACTTTGGGAGGCCAAGGCAGCAGGATCACTTGAGGCCAGGGATTTGAGACCAGCCTGGGCAACGTAGTGAGACCCCCATCTCTACAAAAAATTTTAAAAAATTAGGCAGGCATGGTGGCATGCACCTGTAGTCCCAACTACTTGGGAGGCTGAGGCAGGAGGATTGCTTGATCCCAGGAGTTTGAGGTTGCAGTGAGCTGTGATCTCACCACTGCACTCCAGCCTCGGCAATAGAGTGAGACCCTGTCTCGTGGGGTGGGCGGGGGGGGGGGGGAACAACAAAATATAAAGTAATGTGAATGTCTTTTCCCTCTTTTATTCCTTCTGTGATCACAGTAACCTTACTCATTCTAATTGTGTATTTTCTCTCAGGAAATATACATTACATTAGCCCCTTTGTCAAAAAGAAAATTATTTCACTGTCATTGTATAGAAAAGACTAACAATGGCCCAAACCCTTAACCTGGCATTCAAAGACTTTCAAAATCTTCTCCCAAGGTGACTCCTCCAGCATTCTGTCTCCTGGCTCCTCAGTCAGCACCCCATGCCTTAGCCAGCATTTTCTAGAATTCCAAAGCTGTCTTGCCTATTCCTGCCGACAGGTCTCTGCTGGCCTCACTCCCGCAGAGCACCTCACTCTTCTTTGATGCATGATCCACAGATCTGTCAAAGCAGCCTTAAATTCCACCACCCTGAAGCAAGGTTTATTGTCTACTCAAAACCAGAGTCATCTCTTCCTCCTCCGAATCCCAAAACACTCGCCTAACTCGTCAATTCTGCACATGTTCATCAACAAGTGTTTAATTGTCACATCTCTGTCCTTTGCCAGGTACTTTAGAAATAAAAGTATGAAATATATTAAAGTAACAACATGGGCTCTTATCTCACATACAAATAATACAAGCAGTGGTTAAAAAATATCTGGCAGTCAGTCTTCCACCAAAGCCCACACACTTAACCATTACACATTCTTCCTCCTGGCTTTTATTCTAACAGTTGTTCTGACACATGTTGCAGGCTTCCTCTGGCCCAGGCACAATGCTATGGGTTTATAGAAAACACTTTATTTTGCTCCCCCAAGTTTCTGTGAAAGTAAGTGTTATACATTATTAGCCCTGTTTTATAGACAAGTAAAATGCAGCACAGGGACGTTAACAAGGCGCCCAAGAATTACATTTGTTTACACAGCCGTATGACTAAGAGGTACCTTGTGTACTTGTTTGTGCATTTTCCAGAACTCTCTGAGCTTACCAGAAATGATTCCAATAATAATAAAAAATCATCAGGCAATATTACTTCTTCTTTGCAGGTGAAGGAGTGGAGAGGGGGACTCATTGGGGGGTAGACAGGTGAGAGGAGGGGAAAACGACACTGCCTCGAGTTTCCCATTAAGAACGTACTCCTGGAGATGCTTTCTTTTACTCTATCTATCACAAATATTTTTGTAGCAAACAAAAAAATTAAAATATAATTTTAACATATTTTATAAATATTTGAAAACCTTATTTTCATCACATGGGAACTTTAAAAATATATACATTGCAACACATTGTATACACCTAAGGAAATATCACTCTGTTCCCATAAATATATACAATTATTACATTGTATAGAATTGTATTGTCAACGAAAACTAAAAGGAAAAAATATTCATTGCAGACTAAAGAAATGTTGCCATAAAATAAGTAGAAACAGAGTTAATTGCATCTTCAAGGAGTCAGTTGGAACTGGTGAGACCCCATATAACCAAAACATTTTAGAAGACATATGTCTGACTTACTCACATACCACATGGTGAAACAGTATATGGTCTATTTGTATTTTAGATTAAAATCTAACCTGGAATTATTGTGAATTAGTTTGAAAAACTATATAGCATTACATAAAGGACGTCCTATGTGATAAAAAGTGAAAAAGGAATAACTGATAACGGGAATTTTACAAACATCTAGTAAATTCAACATTGTTTTCTAATACAAGGCTTGGAAATGGTAGGTGCAATGGCCCATTTTCTGGGAAGCCTTTCTCCATCTCTCAGGGCTGGGGTGAGTGTCCTTGTTTGAGCACTATGTGCCTACCTCCACTACCAACAGAGAAAATATTTAGTAGCTGTTCAAATTCTCTACTTGACTATAAACTCCATGAGGGCAGGGATTGTTTCTGTTCATACCATCTTCATTTATTAAACACATATTAACTTAATTTTTTATGATCTCTCAAAAAACCTATATGAATGTATATGTTCTTAATGACATAGCTTCGAAAGTCTTAAAGAAAGAAAAATGAAAGAGCTACGAAGAGAACTTGAAAATTTCACTAAGTGGGAGGCTTAAATGCACATTTCCTAGTTATTAATTATTAAACAGATTTTAAAAATTAGTGAGTTTATGGAAAATTTGCATATGCAATTGTTTCAAGCCCTGATCTTAAGGCATTTAAAATGGAAATCAATAAACAAAAAGATACATTTAAAAAAATATTTGGAACTTCAAAAAAAACTTCAAGATAACAATCTTCCCATAAAAGATATGCCAAGTCCAAAAATGATGTTTACCCATCTACCAAACATTTAAGGAATAGATAAAATATTTTGGGTAATAGTTATTGCTATGTTTGTTGCCATCTCTTTTCTGTATAATGACATATCCATAATGGAAATACCGGTTATTTGAATTTGCCACCATATAGTTTAGATTCAGGAAGATTCTAATATTAAATAAACAAATGCATGCATGTAGGCATATATGTATATGTTTGTGTGTGTGTGTGTGTGTATCACACGCCTTTGCACTAGAACTTGCACTATACCTGCTACTATTTTCAAAGAAGAAACAAATTATAGAAATCCTAAGAAAAAAGTCTAGCTCAGTATCCACTTACAACTTTCCCAGTTGCAAACTAGAAAAGACTCTCAAAAATATAGAACCTTACAATCTGTAAACTAAACCCAAGAGTGAAATCTCATGTCTTCACCTCCATAGGAAATCTGAGCTTTAATTGGAACTTTTTATCAAACTACTAAGAAAATACAATGGGATGATTCATTGAAACCTAAATTATACAAACAGCCTCTCTCAGCCAACCTTTAGAATCAGAAAAGCAAAAGAGTGAACTGAACTTCAGCTTCAGCTAATTTGAAGGGGCTATGCTGAAACTGAAAGGCAAGGAAAGGTCAATTTTTCTCAATTTGAAAATTTTTATAGATGTAACTAGAGAAAAGAAACAAGAGCCCCAACATTGTATATTGGAACAGAAAAAGAGGAATTACTGCATTGTAATTCCTTGAAAACTCTGGAATGCATTATATTAAATTCTCTTATGTTATGTGGTTCACAAATCAAAATTTTAATCCAAGTTTGGAGGACTGAGAGGCTTCTTAAAATTCAATTAAAATGATGTATTAAAAAAAGCTCCCTATTACGATATGCTCCATTTAGAGACCTTTGCATTTGGCAGGAAAACTTTTCTCTTTTTATCTTAAAATAGAGTTCAGGAAATGCTAGTTTAATTTTCTCTTTGCTTCAATGTTTCATGAGTGCTTTTCAATGCATAATCTCTGAAAGTGTTAGATTACTGACATGATGCTATTTCAGATGAGTTGGAAGATTTTATTTGTATGAATTCTACATGTTGGAATTTGTATGTCTTTTTTTCTTTTCTGCTTAGGAAAAGACTGTAATGTACACAACTATATTCTAATTCTTTATATAAGCACACATCTCTTATACTGACATCTAATATGAGTAAAAATAAGTCCCCCAAAATTTAGTGCCAGTGCAAGAAATAATTATTCTTCCTAATCATTGCAGAATTTTTCTCTTCATATAATAGACTTTTACCAATAGGACAAAAATATTTTCAAGCATACGACACCTGGGTCATCACATATCCGAACAAGCAAAGCAAATCTATTGTCTTATCAATGAAAACATCCTTAAATTTCTCCATGCTTTGTGTTCCCACATCATCGCAAATCCATATCTATATGAGATCCCAGAGCTACAGAAAAATACATGTACAGAGCACATTTTTCAGACCAAAGTAATAATTAACAAGAACATACTTCCTTGGTTTGGTCCCTTTTAGAATGCTATTACTTCCTTCAAAAATCAACATGTATATTGTACTTAGGTTTTCAACAAAACAAGGAAGTACATATGTTCATAAATATGTGATAACTGAAATGTCATAGACACCCAAATGTCATATATTCTTATGACTTTTAAAAATTCTAACATAGTGGCATGTTTTAGAACAAACATGCTATGAGCTAGTATGTTAATTGTTCAAATGTTCATAAGCATATTTTGTTGAACAGCTTTAAAGGCGTTTTGGTGTATTGGGTGCTGTTTATATACTTATAGTTCTGTAATTAGAAAATAAAATATACTATCTCATTAACTGTCAGGCCCTTCCTGTGACAGTACCAATGACCAATAACCTAGTGGCTTGATTAGACAAGTGCACAGGGCTCATAATGGAAGAGTTTCATTTTCATCCCAAAAAGGGCTAGAGCATGACAGTATCTCCTCATAAATTTGGAGATGTTATATAAATAATTAATAACTCTGCTGTGACAATACACAAGTAATGCCAGAATTTACTACCACGTTTAAATATTAAGCCTGGCAGCTATTGAATATTGAACATCATTATGATTATGGTGTTTTAACAAACAATCGTTAAAAGGCAGTGTCAATCAAATCAAAGGAACATTTTTGATAAAGGAAAAACGATTTGGCATGTTTACGTTTTGGAAAACAAAAATCAAACATTTCTGTTCAATCATTCTAAACACTCTCCCCAACCCTGCAACAACAGAACGAGGAGTGAAAGAAGTTTAGAAACTTTGGTTTCTAAAAATCGATAGCCATATCAATTTCTGCAGAATCTGCTTTAGAGGCACAACTCAGACACACATCACCTTTGCTACTATTAACTTCGGTGGTACTTTTCTCCGCTGCCGCCGTGCGCTGCACTAGAACGCCAGTCAGCATCTGTCTTCCCTTGTATGTGTCACCTAAATCCTGGTGCTTTACTTCCTCTACATGGGGTATAGATGGATTTGTGCCAGTCACTCTTTGGACACTTAAAGTGAGACATGCTGCCCAGGTGAAGCTTTTGTCGCTCAAGTGACATTTAGAAGCAGGGATTTGCTTCAGCATGTCAACTTCCCTCAACATGTCAAGAAATAGCAAAGCTGAATCCCAGATGTGGGCTCTTTAATCCCACCGTCACAAAATAAACTGTGTGGTCCCAGTAAACACAGCCACCCATTAGAGCTAAGGAGAGGTGATAGGAACCATTTGTTAAAGGTGACGGCGTTCTGAATGATAATACTCTTTTGATCATGTGATTCATTTTGTTTGCTCAACAATGTGGTTATGTGTTTTTCCTGAGAGGAAGGACTTCAATATATATTTACTTAGAGCTTTTAATTTATACTTCCTTTCCTTTTAATTGGTGTCTTGTGATCTAAAATTAGCTGGTGAACATAGTCTCTCACTCAAACTCTCTCAGCTGAGTTTTCAATAATTAGACCCACCGTCGCCTGAAGTTGAACAGACATCTGGAGACTTGGCTTTTTATTTCTTCCCTGGTGCTTTCTATCCATATTTAGAGAGTGATTTTTTTATTTGACACATAGTCGTATTAATTATTATCCCCCAAGCTGGAGTTAGGTTAATAATTTCATGTAAAAAGTGAGTTCAAACAGTCTTGCCTGTAACCTTACTGAATAAAGAGCCTACAAGAAAAGGAATTCTTTCATGAAACCCGAGATTGTCAGAGCACTGTAGTTCACCAATAAGCTGGATATCGTTTACACAAGGAATAAAAGGTCACGTGTCCTCTAAAATCCCACATTTGCTACAGACATTCCTCTTTCTATTCTCTTGTTTGCGCAGTAACTAGATACAGGTACTATGAGAGTGAATTAGTTTTCCCAGATGAGTGAGGAAAATAAATGCCCCCAAAATGCCCAAAGCCAGATTTTATCTTTTATGTGTCATTCTCTCTCTCTCTCTCTCCCCCCCTCTCTCTCTCCCCACCCCTCGGAGAGAGGCAGCGCTCTCTTTGGAAGAACTGCAAGGATTGAAAACGATCCAGATTTTTAGAATTCGCCCTCACCTTGACAACGCTAAAATTACAAGCAGCACTCAACTTTTACAAGATACCCTTATTGTGAAACATTTATAGGCTGCCAAAAACATGCTAAAACTAATCAGATAACAAAGGTGAAGAGAAAACCTTCACCTGCCATGTAGCGAGCAGTGAATACACTTTTTATTTCCATGACATTTGCTGGCAGAAAGGGGTTGGCTTAAAGGCGGATGGGACTAACCTTCAATTTGTCATAGCGCTCGCTCAAAGCTGCCACCTGATGATCTCGGTGCCGCCCAACCAGTTTACACAAGGCACAGATTAACTGGTCATCTGTCACGCAGTACATATTCACCTTCTCATCCTCGTGCTCCAAGCACATCAGCCCCCGGATGTGTGAGTCCGGAATTGGCTCAATCAAACGATGGCCTGTAAAGGGCTTCTTGTTCGGGTGAGTGGCTTTCAGGCACTCATCACAGTAGGACACTTCGCAAGTGACACAGGTCTTCACAGCGTCCTGGGCAGGATCCTGGTCACAAAACTGGCAGAGGACCTTCTCGGCAGAGGTCATGGTGTTGGCGTCAAAGGCCCGCTCCCGGCGGGTCTCACTGGGGGAGTTGGGCCCACTCACTGATGCTTTCTGGAACCTGTCAATGATGTTCTGCAGGGTGACGTTGCGCTTGAGCCCGTCTAGACCTCGCTGGCTAAGCGTGATGACATGCCGGCAGGTGGGGCACTGGAAGGCGGTGATGGACTCCACGGACTCGTTGGTGGCACAGTGTGAAACCAGGATGCGGTGGGCACAGTTGAAGCAGAGGCTGTGTGCACAGGGCAGCAGGAGGGGATCCTCGAAGAGCTCCAGACAAATAGGGCAGGTCAGCTCCGACTCCAGTGTTTCCATCTTCAGGCAAAGCTCTCCTGTGTCATCAGCAAAATCCAAGGAAGCCGATCAGCTATCTGGAAACAGAACGGAAGATTTGATTAGGCGCAGGGGGTCAGCCGTGGGGGGCTGTCAGCTTCGAATGCATCTAAGAATCATTCCAAACATAGGTCATGAAAGGGTAAGTGTGTGTACATTCCAAGTAATTCTCTTTCTAGTCACTGGGGAAATAAGAAAAAAAACACCCAGAGCCAGCAAATCAGCTAACATTTTCTCAAAGTTCCAGTCACTGAAAGTTACAATTTTTTTTTTTCCAATTTTGTTCTCTAAAAGGCCTCACTCCAATCTGGAAAGTAATTGAAACTATAATTTCCATAATTTGTATCTAATCACAATGATCGTATTGTGTCACAGCCAGGTTTCACCTTGCATGAAAAATTAAAATGTAGAAACGTTCATTAATGAACTATAGAGTCTTTTATAAGTTTGAATTTATGAAATTACATACTAATGTATATGTATTTTAAAGACTTTTACTTTGCAATACCAATGCAGGCTTCAAGAGCTATAGAAAGGTAGTTACTATAGAAATGGGTATGAAACACGCATGAAATCAAATGCACAGATTTCAGCAGAAATAATCATGTCTATGTACGGGATGTCATTTCCCAAAATATATTCCTGAGAAAAAACACTGACTTTCACAAAGATGATTGTGATAGAGGCAATATTTTTGGCATATGTTCATTACTCTTCTGAATAATTCTATTGTTTAATGTAGCAGTGGGAGGTGGGTGGATAGAGAGAAGCAGAGAAAACTATCTTGGGGGCCTTTCTGGTGGCTGCTGTGAGCTTGTGCACCAATGACTAATATTTAGAACAACGATCTAGTTAATTAGAACAAGGATTTTAGTGGTTATCATATTCATATGATAAGTTACTTTATGACAATGACAAGGATTAGAAAATAAGGAAGCTTGAAAGGACTGCTGAGGGACCCTCCTGGCCTAAAAACTCCCATCGTGGGCTTGTCACTGTTGCCAGCAATAGGCCAGGCTGGCAGGAGGTCCAGCCTCACACTCAGAGCCATGTTGGCCTAGGCACGACCTCCGCCAGCTTTGTTGCTCCCCTCCAGGCCACCTTCGGGTGGCCCAGCTGCCCACTCCCCTCGCCATAAAGACCTTGCTGCTTTTGTGAACTCTCATCTGCCTTCCCTTCAAAAAGGGTGAAGGAAAGAATCCCACACAAACCCTGGTTCATTAAGGGTGAAGCGGCCTTGTGCTCATTAGCAGGCCTGGGAACCAAGCCTCTTTGAACCTTCTCCCTTTCAAGACCATTAGCAAAGGTCTGCAGCACGGTCTGGGAGTATTAGATGCAGCCCACCGCAGGCTGTGGGAGAATAGTGCAGTTCACCCAGTGGTCGGGAGGTTCAAACCACCCTGGGGGGGGCGGGGGTGCTCAGCTGGATTTATGGGAAGGTTTCACATCCAAAGCTATGTTTAGTAATTCTGACAATCTGCCATCTTGTGTATTCATACCTCCACTTATTTACAAAATTCATGATTTCTAGAATACTTTGACCTTTTCTGAAATACCATGTGGTACTTTAGTGAAATTAATGCTCATCTTGCTACCTACTGAATGATAACAGATCATTAAAAGTTTAAAATATGTCCTGAACCTGTTAAAAATTAAAAAGCTACTGTCTTCATAAAAGATTGATATCTTTAAAAAAATCTTCAACCAATCGCTAATATTTACCGCATAAGAAAGAATTAAGGAGCAGCTGTGATTTGAAATATTAAAGCTTGTTCATCTTTTCACAACCTACAGTGGAAACTCTGGGGGTTCTGTTGTAAGAAAGCTATCATCCTCACTTGGTCCCAGTCAACTCTGCCCATATAGAGGTGGCTCAGAAGAAATTGAAAGGTTTTACCTATTAATCATTATTTTGGTTAATCATGGGAAAAATTTAGAATTATCTCTAAATCAAATTTCTTCTTTCTTCCCATCAGAAGCATATAAATTCAAAGGAAAATGTAGCCCTTTGGTCTGCTTTATTCTCAGGTGAAACAAGAACACCTACCAACAGATCTGAACAGAAGGATGAGCGTCGGATTATGTCTGGAGAGACATGATGGTTGTATTTTTAATGCAGGTGCCAGGATTCCATCCCAGAGTGGTGTTATGAGATTTTCTAGAAGTGATTCCACTGGGGAATCTAATGAAAATGCTGACCTTTTATCCATTCATTCGAGAAGTCGTTACTGTGTGTCAGGCACTGGGCTGGCTCAGGAAGCCGAAATGGCATTCTCATCACCTCATCTCTATTATCAAGGGCCAAGCCAGCAACATCTCTTATCTGGGTTATCATAAGACCTTTCTAAATGGTCTCTGGGCTTCTGCTCACTCTTACCCTTGCCTCTACAGTCTACCCTCCACTCAGTAGCCAGAGAGCCTGTTAAAACATGACAGAGCACGCCTTTCTTTTGCTCTGCCCTCCAGGGGCTTCCCATCTCACTTAGAGAGAAATTCGCCAGGGTAAAACCAGCCCCAGACAACACAGACTCAGACAGTGAGCTCATTTCCTCCCACACTACCCACTGCTCTCTCTGCTCTGGGCACACAGCCTCCTTGTGATTCCTCAGACACGCCAACCACATCCCAACCCTGGTTCGCCCCCGCAAGGTCTTTAAAATCTACATGACTCTCTGCTCCAGTGTCACCTTCTCTGTGAAGCCACATAAAACCAATTCCCCTACTACCACCATGATCACCCATCCATCGAGGCAATCCTTCTCCCCCTTCTCCATTTTTTTTCTCCCTCACGTTCATCGGTGACATATTCTATTACTTTGCTTATTGCTCCTTCTCTCCCGCTTGTCCCCAACACTAGAATATAAGCTCTGTGAAAGCAGAGCTTTTGCTTTGCTCTTTGGGAGATAAACAACTAGTGCCTAGAACAGTGCCCAGCACATACAGGACTCAAATATTTGTTGATCCCATTAAAAGTGCTGATGTTTGGGCTGAAACCAAAAAGAATAAACATAGCTCTTGCCTTTAAGGATTTCTCAGTATATAAGACCAGGGGTCAGCAAACTTTTTCTACAAAGGGCAAGACAGTAAACATTTTTGGCTTTGCGGGCCATAGCGTCTCTGTTGCAACTACCCAGCTCCACCACTGTAGTGCAAAAGCAATCATACACAATACATAAAGGAATCAGTGTGGCTGTGTTCCAACACAATTGTATTTACAAAAACAGCTAACAAGCTGGAATTGTCCTACAGGTAATATTAATATTTTGCTGACCCATGTAATAGAAGACAGAGACACATACAGCTAACCAGAATATAAAATGAAAGTCACTCTTCAGAGAGATATGAATAAAATGCTGTGTGGGCAACAATGGCAAGGATGGCGGAGCAAGACTTTGACTAGCGTGTACAAGTTTCGAGTGCTAACGGGAAATGATATGCAATGGGATTTCAACCTGACATCAGGTTGAAATAATGTGAGTTGAGTGCTTAGGGGCAATTCATGAAAGAATGATTTCATAGGAGCTGCTCACAACTGGATCTTTTTCTTTTATTGCCATAGTGCCTGGCATGGTGCTTTGCATAAGCGCCTACACTGCAAATGGTTAACAGTATTAAGTGATGACAAAATACCTGTATGTGGTAGGTGAGGTTCAGCCAATTTTCTAACTCTTTTGCCTGTATGCTGCCAAAAAGGAGGGGTTTTGATTTGAAATCTACAGAAGATCCCATTTTTTGCACTTTTATCTGGATTTTGCCATGGTATAGATATCATTTTTGTTAAATTACTGACAATATCTTACTTGCACACATCCCATTCTATTCTCTCTAAAAAAACTAGTATGGTTTATTTTCTAGTGTTCTTAAAATATCTTTTTGGAGAAATTAAAATGCCATTCATTCTTTCACCAAATATTTAAGTCCTTCTATGTGCTTGGTACTGGGTCAAGTACTGGTAATATCTGCCCCCTGCCTCAGTGATCTTTTGGTTCATTAGGGGAGAAAAAATATGAGCAAACTGTAATGCAACATAAAAGATGCGTGCCAAGGATAGACAGGGAATAATCAACTCTACATTGGGGGAGAAGGAGACAGGGAGAGGCATCCTGAAGGAGGGAAAATGTGAGGTGGGTTTTAAAAGATGAACAGGGGTTCACCAAGCAGATAGTGGTGGGTGGGTGGAGATTTTGTTCAAAATGTTATTTTTCTTTTGTCTCTTCTTAACCCTCATAATTTAATTTCCACGCCTCAAAAAAAAAAAAAAAAGCTTCTTAGCCTTTACTTCAATAGAAGGAAATCACACGTGCATATTGTTGTCAGGAAATTCTATAGCTCAACATTTTTGTGAATGGGCTAATCGGTCCTCATTCAGAAGAGGATGTGGGTAATCATGGGAGCCCCTTGCAACAAACTGGGAATGGCAACGATTCACAGCACCCCTCTGCCTGTCCATGGTTCACACATCTAGAACAGTGCATGGAATAGTGAGCGAAAGGGGAGAGTTGGACGAGTGGCCAGACAATCTAGGACATTCCACAGCTCTGGTACTTATTAGCTGTCTGCGTGTCCATGGGTGAGTGTCCACAGATGTTCTCTGCAATTCCTCTAGCACTCTCTCTCATCTCTCCCTAAGCAGGAGAGTCTTCAGTGACAGGTTGCAGTCAAGCCCTGCATCCTGGGACACACTGGATGAAAGGTATCTTTTCAAGAAACTTTCTTATATATTCAAGACTTACGTGAAAGCACTTCTTTAAAATGGAAAATTAATAAATGAATGTTTTGATGGAAAATAATGATGTAAATGTTTTCTTCCCCCTCCCTCCTTTCCCTTCCTCTCTCATTCTGTGTGTCTTAGTCCGTTTCGTGTTGCTGTAGAAGAATACCTGAAGCTGGGTAATTTATAAAGAAAAGAGGTCTATTTAGCTCGGGGATCTGCAGGCTGCGAAGTACAAGAAGCATGGCCCTGCTTCTGGTGAAAAACACATGCTAGGTCAAAACATGGCAGATAAGGTCAAAGGGGAAGCCTACATGTAAGAAGAAAGAGCAACAGGAGGAGGAACCTCGCTTTATGACAGCCTGGTTGCTGGGGAACTAATCCATTCCGTGAGAACTAATCCAGTATTGCGAGAGCAAGAACTCAATACCGCGAGAACTCACTGCCCTGAAAACTGCACCCAGCCATTCATGAAGGATCCACCCCCAGGACCCAAACACCTCCCATTAAGCCCCACCTCCCAGCACCGCCACACCGGGGATCAAATTTCAACATGAGATGTGGTGAGAAAAAACCAACCTTATTCAAACCACCGCACTGTGTATCACTGAAATCGTACTGTTCCAGTTTTCCTCTCTCTAATCACTGCTAACTTCTTCCTCTTGCTAATCAAAGCCTAAGTATTTTCTAATAGCCTATGCTTCCTTTGAAAAAGCCATCCACTTCGTTTGTTTCATGTACTGCCTCTCTGAGAATGACTCCTAGGCTTGTATCTCCAGCTGCCATCGCTTTCTGGAATCCCAGTTTAGCATTGACAGTTCTTTGCTTCATGTATTGCAAGTGCGTCACACTCAGATTGCACATCACAGAGGATGTATCCCCTTCCCTCCCAAGCCAGTCTTTACCTTCTCTACGGGGCTCCTGGCATCTCCTCATAGAGTTTCCACCCTCCCGATCACCAGAAGGCAGACGCTCGCCAGTTTCTACTCCTCCCTCTTTTGCGGGAGGCAGAATGATGCCCCCCAAAGATGCCCCTATCCTACTCCTCAGAACCTGTGAATATTTTAGGTTACAGGGCAAAGAGGAATGAATGTTGCTGATATAGTTGAGGTTGCTAAGCAGCTAACCTCGAGATGGAGAGATTAGCCTGGATCTTCCTGGTAGATCCAATGGAATCACAAGGCTCCTTAAATGTGGAAGCGGGAGGCAGAAGAGTCAGAGTCAGAAGGATGAGATGGGAGAAAGACTTGATGATGGAGGGAAGGGCCACAAGCCGAGGAATGCAGCAGCCTCTAGAAGCTGGAAAAAGCAAGTAAAAGGAAGAGGAAGAGAGCCTCCAGGAAGGCATGCTGCCCTGCAGATACCTTACTTTTAGTCCAGCGAGACCTGTGTCAGACATCTGACCTCTAGGTCTGTAAGATAATGAATTTGTGTTGTTTAAGGCCATTAAGTTTGTGGTAACTTGTTACAGCATCAATAGGGAACTAATAAACCCTCCATATTCTCCACAAAGACATGAAATGTAACCAAAATGTTTGTACCCTCATAATACCCTGAAATAATAATAAAAAAAGACAGCTGAATATAAAAAAAAAAACCCTCCATCTTCCAAATCTAAATCATTAGCCAAGACATATGTGTATCAAGCCTTAGTAGCTCTTTGTATTGGTTTCCTTCCCTCTGTTCCCACTGCCTCTGTTGATCCAGACCCTCTCTGTTGCATTCCTAGATCATTACCCAAAACCTTCCAAATTTGATTTCTCATCTCAGTCTTTCCTCCTTCAGATGAATCTTTGTAATGTGCTTCTGGCCCCACATTTTTCTGTAACTCCTCTCAAAGGCACAAATCATTGAGCAGCTCCCTGCTGCCCAAAGTATGAGTCTTGACACCTTATCTCCTTTACAAATCCTTGCTCCAGTTTCTCCCAAACTATCCCTTCAACCTTATTCTCAATCACTCATCTCCTATACCACGGACCCAGTAAATGGGACCATTTGCTGCTCTTAGCGATTGCTTTTGCTTTTCTTCTTAGCACAAACCATTTTTCCTATGCGAGTTTTTGTGGTTTCATGTTTGTTTTGTTTCTACTTTCTGGCCTTTTTAGATGAGAGTAGAGCCTCCCAGAAGCCCAGAGAATCCTGGCCACTGTTGGATTTGGTGACTTCATATTAAACAAAGAGGAATTGTCTAAAAAGATGGCTCTAAATAGTGTGACATGTCTTAACCGTTTACATTTAGCAAAGTAACCCTTTTAATTGAACACAAAGCAATATAATTATCCTATTCACAAAATAACTAAAATATTTACTTAAAAATGTTATTTCTTAGTCCACAATGGAATAGTTGGTAATAGGACCCAGGTTTAAAGTTATACAATTAATCTTATTCTTTCAATATGGTCAAATTCACTCCAGCGCTGAGATGAGCATGCACGGGCACATGCTCGAGCAGACATGCAAACACAAATCTTATATTGAGACAACATTCACAGTCTAAACTTGAGGCCAATCATGAATGTGTGGCCTAAGCCAAATGACTAACTCCCTCACAACTCCTTATGATAAAACCTGGATGTAGGAGGCTTGTGCCTTTTGGAGTTAAGGAAAATTAATCAACAGAGGGATGGAGAGCTAGCAGTGAGGGCTGTAAGAATGATTGGATCTTGGCACCTAGGTGATGGCTAAGGTGATCTGATTGATTCAGTTTCCTGGGCAGATGGCCCCTCGCTCCCTCTGGGCTCCAGGTATCTTCAGCCTGAGGTAGCAATCATCCCAGAAAGAGGATTATTGTTACAGGCCAAGGGCATGGAAGTTAAAGGTGTTCATATCTGTTAGATTCATCTTTTTTGCCTCCTCCTTCGAGGTAAGAGGCAAAAATATTGCTCTGGCAAGTCAATGGAGACAAGGCATTTAACTCCCAGCCTATATTGTCACAACCCTTGTCACCATCCGGCTGGGTAGCTCCTGCTGGGTAGCTCATTTTAGAATTTCACAAGTTTATTCTTTGTAGTCTCTCCTGACCGCCTCTGCTATGACAAAATCAAGACAACCTGTACCTGGAAGAAACACCTAGGACCCCTGTGAAGATAGTGTGCATTGCCAGGTTTAATCCATGGCCAAATTCAGTGGGTAGGCTTTCTGGTTCAGAATGCCAAGGATGTGGAAGTTTCACATGTATATTCAAGAACTGACCAAGAATTAGGAGTCTCCAGACTAAATGCACTCTATGAGTTCAATCACCCATTAGAATAAGGAGATATTCCATCATTAGCACATCATCCATGATTTTTTTTATTTCAAATTCCTCTTAATAGAGGAATTGACATTTTAATCATAAGGTAAATCCACCTCTCATTGCTTTCCTACATGTATTGTGTCATATCTGCATACTTCAAGAAAAATAATCATTTTTCTAACTTGGAGTGTATGAAAAAGAGCATGCATTGTATCCGTCAATAATTTTACTTTCAGCCCCTCGCTTTGTACAGCTCTGAAAGCCTTGACTATCAAGGAAATTAGTGAGTCACTAGACCGAGGAATAAACTTGGATACCGACACTGGGTGGCCTGTGATCAATTGTTAATACCAGGTGGCTCCCAGCCACTGCCCGGATGATTCCCAAGGCACTTCCTCTGGTTCTTTTCCAAATATCCTCTGGACTATAGAAACTAAGCTTATTGTTAAATTTACCAAAACATAACCGAAATGACAAACACACTGTCAAAACTGCACAATGTTACGCCAAGCCACATAAAAATGGTTTCAGAAAAGGAAGCTCTTAAAAGTGTTGCAAACAATAAACAGCATCAAAAATGGTATGAATAAATTGAACTCTTTGAGAGCCCTAAATTTCAGAAACGCAATCAAGTCAATTTACTTGACTGCCCACACCTCCCATCCTCTGTACACCTGGGTAATTAAGGTTTAGTTGACTTATTGCCATTCGGATTTTTGCTATGAGATTGCCCCCATTACAGAACTATAGGTAGAATGTTTTTTAAAGACTGCAGTATGATATTTCTATCTTGGATCAGCAGAAATACAGACTTTCAGAGGACTGAAAACTATTGAACTGTGAAACACTAGAAATCAACTTGAGTCTGTGAGGCAGAGACTGCAATAGGGACTGGTATCAGAAGGGACTTGCTCTCATCTCAAATGAGCATAACTTCTCAACTCAGAAAATTATCTAACACAACTCAATAAAAACTGGCTGCTACATCCAAGATGAATTCACCGCAGATAATTTTGAATAACATAATACAAGCACTTGGCATTTGCATATTCAATCATGCAGTTTAATATTTAACTTTGAGTTGTAAAAAACACTGAAACTACACAAATGCTACTTTACTGATTAGTACCCTGGCTGATTTGAGAAGCAGGTGGGTCAGTAAAGGCATAATAAAACAGGGCCATGAAGTGATGGAAAAAGAGGAGAAGGAGGTCCAATTGAATTTAACTGCATTCTGAAAGATTGGAAATTGATACCATAATATAGGCTATTTCTCACTCCAACTTATGGCAGAGAGCAGTACAAATGCAAACTGGTTCTTAAAGCAACAGTATAAATAATACATCGAGTAAGAATAGGCAAAAAAAGGTGATCCAGTAATATTCTATAGGTAACAGATGTTACTCTGAACTATCACTGTGGTTAGCCTCTGACTGTTAGCACACTCAAATTCATTTGCTTAATCGGCAATAGAACTAAGAATTTCTGCCAACCAAATTGCAGGGTACCAGAGGAACTGATTGGAAAAAAAAAAGTGACAAGCAGATAAGCACGGAGATGCTGGCCTCAAGTTTTTAAATAATTAATTAATACAATAAATATTTTTAATAACTTGGTGTTTCTTCTTTATTCTAAGGATTGCTGAAATTAAAATACTTTACCTGATACCTGAAGTGAGAACTAGGGAAGACTTTTAATTTCACCAAACACCCACCTGGTGGGATTCATGCAAATCAAATTAAACTGTTAACCAAACCTTTTCTGTACTTCCACATCTGCCTATAACATGCTCATTTTTAGTAATTGGATCTCTAGGACATTCTTTAAAATAATCACACACTCGCCTGACCATGCAACCTGATTAATAATGAATGAACATTTCTGAAAAGAATCACTTCGAAGCACGGCAGATGTCTGTGGGGATATGAAGGCTTTAATGATCAAAATTAAGGGGAAATGGAAGCTGGGTCACACCATCTGGTTATTTTAATTGAAACCTAGTCTTCCAAATTTACTTAACAGAATGCTTAAACACTCCTTCTTGAGGTTCATTTATACAAGCAGACAAGCACGAAGACAAATGGCAATTCAAAAGAGCGATCCCGATTCCTTGAGGAACAACCGCCCTCTCCCGCTCTATCTTAATAGTGAAGAAACCCCCTCAACAGTCTCGGAAATGCAATTCGTTCCATCAAAAGACTGAGAAACAGGTTAAAAACAGGAACTAGTACATAGATCCTTAAGAGTTCTCTCAACACCTCTTTAGATTTTGACAAATAGATCACCTTGAATACCCACCAATGGACTGCACACTAGTTCTTTTTGAAGAAACATCGCCGTAGGCAGAGGATGGGGACCCACGAAATGACAGACAGGCCACCGAGACCAGATGGTGGGTGGCAGGCAGTGCTGGAGCAGTCCTGTGTGTCTGTGAGAGCGTCGACAGTGAAACACAACAGGAAAATCGGCCCAACAATTCCAGGAAGGCCAGCTCCACCTCATCCACTTCGCCAGGGTTGCCCGAGTCGAAGAATCAGCTGCCTTTTCCACGGCCCCCGCAGTGACTTCCCTAGCCCCTGGCCTACTCAAAGTTCAACTGAAAGCAAATGAAAAGGTAGCTCAGGTCAGGTCAACACCCACTGCTTGGTCCAAAAAAATGATGACTTGGCACCAGGATCTGTACTCTCATTGCTCACAGGAACCAGTAGCGGCTCAGCCGACTGGGACAGTGTCCTGCAGCCGAAGGCTGGATGCCAGCTCTCCATGCTGCCAACGGGAGCCGTCCTGCCCAGCTCCTGGGGTAGGGAACTGGCACTGGCTTCCCTTGCATTTGGCCTTTTGGCTTTCCACGGAGCACACTAGCACATTATGCTCTGGATGCCAGTTTGCTCATTTTGAAAAATAACATACACATTATTTTGTGTCTTTATCTTCTGAATTAAAGTATAACATCTGGAAGAAGTTTTTTAAAAAAGTTACATCAGGAAGAACCATCTCCTGTACAGACATAATAAAACAGAGGGGTTTTTTTTCTTCTAAAAAGAGAGATCTAAATTGCAATCCAGCATGCCCATAAACAACTGAAAATATATGTGCATACGAAATATATACATACATATATACACACAAATACACAGGTTTTACACACATACACATATGTACATATATTATGCACACATATATACTCACATATGTGTATATATGCATCTAATATTTCACAAATATACGATATATATAACAGCAAATCTGTGATGAGTGTCCCAAATTTCAGTCTCTGGAATGGCAAAGAAAGGGTGAATTTAGAATGGAAAGTAATCTTTTAAAATTTGATTGACTAAAGGAGGAAGAGGAAGTAGTTTTCCAAAAGCAAAAAGAAAAAAGAATTGTCCTGCATTGCAGTTCTTTGAAGGATGTTGCTTATCTCTATGCAAGACAAGAAATTGCAACTAAAGTAAATCATCAGGAAAATGTTTTTTAAAAAGTCCTGCATAATTCAATATATACTCCAGACTTCTGGACTCCACCAAAGGTGTTTAAGGAACATTCGTGATAAAGGGGAAGCAAGAGGCAAGAAGTGCTTCTTTGGGTTGCCTAGTTTGCATGTCACGACGCCTGCCTTCATGCCATTGCAACACTTCACAGTAAACCAAAGTGTGCTGCACATGTTAGGACATAAAAATACAAACACAGATTTTTTTGGCTTATGTCTCTCCAAATTATAACTTCATTTGTCTTTTAACAATAAATAAAGGGATTACTCAATTTCACATATAGATGACTTCCTCAAAAAGCTCCCATTGTCTGTGGAACAGACACGCATATATCATCAAACAGAATTCTAAACAGCTTTTTTTATCAAGAGATTTTTAAACATTGTTTTTGTTAAAACAACATTAAAATCGTCAAAATTTCTACAAGACAGGCCTACACTGTCCGTATTTTAGCACCATAGTGGAAAATTAGCCTAAACATCTCAAGTTGAAACATCAAGAAACAAATATTTACTCCACACCTCGAACTAAAATGGTAAACAATAAAATATTGTATAATCCTCTAAAGAGCATAATCTGACAACCTCCATATGAAATTTCCCACTATCAGAGGGTCTCAGACATTTCATGTCTTTTACAGTTTAAGAAATAAAGCGTTCAATTTTAAAGGCAAACACAACCTATTTTACATTATATTGAAAATGACTGATGTTGTCCAGGTCTGTGCTGTACCAAGTGTCATGCAAGAATTTGGCTCTGAATATAGTGATAGCAGACTGGAAAGAGGAGGAAGAAGGTGAGAGATGGTCACACCTAGTCTCCTGGCAGAAGTATAAATCAACCCTCCCAGTGAGCGGACCAACAGTGCGGTGGTGGCAGAAATGGAAGTTATCAATAATTCCTGTGAAAACACTCACAGACGACAAGTGCTTAATGCTGCCTTCCCTGAATGCTTTTCCAAGTGTATTTATAGTTCAGTAGGCATTTCTATATATATTCGTAGAACTAGTTCTATGACTATATAAAATCCCATATGTGTCTACAATGGAATTAGTTTTTGTAGCTATATAATATGCATGTGTATATAAGTATACACACATATGTAAAAGCACCTTTTCAAAATTACCTGAGACTTGATAGAATTCACTCTTCACAAAGCCCTCAGCTATAGCATCCTTTCCGCGTTACAGAAACATTCCTTCCACTGTGCAAAAACAGAAACCTGTAGATAATTTTTTTACTTACTTAATAAAAACAACAGCCTATTCTTATTTGCAAAAGGTTACCTGGAAGTGAGCAAAAGGGCACGAGAGATCTACTCTCTCACAGACAGACCAGTCGAGTGGGATTTTTGCAGCAAGTAGATTGCACCCCAGAGAAACACTTGCCACTTGGAGAAACTTTTTCTTGCTTCATTTATACACAATACTCCTCTAGAAGGCAGAGAAAGTACACACTCTTCCCTTCCCAATTATTACCCACCAGGAGCAAAATGCATCAATAAATAGTTGCTGATGATAGCCAATGTGACATTTCACAATTGTTTTCTGAACACTGCAAAGCTTAAGTTCAAAGACGAGAACAAATACTCTGGTCTTGTGACTCATGGAGGTAATGACCATGTCACAGAGTAACTGATTCCTATTGTATGAGCAGATTGGTAAATTCTCTCAAATATGATAGCTCCTTTTCTCAAAGAAAATCACTTTTCCCCTCAACTTCGAAGTTAGCCACACACAAAGTCCTCATGCTCACAATACACTGAAGCTACTTTGTGACCTTAAGAAATAAAGAAAACTAACCCTTATTCACAACTCCTGGTTAACCGTTACGGAGAACATGCTTTAAATATTTCCCGTGATCACTGAAGCCCTGTGGTTAGGGCATGAAGTCTTTTTTTTTTTTTAAAGGCAACAGAAAGAGGAGTGGTTCTTTTGTTCTGAATTGTTATTGTAAAGCACCACATGAAAGAAGGGGAACGATGGGAACACGGCAATGAAAAGGACAACAGTGCTGACAAATGAAAACAGGATATTAAGAACAGCGTCGGGACTGTGCGTCTGTGCAGAACAAAGACGGGAGGCTTCTCGGGAGAAATTCAAGCAAAAATACTCTTAACACATTTAAATGCTAATGGGTAAACTGTAGTTTTTCCCATCTTTAAGTCTGGGGCAGCACAGATCTTTAAGTCTGGGGCAGTAAAATTAGGTTATCATTAAACCACACACACACGCACACACAAATGCATACGATATAAAGTACCATAAAATTAAAACTGCTTTCAAGTCACATTAAATCAACCCCCTTTCAACCCATGATCCACTTCTTGAAATTTCTAGATCTACGTTTTGCCCTGCCTAAAATAAGATACTGATTTTACCAAATAACTGACCTAACTTGGTATATAGTCCTAGGGAAACTAATTTTTTTTTACAAGAAGAAAAAAATCTCCATTCACAGACTACTCTAACTTACACTTTAAATATAACCTGTAAATAGAGCTTTCCAGAACTCCCAGAGAAACTATGCAATGGGTACTGTGTGTAGAAACAATCACAACAATTAAGTCATTAACATTAATGTAGTACACTGGTTTTGCCAAGTCACTGTGATATCATCTTATACTTCCGATGCAAATTCTGCAAAAGCTGCTAGTATGGTGATGCACTTAATAAGACATCATTATAGTTTATTGGACTTATCACATAATAAGAATTATTATTATTGCAGTCACTAAGCTAAAGGGGTTTAGAAAAGTAAGTAATATATCCTATCTTGCACTGCATTGAAAATTTTAGCCTTTTTCTCTTCTCTCTGTTTTGCCACTATTCTCCTTTTTTCCCTTTCCCGATCAGTCCTTTCTATTGTCAGATGAGTAATGAACTGATGTGCTTTCCTCCTTGCTGTTATGTTTCATCCAGCTTTCTCTTTGGTGTACTGTCGGAAAACTCAAGCCTAAGCCCTGAGCTCAGTGGGAACAAGTGTCCTTGGTCTAGTTTCAGGCTGACACCATTGATGTGATGTGGTGTAAAGAAACGCGTAGTACCTTGGAACCAGATAAACTTGAGTTCAAACCCTGGTTCTGCCATTTCCTCGAAAAGGCTGATAGGAGCCAAATACTCTACATATCTTATACTCACAGACGCTCTTCATATCTTCCACACAGTTTCCCTGCCTGTAAAATGTGGACAATGAGAGCAATCTTAAAGGGTCCTTTTAGAATTAAGTTTAAAAGTGCCTGACAAAATTTTTGCTCTTGTACCTGGGGGGAAAGAGGGAGGTCCCTCTTCCCCACTTGTCCTGAATCACCTTTTCCCACTCTTCTTTGAATAAATTCATTATTTTTTTACTTGAAAACTCTTCAAACCATTTTTGGAAGCAAGAAGGATATAAATCCATTTATTTGTTCAATAATGTTCACCAAGTATCTTATGTGGAAAATAGCATGTGAATACTAAATGAACTAGCATTCCTATTCTTAACATTAATGACTGCTTAAAAATTGTCTTCACACAGGCAATCTCGTCTATTTCCTACACTTTGACATAGCTCTGTTCATTACCACTGGATCTCCCACCATGATCTTGAGGCTTCACTTCTCTGCTCCCCACTGAAGGTTTCCCTGTCCCATATGCATCCTTTGTCAGAATTTTTGATTTTGCAGGAAACAAGGGACGCTAGCATGTACAGGGCATGCGAGACTATCAAAAACAGTGAAGGGTTTCAGGTTTTTCCTACTTGCAAGCTAAAAAGTTAACCTGCCAGTTTCATGGATGCTGACAAAAGACATGAGACCCCTGAATCAGAAATAAAGGACATTTTACTTGGGGCACAACATGTGTTTCATGTTCTGTTGGTTCTCCTTGTCCCCTAAATCCCATGGAATATCCCAGGTGAACGTTGCACATACAGGGTTTGCATCACAGCTAAGCAAACCCAAGTTTAGGAAATTTAAATCTTTTATTATGGATGGCAGGCAAGCAAGCCTGATCAACCGTTGCCCCGAGGGAGACATTATCTTCAATACAATGGACAACAAACAAACCTGCCTTCTAACCTGCAGGGAGGTATCATCTCTATCTTCCAAGGCCCTTTGCTATACAAACATCCTGGAAAATAGTCTAGAACAAAGGCTATCAGCACCTCAGCTCGTAAGAAGTACAGAATCATGAGAGATCCATGGAAAATTATTTCTCGACAGACACAACTACCATCTCCTCCTGGAGGTCTGGCCAACAGTGGTCACCAGAAATCAGATCACCACTGGACTTTCTAGTGGTTATGGTAGAGGCAGAATTTCACTTGGCACTGAATGGCCCCTGAGTCACAGAAGAACAGAGGTAAAAAGAGCCCACAAGAAAGTGAGATGTTCCTTACCACCAGCTCCAAGTTCCTTATCCCACCACCTTCTGACATCAGCTGTTGTCCAGGAAAATTGGCAGAAAGTAGGTAGGTCTCACCCATACCCAAAATGGGTCTCACCCATTTTGCCCAAAAAAACAAGAGCCCTTAACAATTTTCCTTCATAGTCCCAAATCAGCCTGGGTCTGGTCTACAACTTAAACTCTTCACTCTCAACGCAAATTAATTTTAAGAGTTTGGAAGAATAAGCTAGTTTTGATACTTTTATGACATTGGAAATTGCATATGTACATCAATTTGGCTTTCTTTAACTAAGCTTTCTTTTTTTTTTTAATTTTAGAGCTACTTCTTTTGGAGTAAAACCTGAGAGAAAGCCATTTCTTTCACTTTCTTTCATTCCACAGACATTTTTGAGGTCTTGCTGTGGCCAGGAGCTGCTCTGGCACCAGGAATGTGGTAGTAAATATGAGAGGAAAGGCTTGCCCTTGGAGAGCTTACATTTTAATGAAGGAAATAAAATGTAAAAATGTCAAAGACACGTACATAAAATGAAAGAAATAAAATAATGGTATGATAGAAGATAGAGGGGTGGGTGCAAGTCTATTTTAGCTAAGGGGATATTTCTGCTCATATTTGTGCAGGCTTTCTTGACATTTTGGCTTTATCCTGAGAAAAAATAAGTAAAGAATGTCTTAATTTCAGTATAAAATGTTCCAGCATTTGGGCAGAGAGCTGTGATTTAATTTCTCAAGTTGTTAAATGTCTAGTTTCAGATTTCCTCAAGGTTAGATTTCTTTTTTAAGGGCATAAAAATCCAACTTGTACTATTTCTTACATGAAAAGGCAATGAGATGAATTATTAGAAAGCACTGACCTCTTTATTTATTTTAGCAATAAAATTTGAGAGAGAAAAGCTATGAACACTTGGTGGGCCAACAAAGCAGGAACTATGGTGTCTTAGTCCATTTTGTGCTGCTATACCTGAGACTGAGTAACTTATAAATAACAGAAAGTTAGGCCAGGCATGGTGGATCTTGGCTGTAATCCCAGCATTTTGGGAGGCCAAGGTGGGAGGATTGCTTGAGGCCAGGAGTTTGAGACCAGCCTGGGCAAAATAGTGAGACCCCCATCTCTACAAAAAAGAAATTTAAAAATTTAGCCAGGCACGGTGGTGTTCTTCTGTGGTCCTAGCTACTTGGGAGGGTGAAGGGGAGGATCGTTTGAGCCCAGGAGTTTGAGGTTACAGTGAGCTATGACAGACCTTGTCTCTTAAAAAGAGAAAAAAAAAAAGAAATTGATTTCTCACAGTTCTAGTGAATGGGAAGTCTAAGATTAAGGCACTGGCAGGTCAGGGCCCAGTCTCTCTGCTTTGAAGGTGGTACCTTGAAGGCTGAGTCCTCCAGATGGGAAGAACGCTATGTCCTCACATGGCAAAAGAACAGGAGAGGGAAAACCTACTCCCAACAGCCCTTTTTATAGCAGAATTAATCCATTCATGAGGGCTCTGCCATTTAACCACCTTCTAACACTGTTGCATCGGAGATGAAGTTTCCAACACATGCATTTGGGGGAACACATTCAGACCATAGCATGTGGTTCTCGGAATTACCTGAATGTCTAAGTGTTTTATCCTAGGCTGTTAATCCAAAGTTGGAAATAACCATGGATGTGCAGTTACGGTTATAGGGATGCGTAGATGGAAATGAATAGAGACATTGGAAGAGTAATCGGTTTTGTTTGTATTTACTCACTTTTCACCTCACTAGGAGAGGAAATTTCAGGAAGGAAAAGGAAGTGGGGGAAGGGTGTTGGGGGAAATGAACACGTGTGACAGGGCTCCATGACTGGTAAGTACCAAAGATGAGTTAAGACTGGAAGGTCCCATTGCCTGACAGCTCCAGTTGTTTTACTGACAATGACAACAAGGAGAAAAAGTATCTCAAAATAAATAAATTCACTGGCTACATAAAACTGCAATAGCAGCTCGGTCATGATTTTTAGAGCCCATCTCTTTAAGAAGGAGCTAGAAAGAAGATGACTGCTGAGGCAATTGTGAGAGAATCAAGAGTTGCTATTGCAGCTACAGCACAGCCCAAGGGAAGGGCTTGGGAGTCTGGGTGGTGGGTGGCCACCCCTCCACAGTGAAGCAAATAAGGCTTGTGGGAGGACAGGGTGGTAGGGGTACAGAGGGCGGTTATAAAGTAGTCTTCTGAGGGTGAGTTATCCTCAACCCAAAGACTTTTTGGCCTAAAAACCAAGATTTAAACTGTTCATTTGGGAACTCAATAATTCTGCCAAAAACATATGTAAAAACAATTTGTAATCCATATGAGAAAAAAATCCCATAAAAGCTATGAGGCTCCCAATGACTTTTAAAACATATTCTCAAGGCAGGCTAAACTGAGAGATATTTCTTGTATTATCAAAATATGTTTCCTTGTTGTATCTTTGAGATAAATTATAAATGTAATTTGTAAAACATGAATATAACACATTAATTAGGAATTAATATCAAAAGGTGTGATCTTAGGGAGTTGGCTTAAAAGATTTTTGTTGTTATTTTGCTTTGTGTCTTATTTGTGTGCTTGTTCAAGATTTAAAGGAAAAAAATCCATTTTAAGCAATTTATCCTTTCACTGAAATGTATTCTAAGTGTGTGTTTCATCCTGTACATTTTATCCTTTCATTGAATCAAATTAGATAAGAAGCTGGCCCTTGAAATATAAGGAAAGGCAAAATTGAAAGAACTCATTACTTGACATGCAATCTCGGGCTTAAAAATTCACTAATGGGAAAAAAGTCTAGCTTTAAGAACAGTGAGTTCTCAAGGTTGGTAAGCTATATTAAAGTGGAGTTATATTTATTTTGATAATAAATATGAGTGCTACATGAGAAAACATTACATTTTTGAAAAAACAATTTTAAATGCCTGATTCGCCATTTTTATGGTAAGGATTGGTCGGTTCTCTTGTTACAGAGCTCCTTTAGCTTGTCCGTATTTAAGGGAACAGGGGCGCTTAATTCAGGGCATGGTTTCAAACAATTCCGCCAGTTGTCTAAATCTATTCTTTCCATTCCAAATTCCTCCAATTGACTCTCTCTCTTTTAAATGGATGCAAATACTTAGTTTCACAACTTTAGTCATTTTCTTCCTTAGAATACAGACCAGGAAATGGCTCACTCCTGGGGCGCTGGGCAAAGGGTGCCAGGCGATGGAAGGGATGCTGATGACTTTGCCCAAGGGAGCTTTGTTGTGCCAGAGCCACTGCCAGCTACCCTCCCCCAAACATCAACTGCCAAAACATCATGGTCCAAAGAGGGGCGCTCCCATCCCCCTTCCCACCCTCCACCCCCCGCCTCCCTGCCTATCAGCATCCAGAAGCAATTCTTTGCATGGGTGCTTCTTCATCCTGATCTTGACTGGCAGCTCCAAGGATTAAACTCGGGTCCTTTGGAGCAGTCGCTTTATGCACATTAGCCCCCTGGGGTGTTGAACTCCAAAACCTCTATTTTCTCCCCCTGGGTCTACCCTGTATCTCACAAAACCCTAGTTAGCCACTGTGGTACACAGCCTTTCTTCCATTCTGGGCTATCCAAAGAAAACAAAACAAAACACCAGACCCTACAACAATATGATGGATATGGTAATCATCTGAGGTCTTTAGGGTAGTGGGCAAATTCCAAGTTCTTTCATAGCTGAGACTTGGGAGCCCATTTTCTTCTTTATCATTAAGACTTCACATTCTCATCAACGGAATCTTGCTTACAATAACACAAATGATCATTTGGCTGAATGAAAACGGTTTGTGTTTTGTGTGTGTGTGTGTGTGTGTGTCCATTAAAAAAAGTCCCTCAAAACTGCTGAATGAAAATCAAGACCAGTGTCTTCTTAATCAAGCAAAATTTCCTGCTTAGTGAGTGTATTAAAAAAAAAAAAGACCATCTGGCCTCTCTTGCTACTTGAGGGTTTTTTCTCCTCACTTCCTGGATATCTTTAGCAAAACGTTACCATTTCACATATAAATTATTTTTACCATAGTGCATTTCCTTCTGTGCACTATTTTAATAAACAGGATAGAAAGCATTGATCCATTTCTTGAAAAATGCTTCTCAGTTCTAAATGGCAGGTTTGAAAGGGGAAAAGTGTACTTGAAAGAGGAAGATGAAAATCAAATCACAGTGAGAATATTACTCATGTTTCTTTAAACACCTCTGCTAGCAGCTAGAAGTGCTGAGTGTACTCCCTCTCTCTCTCTCTCTCTCTCTCTCTCTTTCCATATATACATATATGCCTAGTAACAATTAAAATCCAAAACAAAAAGCCACCCTGCTCTGTTCATTCTAGGTGATAACTATGCTAAACACCCTTTCCAAGAAATAAGTTGGAAAATGGAATTAATTTCCGCGTGGGAACTAAGGTGACAATAGAAGTACAGACAACCCTCAATTAACTGAAATTCTCTGGAAATGAGCGAGTTCTGGTTAATTTAATTTTCCGGTTAACTGAACCCCAAATAGAAAACTTTTTAAAAAAAATCCTCGTTGAAACATTTCTAAAATGCTTGAGTCCACTTTACTTGCATAATTACAAACCACATGCTGTATCTAATTTAAAGACTCTTAAGTAATTCCAAATCTTACTGTTCCTTGAGATCATCATTATAAAGATCTTCTTTCATTTGATCATAGAAAAGACTTAGGATTGAATTAAATGTATAATTGTATCCATGACCATGAATTTTTACATTAATCCATAATATCACCTTCTTCCTTGTATTTCAGAAATCTTTTGGAAAGGTATAATGTAGAAAACTTGTAGTTAATAGAGGGGTTTGATTTTTTTTGGCGAAATTCAGGTAAGCTGATGTTTTTGTATTAATACATTTGTGTGCTAAAGGAAATTGACAAATATTCCTTCTTCTCTACCTGATGCTCAACAAATATAAAAACAAATAATAATTTTAAGATAGTGCTTCCAATCAATTTTGTTAGCACAAATAAAAGGCCATGTAAGGCTTTAAGAAATATATGTACACACACACACACACACACGCACACACACACACACACACACACACACACATATATATATATATAACTCATTGAGAAA